>JAPPVO010000019.1:197913084-198309263 GCA_030407325.1 Camellia japonica
CTTTCTAGTTTTTTCTTACTTTGATATCTTTGTATGCTCTAACCTCTGTTTGTTTTTTACTTTGTAGTTCTTCCTCAGCCCTTAAAGACTTCCGAAAAAACTTTACCCCAGTAAGGATTTCAAGAAGCTACTGAACCTGCCTATTAATCAGCGCAAGGCTCCTCTGCTTTCTGAATTTTATCCCGACCTACAGGTTGACTTTACTCAACGTTCCCAAAAAGAACAAGAGAAGTCCCCTACATCAGCTACAACTTCACAAACTGAATCGTCAAGGCCTGGCCAAGGATCAACATCCAATCCAGCAGAACAACCATCTACCTCAGCTCTACAACTAATCCTGCCTTCCCAACGCAAACGCCGACGTCGAACCATTGCCGCTGCTGAGATGGGTCGTAAGAAGGCTGTAGCAGACGACCTTCTAGCCGATATCCCCACCACTGTCACCGCACAACCATCACTATCCCAATCTCAGCCAAAGCCAAAGCCTAAAAGGCTGAAGAAAGCCCAACCCAAGGCAACGGTAACTCAGATCGATTCTGAGGACACCTTGCCTATCTCCAAGATTGCTGAGGTGGAGAAAAGTGCCTTTGCTGCCGAAAAGAGGCCCGCCGAGGCTGCACCATTCGAATTAACCAGGTCAAAGAAATTGAGGTCCGAGTCGGCAACAACCATGGGCTCTCTAAAGTCTGATGCACCTTGGCCTTCTGCAATTACAATCGAGGACAAGCCGGTCTGAGCTGGTGACAGCATCGACGACATTGAAGTCGGCGTTACCCTTTCTACCGCCTTGCTCCTTCCCAAAGATCTTGATCGTAACGCCGAGATGAGCGAGTACGAAAATTTTGCTTTGATGTTGCAGCACTCCGTGCAAGTAAGCCCCCATCACTTGGTACTCTCCACTCTCTGTTTTTCCATACTTAAAGAGTTTTACTAACATTTGTTTTTTCCATTTTTTCTAGGCGATCCAGCATGGTCACTCCTTCGCAATGTAAGCCTTCAACATTAAGGACTTGGAAAATAAGACCAAGGAGGCTGCTGGCTTGCAGAGGGCCATTAACAAGGCTGAGGGAAAAATGAAGGCCTTGATAGATCAGGCCGAGGCAGCCAAGAAAGCTCAGAACGAGGCTGAAGAAAAGGCAAATGCCGCAGAGGCCATTGCCAAGGTCCTTGAGGCTGAAAAGAAAGAGGCCCAAATGAAAACTGCCGAAGCCCAGACCGAGCTCCAGGCTGCCCTAGCCACAAAAGAAGCCGAGATCAAGGTGGCTGATGAGAAGGCGTACGCTGAGGGGGCAGCCGACGTCAAGGAAGATTACAAGAGACAAGTGAAGCAGGCATGCAACAAGGGTTTCACCCTTGGTTGGATGGCTGCTCTGAAGAAGTTGGCTGTCCCTGAGGACTCTCCCCGCAAAAATGCCAGCAACCTCATCCTGCCATTCCCCCCTACTCCAAGCCAATCCGAGGACGAGGCTGAGTCCGAGGAGGAAACTGAGGCCGAGAAGAAAAAAGAAGCTGCTGGGGCCAAATCCCCTACTCTGAATGAGCAAGTCATGGACTTGTCTCAGGGTGAAGGGGATGAGGTCTCCAAAGATGCTACCCTTGAGAAGACAACATCTGACGCACCTATCGTCGAGAAGAGCATCGACCAGACTCTTCAAGAGATCGATGCCGAGCTCGCGGTTGAGAAGGCTGTCGAGAAGTCTTCCCAACTGTCTTCTGGGGCCAAGACACATCCGTCGCCGACGTCGAGTAGTTTATTTTGACGTTTTTTTCTATTTTCTATACCTTGTACTTTTTTCTTACTTTTGAAACAATGTAAGCTTTAATTTGGCCGATGTGCCACTTTTGTAGTCTGAACAATTACTCTTCAATGTCAGGCCAAAGTATCTTTTTTCTTTATCTGAATACAGCTTTAATTTTCTTCTTTCAATGTGATTGCAAGTTTGTCTTCCTTTTACTGTCTTGTATGATTCTATACTTAGAATAATTTACATGTCTTCAACGTACACCTTAACTGTGTAATCTTCTCGGTATGGAATACTTCGGCTATACCCACTAACAGTTTATCTCGGCTTTGACCTAACACGTGAAAATATTTTATCATAATATTTTCACAAGTGTTATTTACAACTTGCCACTTCACTCTTTACTTATCAGGACCTCTGTCTTCTATTATTTCAACATAACCCTGGGTTAATCTTATAAACTTTTCTTAGAATTTCAACAAGTGTTAAACCAACTTCCTTTAACATAACATCGGCTTAACTTTAACTTGTAAATTTTTTCTTAAGATTTCAATAAGTGTTAAACCAACTTTAGGTTGCAAATTCCAACTCCTAAGCATCATTCTCCAGCCCTCTGCCCCTAATGTGAACTTAAGTTCCACTTGGGTTCTCATTAAGCATGTGGCTTTGACCTTGTTGCCGAGGTCAGATTCAAACAAAGACTGGCCGAGGTTACCAACCTTGGTCTCTTTGTTAATTTGATTGACATGCACTTAGCTCCAATCTGTGTCTGATTCTGCCGATATGACAAGTCCAGGTTAATCCAACTTAATTCAACTCTATTATATGCAAGTATAATTCTACTCTGTCATATAATAAGTCTAAGTTATTCGTCATGTTTCGCTTAGAAATATCGCCAACTTAGTTCAACTCTATTATATGTAAGTATAATTCAACTCTGTCATATAATAAGTCTAAGTTATTCGTGATGTTTCACTTAGAAACATCGCCAACTTAGTTCAACTTTATTATATGCAAGTATAATTCAACTCTACCATATAATAAGTGTAAGTTATTCGTCATGTTTCAATCAGAAACATCGCCAACTTAGTTCAACTCTATTATATGCAAGTATAATTCAACTCTACCATATAATAAGTCTAAGTTATTCGTCATGTTTCAATCAGAAACATCGTCAACTTAGTTCAACTCTATTATATGCAAGTATAATTCAACTCTGCCATATAATAAATCTAAGTTATTTGTCATGTTTCAATCAGAAACATCGTCAAGTATCTGGTCAGTCATACTACACAAGTTTTTTAAAAATCAAGCTAAAACTTTATTATTACTTTGGCTAATAACAAAAAAACTTAAAAAACAAGAAAATCTAATGATAGAAAAACTTCAGATTGCAAGTATTCCAGGGTCTTGGCAAGTCTTTGCCTTCACTATCTTTAAGCCGATATGCCCCATTGCCTAAGACCGAGATGATTCTATAGGGTCCTTCCCAATTCGGGCCAAGCTTGCCCTCTCTGGGGTCTTTCTTGTTGCCGACAACCTTTCTCAGGACAAGGTCACCAACTTGGAACTCTCGTGGGTTGACCTTCGTATTATAAACCCTGGCAAGCTGCTGCTGGTATGCCCCCAGCTGAATTGCTACTTTCTCCCTTCTTTTTTCTAGCAGATCCAGATCTCGGGCCAGGAATGCCTCATTGGTCCCATTTTCTACTCCCTGGGTTCTGATCCCTGGGATGCCGACCTCTAATGGGATAACTGCTTCAGTGCCATAAGCCATGGCGAATGGGGACTCCCCAGTTGATCTTCTCAGCATAGTCCGATATGCCCAGAGTACATTGGGCAACTCTTCCACCCACTTTCCCTTTGCTACTTCCAGCCTCTTCTTGATCTCATCCAAGATAACTTTATTGGAGGCTTCCACTTGACCATTACTCTGAGGAAAGCTTGGAGTAGAGTAATAATTCTTAATTTTGTACTTTGCACAGAAGCTCTTGATTAGCTTACTGTCAAACTGTGTACCATTGTCTGCTATTATTGTCCTTGGGATCCCAAACCTGGTGATGATGTTCTTCCATATGAAGTTTTTCACATCAACGTCCCGAATTTTTGCAAGGGGTTTCGCTTCTACCCACTTGGTGAAGTAATCTGTTGCCACCAGCAGGTACTCCCTTTGTCCAGTTACTTAAGGCAGTTGTCCAACAATATCCATGCCCAACTGGGCAAATGGCCAAGGGCTGGACACCGGGTTCAAGTCTGCTGCTGGTTGATGTATCAAAGGTGCAAACCTCTGGCACTTTTCACACTTCTTGACATAGGTTTCAGCGTCTTTCTGCATGTAGGGCCACTAGTACCCCTGAGTAATGGCCCTATGAGCAAGTGACCTGCCCCCAGCATGGCTTCCACATACTCCTTCATGTATCTCGTACAGAAAGTCTTCAACCTGTGAAGGATGCACACACCTCAGAAGGGGTCCAGTAAAAGATCTTCTGTAGAGATGTCTTTCTGCTGTCAAACTGAACCTTGCCAACTTCAGTCTAATCTTGTGCACCTCTTTATGATCATCTGGTAGTTTCTCATCTCTAAGGAATACTATTATTGCATCCATCCAGCTTGGTCTCATCTCTACACACATTGCTTCACGCTCTGTGTTTAGTGGTTCTATGCTTGGACCTGACAAGTAGTCAACTATTATCGTCCTTGCCTCTCCAAGTTTCATTGCACTGGCCAGGTTGGCCAGAGCATCAACATGGCTGTTGTCATCTCGGCTAACCTGCTGTAGTCGGCAATTTTGAAATAAGGCTACCAGTCTGCCCACCTCCTTTACATAGACCGACATCCTTTCATCTCGGGCTGTGTATTCGCCTGTTGCCTGGTTGACGATGAGCTGGGAGTCACAAAAGACTATTACCTCGTCTGCTTCCATTGCTACTGCCAGCTTTAATCCTGCGATTAGTGCTTCATACTCTGCTTCATTGTTTGAGGCCTTAAACCCCAAACGAATGGATTGTTCCAGTGTCTGCCCATCTGGAGATACTAGCACTACTCCTGCCCCCACTCCTTGTCGGTTTGAACTCCCATCAACAAACAGCCGGAAGGAGTCGCCGATGTAAATACTGCAGGGCCTGAGTTTCTCTTCCTTCCTTTGTTCTATTGTCCCCCGCTAGGTTTTTCCTTGCTCACTTGGACGTTGTATACCTCGGCTCAACGGAGCCCGATGTATGACGGCGTTTGGTGTGAATTCGGCCACAAAGTCAGCTAAGACTTGGCCTTTGATTGCTGTCTTGGGTTTGAATTTCAGGTCATATTGGCCCAAGGCCACTGCCTATCTGGCTATTCTGCCTGTCAGATCTCCCTGCTGCAACAGGGACCTCAAAGGACGTTCAGTTAACACCACAATTTTGTGGGCTTGAAAATAATGATTCAGTTTCTTGGAAGCCATTACTAAAGCCAGGGTTAACTTCTCCAAGGGTAAGTATCTGGTTTCTGCATCTGTTAGGGTTTTACTCACGTAGTAAACTGCCCTTTGCTCTCCATTTTGTTCTCTAACTACTACTGCACTCACTGCATGCTCTGAAATTGCCAAGTATAAGAACAGCTCCTCTCCAGGTACTGGATTTGAGAGAACTGGAGCTGTAGTCAAATACTTCTTCAAGTCGGCCAACGCGACCTCGCACTCTTCGGTCCATAAGAAGTCTGTGGCTTTCTTCACTAAACTGAAGAAAGGTTTACATTTATCAGAGCTTCTGCTTATGAATCTATTCAAGGCTGCAGCCCTTCCAGTCAACATCTACACTTATTTTGCCGATGTTGGGCTCTTCAGTTCTAAGACGGCTTTGATCTGATCCGGGCTTGCCTCAATGCCCCTTTTGGTTACCAAGTATCCCAAAAACTTACCAGACCCAACTCTAAATGCGCACTTCGATGCATTGAGTCGGAGTCGATATGTTTTAAGGATGTCAAAAACTACTTTTAAGTCTTCCAGATGATCTTTAGGTTCCTTGGTCTTCACGACCATGTCATCTATGTATACTTCCATTGTTCTACCAATTAGATGTCTGAACATCTTAGTCACCAATCTCTGGTAAGTGACTCCTACATTTTTCAACCCAAAAGGCATTACTCTGTAGCAATACAGCCCTTTTGGGGTGATAAATGCAGTTTTTTCCTCATTTGAATGGTACATGGCTATTTGATAGTACCCCCTGTAGGCATCTAGAAAGCTCATCCTTCCATGCCCTGAAGTGGCATCTACCAATTAGTCAATCTTAGGTAATGGGAAACTGTCTTTGGGACAAGCCTTGTTCAGGCTGGTGAAATCCACACAGACCCTCCACTTCCCATTCTTTTTCTTCACGATGACCGTGTTTGATAGCCATGTTGGGTAGTTTACCTCTCGAATGGCTCTGGCCTCCAGAAGTTTTCCCACTTCCTCTTCTACTGCCTCAACATGCATCAACGTCGGCCTCCTTGCTCACTGGATTACAGGTTTGGCCAACCTATTCACATTTAGTCTATGGCAAGTGACCTCGGGGTCAATGCCAGGCATCTCGTATGGTGTCCAAGCAAACACCTCAATGTTTGCTCTCAGGAATGTCTCTAGCTCTTTTTCCTCTTCCTTGGCCAAGCCGAGCCGAGAAGGAAGAAGCATTTTTCATCCCCTTGCTAGACAAGAATTTTCTTCAGGGCTTCTTCACTCTTCTCGGCTGGCTCTTTGCCGACGTTCACCAAGACTTTTACATCCTTGTCCTCGATCTCTGATGTTTCTGCTTCTCGTATGTTGCAGGTTGATTTCATTGCTGCCATGGAGCAATTCTTTGCCTGTACTTGATCCCCTCTGACCTCCTCTATTCCATGCTCTGTTGGGAACCGCAATAACTGATACAATGTTGAGGGAACAGCCCCCATTGCATGTAGCCATGGCCTTTCCAGGATAGCATTGTAAGGGGAGGGGGCGTCGATTATCGTGAACTCTGTTTTTATCTTCTTGGTGCTAGCCTGCACCTCCAAACTTGTTGCTCCCAGGGGCCACGTCGGCGTTCCATTGAACCCAACCATTGGGCCATTGGACTGCTCTAGATCATTTTAGTGAAGGCCAAGTTCCTTGTAACACCTGACATACATGATGTCACAAGAGCTGCCCTGGTCAACTAAGATGCGCTTCACTTGACACTCTCCAATCTGGAGGGATATTACCAAGGCATCGTTGTGTGGATGCTGCATCATCTCTAAGTCATCTTCAATAAAGGACACCACTGGTCCCTAGCACTCGTCTGCCCTAGGTCTTTTTTGACGTACCTGGTACACATGCTGTAAGTGTTTTACCTTCTGAGTCTCCTCACGTATTTTGTTCTCATTGACCTTTGAATGAATTACATTGATCACTCGAGGTCCACCTGCCTGCGGTTGCGGTGCTGGGGGTGGCGGTGCTGCCGGTGCCTGGGGTAGTCTTGCCTGCTCTTCCCTTGTCCTGGCTTCGTCTACTAGGTCCCTTAAATGGCGCTGTCTTACCAAGTCTTCCAGATGTGCCTTCAGGGCTCTACACCCCTGAGTCAAATATCCAGCTTCATTGTGGTAAGCACAGTGCTTGCCAAGGCTTCTTCCCATAAATTCACCCGGTACCCTTACTAGTGCTCTGTAATAGGGCTGATTTCAGATTTTCTCCAAGACTTTGTAGACCGGGATTCGGAATACGATTGTGACTGCCTGTGCAACCCTTAATCCTATCTCTTGTTTATTGTATCCACCATCACCTCGGCCTCGCTTCGGCGAGCCATTTTTCTTCTCTTGTTTCGACGCCTTTGTCCCTGGCGTGTCTTCCTCGACCCTGGCATACTTTTCTATCCTGGCCATAAGTTCCTCCATGCTTTTTGGCAATGTCTTTGCTAGTGATTTTCGAAGCAGACAATCATCTTTCAGGCCGTTCTTAAAATAACATGACCGCCACCTCCTCTTGGTTGCATCCTGGTATTCGGTTGAATACCTCATAATACCTTTTGGCATAGACCCTAAGGCTTTCGTCCTTGTCAATTCTCAGAGCCATCAGGGCGTTCACCCTCAATGACTGTAGTTTGTTTGTCATGAACCTGACTACAAATATCTCGGCCAGGCCTTCCCAAGTTTTCACAGTTCCTTTCGACAACTTATGAAACCAGTCCGATGCAATTTCCCCGAAGGACGAAAGGAACACCTTGCAAAGCAACGACTCGTTCCCGGTGTACAATGCCATCAAGTTTAGGTACAAACCGACGTGAAAATTGGGGTCTAACTTACCGTCGTATATCTGGAATCTCGGCATGTTAAACCTCTTCGAGGCTTCGAATTTGTCCAATTCTATCGAGAGCAGTGTTTTCGGCTTGACCGGGGAAGTTACCTCGGCATCTTGTTGCTTCCTCTGGAGGTAATCCCTCAGATTCTCCTTGTTCCATCCAGGAGCTCGGCTATCGACGGATTTCAACCTTTTTGGTGCGCTACTTCCAGTATCATTATGAGTCCTCTTGGACTTTTCTCCATTAGTTGTGTCGAAACACATCTCCTGCCCTTGAACATGCCGATGTTCTTTAGGGTCAGCTTTCTTGGTACGATGCATCCTTCGAGAATCTTCCCTTCTTGACTCTCCTCGCCCGACCTCCCTTGAAGGTCGGTGAGAGTGTTTCTCGGTCCTAGTGTGCTGGGGGACTGCAGGGACTGTTTTCTGCCCATCCTTTCGGGCATCTTTCTTGGCTGCTGGAATCGGCGTATCTTGTTACGGGAATAGTGGCTGCATGACATTGTTCTGCATCATGAAGTTAACGACCGTTTGCAGGTCCGCCAATTTGTTTGCCATTCCCTTCATCTCGTCGTCCCTCCGCAGGCATATTTCTTTCCATACCTGGAGGTCGTCCTCGTTATAATACCCGCTTCGGTTTGATTTCTTTGGTACGTCGCCCTCCTGGCCGACATCCTTTTCTCCGTGATTCTTATCACGAGTCTCTTTGTTGCAGTTGTCTTCTTTTACGTTAAGGTCAATATGTTTCCCACTCCCAGTAGGAATGTCGTCCCCAACCTTCTCTTTCTGTCCGTTGTTGGCCATCTATTCTCCTGTCTTTCCCACAGACGGCGCCAAATTGTGTGAGTCGATTTCTGACCACATTGCCAAACTGGTACTCAGCTGGAGAACACTAGCAGAATAGATTAAGTCCGAACGACCTGTCACAGAAAGAAGAGATTCCGGCGGTGGTTCGTCCACCTGGAGGCATCGGACGATCAAGTCAGTTATCTCTCAAAGATAGCAAAAGTGCTTAACTCACTATTCAGAATACAAAAAGCGTACCTTAGACCCATGAGGGTGCCTCTCTTTTATAGCCAACACTGACCTAATCCTAATAGAAGCCTAGCTCCAATGGATTCTGTCTCAATGCCAATCCTGGACTCCCGGTTAGATTGGGATAAACTCTCTAAGAGTCTTATCTTTATCTAAACGATAACACGAAATAATAAACGGGTCAGGTTAGTGTTGAGTTAATTATGACACCAACCCGAGATGACACAATACAAATAAGATCTAACACAACACGACGCCCACCACTACATATATTGTTGCGGCACATTCTATTATATCTTCTACAAAATACTTTATTATGTACCCCAAAAAATAAAAATTAGAGGAATAAGCAACACATTTCTTATTCATATTTATCTGCACATTTCATGTCTAAACTGAAAGAAAAGCCACAGTAAGAATTGCTCTAAAATGCAGCAAGAAATAGCAGCAAAATGATGTTGCAGCATTCATATTTATCTGCAAACTTTTTATTTATCCAATCACTGGTTACAAGAAGCATCCAATACATATTACAAGTAACTCTATTTTCACGCTAAATTAAATTACCAATGAACAATATCTTTATAAATAATAAATAAAAACTATTGTAGATGGAGTGAAGCAATCAACAAATAATGCTCCCGAATTCCTATTCTTTTGTAGCAGGAAAATAATTTTGACAATGCTTCCTTTTGACAATAAAACAAGGAACCCTGATTTTTTAGTACCTGATACAAGAGAGCAAACTCAACTAGCAAAACTACTATCAAAGCTAGGGACTAAAGAAACACACCGTGGTTACAGCAGCCACTGGAAGAGATCAACAAATGCCTCTTGATGTTCTGGGAAACCATCAGAAGAGTCGTAGAGGCTCAGAAATCATCATTGATCTTGTGCCTGATAAATACTTTATGCGCTTTCTTTTGCTTCCTCTTCTCTTTCTTCCTTGCTTTTCTATTCCCTCCATTTTTCTCTTAAGCTTCAAAGCATATGAGAGAACCATTACTGTGAGAGAAACATAGAGACATAATAATATGCCAAAATCCAGTATTTGAGAGAAAATATTCACATGCTAACGCTTCGTTTGTTTCAGGAATGTTTTTAGTATTATCTAGTATTTTGTACGATAGAACACAAAAACGAATGAGTTTTTTTGGGTTGATGATCTGATATGCTATGCTTAGTAGTGGACTGATATGCCCAACAGTGGACAGTTAATTTTTTGGGTTGATATGCTCAGCAAGAGCTGTTAATCTTGGTTCTGTTTTGTGGGGTTTCTGTTTTTCTGTGGTTGGTTGCTCACCAACTTGGCGAGTGTTAGCAAATGATAGGATGAGTTTTTTGGTGTCAACCTAGTTGGGACGACTTAGCTCATCGTGATACTTTTACACTCGTCTCTCTTTATTGATGTTTTTGCATTTTTTGTACCTTGTACCCTACTGTTACATCATAAAAAAAATTTTGCCGATCAAAAAAAAAACACAAAAACGAATGGAAAATGTTTTTTTTGTAGTCAATGGAAAACAAGTCGTTTGTACAAAAAATGTTTTCCACTTTTTAAAAGGTGAAAAATATTTTATAAACTAAAATCTTACCTACGTCACTATGCTACAACTACCTCCATCACCTTTACCATTGTAGGAACAATCTTCTGTGTATAATAAAATAACTTGAAACAAATCAAACAACTAAACTAAGGCCTTGTTTGTCATAATCTAAAAAAGTCAAAAAGTCACTATCCTATTTAAGTCACATCATCTTATTTAAATCACATCACCTCTCTACTACATCACTTCAAACTTAACCCATACCCAACCCATATTTCATAAAAAGTCAAAAAGTACACTTATTTAGATTGTCCCAAACCATCCCTAAATTACTTACTGAAACAAAATTACGAACAAAGATGATCAAGTCGAGTATTCTGTTCTTAAGATAAATTCGCCCCGCTCAGGTGTTTGCAAAATAACAGCGTCTATCTCTCAGGATACAATGATTTTACACAGATTGTAGTAGCATTATAAACAATATGTTCGGCAAACCAGAACTTGTGTTCTGCACTCTCAGAAATCTCTCTAAGAACTAATATGAAGAATAATGCAAGAAGAGATAAAATAAACTGGGAAGGAAAAAACAATTGAATTGCTTTTGGACTGTTGGAAAGGCCTGTATTTATAGGTAATGTAGTGACTGTTTGGTAGGTCCGAACAAGCCCGAATTTGAACTGAACAGGTGTAAGATTAAATCTGTTGAAAACAATTTGAATCTATTGGAAAAAAGAAGAGCATTTCGGACTGGTGTGAAAGGTCACACTGGTTAGAGTTTGAATTTTACGAATTTGAAATTGCAAAATTTCGGTTAGAAATTTTGGAAAAAATTTAAATGAAGTTTGCCTAAAAAATTAATGGTTGAATTGACCTACACCCAGCCTAGCTTGCTTGATTGGATGGGTGCGTGTATTGTATCTTATTTGAACCATGCTTGGTCCATAACTCTTCCCTTCACAAAACTTGGATATCCCTTGGGGCCTAACCCAAGGTTGCCAATCTAGAGTTTATATCTTCATGTAAACTTTCTTCTTGTTCCAACGTGAGACAACCAAATTGACTAACCCACATAGTTTCCTCAACTCTTCCAAATTCCATGAAGCCGAAAATAACGTTAATTTTCCATTCACTTGGAAATGGTTTTTGACAAACCGACTTTGAGGTGTGACTTATCTTGCGACGAGAAACACGTCACCACTTAGACCCACCTTGAAAGGCGTGTAGGTCCCTTATTTTTTGGCTCAAAATTACCAAAAATAAGCCTATAAACCCATATTTCCAACAACCACCAGAACCACCTCCACCACCTCTTTTGCTCCACCATCACCAACACTACCACCTCCATCATTCTATCACCACTAGCAACACCATAACTAATACCACCATCATTAGTAAATTAGTTTTAGGGTCACAACTAAACATTGGAAAGTGTTTTCCACAAAAAAAAAATAAATAAATAATAAATTTGTTGAAACAAACTAAGATCAATAATTCTAGATGCGAGGAGATGATCGTCTTACTGTGAAGTGAGATAAAGCAATTTCAGAATAAACAATATCACAGAATTCTGGTCATTGTGAAGTTTCTAAATGACAAATAAAAACAATATAGTGGTTCGGGACTTTGTTTCTCTTATCCAAGTTTAATTTGTACACCAATTTCCCCCCTTCTGTGCCCTTTGCCATTTTTAGCAAGCATTTTCAAGTTCCTCTCCCAAAATTCTCAACACAAGATTTACATAGTAAAATTCAAGTTATAATCTCACTCAAAATCTCATATGATGTGCATGAAATCTCGAATCACAATAATCTCAATTTGTTGTACTCTTCAATGTGCGTTCGAAGCATTCAATTAAGAAATAATAATAACAGCTTGTTTGGTTTTAGTTTTCAGAAAATAATTTTCAAAAAATTCTACTTTTTTATTTTTCGTATTTTAATATTTTCAATGAATTTTTTTAATATTTTAAGAAATATTTTTTAATTTTTAGACACACTTAGCATAAATACACTTAAAAAGTATAATATTTGTGAAATTTTTTAAAAAAAAATACACTAAATACCAAATTAAAAAAATACAAAAAGTCGGTGCATTTTTTCATATTTTTGTGAATTTATTAATTTTTTAAAATATTTTTTTTACAAATATTTTACTATTTAGATATATCTAAGTAAGGTGTATCTAAAAAAGTAAGAAAATTACTTAAAATTTTAAAAATATTTACTAAAAACAGAAAAACACGAAAAGCAAAATACTCAATTTTCAAAAAACTGAATTTAAAAAATTAAAACCAAACACACCCACATTACTTGCATAAAGGTCAAAATTTTCAATCTAAAAAAGGATAAAAATAAAAATCGTTTTCTAGATCAAAATGTAGTAGCAATTACTATGCACTTCAAAAGTATGATTTAATAAACAATGCAATGAAAAGTCTTTGCAGAATGAACAAATTGCTATCTTTGGGCAATTAAATCTTACACATGGAGACCATTATGAAATGCTCGAATAAACCTTGATCTCTAAATATTAGAGGCCATCTGCATTTTTTACTCACATTTATTCAAGAATTTAACATTACCATGGGAGAGTAGAGATCAAATTGTAACTTACGTTGCGTTTGTTTTTGCATTTTTTGAAATTTGGTACGATGAAAAATGAAAATCGAATTTTTTTTATTCGTAACATAAATCAAACCCATTTAAATATATATATATATATATATATATATATATATATATTTCATTCAAAAGTAAAAAAGTATTTTTTAAACTATAATTTTACCAATACAACTATATTTCATCATCCTTCACAATTAAATATTAAAAAAAAAAAACATTTTTTCATTAACAATAATTAATCAGCAGTCAATGAGGTTGAAAGGGGAATACAAAATTCATCAAAATCTATCTCACACGATTTGAATCTACTCCAATCAAGTCACAAAGGACCGTGCTGATTCACTTTCTCTTTCTCTAATTTCTGACTTTCCATCAATCCGTTCTTCCAAGCAACTTCCATGACAAGAACGTAAAATGTACTTTAAAAAAAATTTAGAATGTTGTCATACTACTTTTTTTTTATCTTTAATATGGTGTTATGTCATCCTATATGTTTTTTTTAATATGATATACCATATATATACGTGTAAGATTTATTGTATAAAGATAAATAGACAAATTAAGTAAAGCCTGCGATAATGAATAATATTTTTCTAGCAATTATCATAATTCAAATTAAAAGTCATTCCAATTAAAAGCCCCACTATATGTTTGGGCCAAATTTATTGGGCATGACTTGGCCTATGATTTTTGCTGATGGGCTGACCCAAAAAAAGGTCTGATTAACAAGTTTGGGCACCATTTTTCAACTCGGCCCAACTTGATATTCACGGTTAGTTCGACTTTTTTTATGTGATTTTTGATATATTTAAATATTAAAATCTCAATTATACAACACATCATTCTAAATAAAATCATTCTAAAAAATCCATGCTCTTTAATCTTTGCCGTTTCATACACATAAATACCAGTTCTCATAAAACATATAGCCCAAGCCCGAAGCCCGAACGACTGGTCACAAAAAGAAGAGATTCCGGCGATGGTTCGCCCATCTAAGATAACAAAAGTGCTTAACTCACTATTCAGAACATAAAAAGCATATCTTAGACCCATGTGGGTGCCTCTCTTCTATAGTTAATACAAACTTAGTTAATACAAACTTAGTCCCAATAGAAGCCTAGCTTCAATAGACTTAGGATTACTCCTAATCTTGGACTCCCAATAGGATTAAGATAAACTCTCTAAGAGTCTTATCTTTATCCAAACTGAAGTCCTCTCTCATTCTAGGACTCTTGTCCCTTATCCGGTTATTCCGGATTCCGGTTTCTTCGCAGATAACCTCGGCCTAGCCGAGATCATCTCGGTGTCATGACCAAGACACGTGACACGACCAAGACACGTGACACCTCAGATAACATTTCGATGTCACCTCGGCCACGTGTTATCATTCAAAAATTATGTTCCCACAATAATGATGTGATTCATTGTGAACCTTTCATTTCAAAATAAAATATCATTAAAGATGAATTTATTTACAATAAAAATATTATCACATCATTATTCTAAAAATTTTTATATAAATTTTATGTATATGTACAATTTTTCAATATTTCTTTGTCTTCTGTTTTGAACCTTCAACTAATACTGACAAAAAAAATATGGTTTTGTTTTCTTTTATATTTTACCTTCTAAGATATTTATAACATTCCCTTACCACCAAAATTGATTGGTCCAACTCAAATGATCGCATCACATCAAAATCACATAACGTGATTAAAGTGGTTAACCAAGGTTGACTTGTATAAAATTCTAAAGGAATAGGAGATCCAATAAAATTGAAGTGGTCCACCCTAAATTTTTTTTTCTATTTTTCTTCCTTTTATCATGATTTTTTTCTCATACAATTGTGGCATAATTATACGTTTACCTTCTATTACTACTATGAATATTTGATAAATTTAGACATCAAATTTCTAATCATTAATATATTAATAAGTTTTACTTTAATATCTTTATGCCAATTGATTGATGGCTAAATATCTTCAAGTCTTATGGAATAATAGTACACAAACAAATAAGTAACATAATTTTTTTTACTAAATAAAATTTATTATATAATTATAGTGTAGTTATAGCTCTACTGTGTGAGATAAGGTTGCAAGTTAAATTTCTATTAAAAGAGTTTGATATTTTTATGACATAAAATTGTAGGTTAAACTTATTCCCCAAAATTGATTGATCATAATTATAATGTGAGTAAATTATAAATACACCGCATGAGATTTACTTAAAGTACAGATTGTCTCTTGTGATTTAAAAGTTTTCAAATATTCCCTTGTTATAATTTTTTATTTAGCAGAACTAACTAAAAAAAAAATTCATAATTGTTCTCCTATACAATAATAAAATTATTTAAATTATTAATTGAAACATATTTCTAACATCATTAAAAATTGTTAATTGGCTTGATAATTTATTAATAAAAATAACAATTTGTTATGAAATTAGAAATCTCAACAGTGGAATGTAATTTCTAGAATCACAGGAGCAATTTTTATTTTAATCAAATCTCAGGGATGTATTCGTAATTGGGGCTCGCTTCTTTCCAGTCCGTGATCAGACTGGAGGGTACTGTTGGACTCGTGGGGCCTCACCACAGGTCATGTTTCGATAATCTGAACCGTTTAATGTGTAGAAGTCGTCGAGTACTATATGTTTGTTAAAAATCACGTTAATCGGATATCGATAGCTGCGTGATCAAATTAGTTTTGTATAAAAAATAGACGATGATAAAATAAACGGTTGACAGAAATCTGATCCAATAAAATAGCTATCGATATCCGATTAACATAATTTTTTACAGGTTTATAGTACTCAATGAGTTCTACACATTAAACGTTTCAGATTATCAGAATAAAACTCGTGATAAATCCTTACAAATTTAACAGTACCTTTTAATCTGATTACGGACGGAAGGGAAGTCCAAGCATTTGTAATTTACCCTTATAATGTAGTTAGCACTACTTTTTATGAATAAATTATGTATCCTAGACTTATTGTTAATTTTCCCAGCCACATTAAAAACAACCAGTAGAATTGCTTTGTTGGTGCAAGTACCACAAATTTTTTATAAACAAAAAATTACTCTTACTTATATCTATCACATATTCTCAACGATTTGACAAAGATAACTTAAATGTCTCCCGTATCACAAAAATAAAAGATTTATTACATTAAATTAATTATTTTTCAAAAATACAAATATATGGTATACACTCCACCCCCATAGTATTTTCCTAAACTTTAAAGTCTAAACAAGTTTTTATATTGTAAGATAGTTGTATGATTATTTCGTTATTAACACTATTAAATGCATTATTTTTTAATGGATGTGACTGGGCAATTACTTATTAACTGATCACCTATTTAATTTTCGATCCCGCTACGTAGCTCGAGACCGCGGCTCGAAATCGCGGCTCGACACCAAAACGACGTCGTTTTGATGTCGAAATTTTTTTTTTTTTTTTTTTTTCCTTTCTTCCCTGGTTTTCTTTCTTCCCTGGTTTTCTTACAGAACGAAGAAGAAGAAGAAGAAGAAGAAGAAGAAGAAAGAAGGGAGGAGGAGGAGGAGGAGGAGGAGGAGGAGGAGGAGGGGAGGAGAGGAGGAGGGAGGGGAGGAGGAGGAGGAGGGAGGGGAGGGGGCCATAAAAACCGGGGCTGGAGGAGGGGAGGGGAGGGGAGGGGAGGGGACGGGGCTGCGACGGCGGGGCTGGAGGAGGAAGGCGAGGACGACGGTGGGGCTGGGACGGCGGGACTGGGCTGCGACGAGGACGACGACCCACGGCGGGCAGATGACCCACAGCGAGGAGGAGGAAGGCGAGGACGGCGGCAGACGGCCGTCTCCTCTCTCAGACGACCCTCTCCTCTCTCTCTTTCTCCCTCTCCCTCTCCCTCTCTTCCTCTCTTGATTTCGAGCCTCAAATTCGAGCCTCAAATTCGAGCACTCGATCATTTTCCTTTAATTTTACAACAGATTTTTTATGAACAAAATGTAGCATTTTTTTTATAATACTATTTTCAACCAACTCTCATGTTGTTTAAGGTATAAGTATGATTTTGGATTTTAGCTAGGGTTGCTCTCTCCATAAATTTAGAGTATCGTTCTATAAACCTCTCTCTTTAAACTTTCTACTAGGTGTGTTGTCGGGAGTGGAGAGGAGTTCTGGCCATTGGCCTCCTCTCTCCATCTTCCATCTTTTTTTTTTTTCTTTTTTTTCATTTTTTTCCCTTTTCTTTGTCTTTTTTTTTAATATTATTGGAAGCTTGTTCTTCCAATCCTTTTTAATGCTACCACCACCGCCACACCGCCACTAGGTCTGCCACATTTTCGCCTCCATAAATCCACCCTTATCAGATCTACCTCGTCTCCTTCAGATTTTCTTTAGTCACTGGTGTTGACGTCGCCTCTCATCTTTCTGATCTTCCAGATCTGATGTGTGGCTTGCACCCAAACTTTTACCCTAGCATCCAAAACTTTAAGATCGAGTTTTAGATCTTCTCACAATCCAAAGATCGACGTTGTTTAAGACGTTTGTTTCATGATAGGCAACCACCTCAAACTCAATATTCCATCCCAACTAGCGGAAGTAAGATCTTCAGATTTTAAGTTGAAGGTTGCAGTGTAATAGAACTTTGGATGCGATTGGCAACTTGGATCTGATTATTTTTAGTTTGCTTTTTTATTATTTGCTGTAATAATTCTTCGTGTGTCAAGGTTATGTCTCTCTTTTGTGAGGATTTTTTCTCTCCCTCTATGGAGGTTAAGATTCTTTCTCCTACAAAATTTGTTATCTCTTTATGAGATCTTTTACTACTTTTATATAAGATTGATCAAATTTTTTATTAGTTTTATAATAAAAAATTTCTTTCCGATTTAAAATAGAAAAAATCCACACATCATTCCACGAATTTTTCTTTAAGACAGTTGCCGTTTGGCAATTAACTTTTTTAATTGTCTTTTTTGACTTTTTAGCTATTTTGTCTCATTTTGGGAACTGGGTTAAAAGTCACTTCCCAACTTTTAACCCACTTCCTCTCTCACAAAAAAAAAACTAAAAAATCACCTTTTAACCATTTTCCCAAAACAACCCTTTAGGTTGGGACTAAAAGTTTGTTTGGTTTGACTTTTTTGACTTTTATGAGAGAAAAAATAAAATGATTATGATTTGGATATGATATTTTGTTTTATTAACTTATTTACTATTTGTTTGGGATAATCTACCGAAGTTAAAAAGTCAAAAAGTTACTAAAAGTCAAAAAGTCCATATTATTTGGGGAAGATTGTGAGGGAAGCCTAGAGTGCAAAATTATTATTGTGCCCTTTGAATTCAACTATCCAAAAGTCAAGTCAATGATAGAATGGTCATCTTGATTTTATGACAATATTTTATTACACATCTTTTCTTAAAAAGTCAAAAAGTTATCCTAAATATACATTTTTTTTTCTCTACTTTCTTAATCAAAAAGTTAAAAAGTGTATTTATATAGCACATCACCTATTTTGTCTCTTGTACTTTTTTTTAATAAAAAAGTTCTAACCAAACAATCCCCAATTAATGGTTAGTTGGCTCATTTTTTAATTTAAAAATATATATTCTTTTGGTATTAAAGTGGAATCAATTGAAAACTCCTGATAGCAGCCGTAGAGCCGCCACCCCCTGGTAAATTCCTACGGTCCTGACTAACCATAAGCTTAGAGCCGTTGATTTTTGTTTGACTCAGTGTTGAGATCCTAGTTTAGAAATATGTTATTTTAATAATTTTTAATTTTTTATAAAAAAAAATATGTAAAAGATAAAAAGAGTTATTTAATAAATTATAGTAACTTTTTAACTAATATATTTAGGAGTTATTTGAAATGATCTAAATAAATATATTTTTTGACTTTTTATGAAATATGAGTTGAGTATGAGTTGGGTTTGAAGTGATTTGGTAGATAGGTGATGTGACTTGAATAGGATAGTGACTTTTTGACTTTTTAAATTTTTTAGTTTATGCCAAACAAGGCCTTAGTTTCCAAATGAAGCCTAAATGTTAAAAGTAATCTCTAGCGTTGTTGTTTGAGTTAAAAAAAAATTTGTGTAAAAGCTATTTATATATATATATAAAAAAAAAAAGTGCAATATTTTGAGAGTACTAAATGTTAAAAATAGTCTCTAGCTTTTTGTTTGTGTTAAAAAAATGTGTAAAAGCTATTTATAAAAAAAAGTGCAATGAAATATGTAAAAATATTTTAGAACATGTATTAAAATTATAAATATTTTGATATTTAGGCTAAGTTTGAGAAGATTAAATAAGTGTACTTTTTAATTTTTCTTGTGTTATGTGTGAAAAAAATAAAGAGGAGATGTTGATTGATGTGACTTAAAAAAGATAAAAAGATGAAATAAGTGTACTTTTTTAATTTAGCCAAACTTAACTTTAATATTTTTTATTGATAGTCTTTAAAATTGTCATCAGCAAGGCCCGTTATAAATTACTTAGTCACTTTGTGATGTGACTCCTCACCTACTATGTACACTGTGTGACCAATATGTATATATATCACCTAGTAATTTATTTTTTCACATAATTTCTCGTGTATAAACAAAACACATAATTTAATTAATTCATAACTATAGACTATATATATATATATATTTTTTAAACGCATTGATTGTACTTAAAATTGGGTCTCATGTCCTATTTAGATTCCTCTTGTGACATGACAAATTTCACTATTTATTAAGTATGATTGATCTTATATTTACATATGACATTAATTGAATGACTAGTAAAGTGCATGGTTGAATTAAAGACGGTAATAAATAAAATTTCTTTACTGATTAATTACATGAATAATTCTTAAAGTATAATATCTATTTTATTTTGATTCTTAATATTTAATTTGTATTAATTGCATCAATATACATTAATTCAATATAGTCTCTTCCTTTCAGTAGCTTAAAAGAAAATACAAAAAAATATGTGATGTTTTGGGAAGCAAAATGCTAGAGGCCCCAAAAATTCTACCAAAAGTTTTACCAAATGTCTCACATGGGTGTGGGTCCCACACCCATGTGAGACATTTGGTAAAACTTTTGGTAGAATATTTGGGGTCTCTAGCATTACTCTTTGGGAAGTTGGTAAAAAGTTGACTTTTGACTTTTTTAGCCAAAAAAACTAGCTGTTTAGGTAGTGACTTGGGTAAAAAAAATTAACTTTTTTGGCTAAAAAAGTTAAAAACTAGCTTTTTGTTAGCTTGCCAAAGCAAGATATGTAGGCCAACCTTACATTAGGAATTCAAAAGGGTTAACGCGTTCAAAAGAAAAAAATAAAAAATAAAATAAGAAAAGGGTTAACAGGCATTTTAATGGGGTTTTTTTTTTAAGCTCCCTAATAATAACAATTTTCTGTATAAAGGATATTAAAAAATGTAATACTGCCTCAGGTCCCTAACCAAAATACCCGCGCATTTTATCAATTTCTTGGACCAAAATACCCTACATCTGTTCATCTTCAGATGAGTTGATTTTTTTGACCTGTCTACTGGATATTCTCCTTTGTGATGCTGGTACTGGTGTTGGGTATTTTCCGGCGAGTACGAAAACAAATTCAGCAAAACAAAAGCACTAAGTTTGGCAAATTTGATTTTCTAGGTAAACAAACAGAGTGGAGTGGAGTTGATAGATGTATATATATATATATATATATATATATGATACATACATATATATATACAATCTGTTGCTTACTGTCTTAACTAGTATATATATGATAATTAATCAATTAAGACCATTTGCAACCATAATCAAACAGTCACTCTTAGTTATCTTATCTATGGTTGCAAACATATATATATATATAATATATGATACATACATATATATATACAATGTCAGCACATATATATATCCAGTGTTGAATATAACATCTTCAGGTTCAAAATTTCTCTGAGTGTTGAATATAACGTCTTTTGATTTTTTGGGTTTAGTAGAATTGGAGTTGTTTCTGGAAAAGCAATATTTGGACCCCTACTTGAAGAATATTGGAAAAAGAAGCTTGAGGAAGAGGCAACAGTAGAGGAAGGCTTAAAGTGATCCAGAGAAATTTGAATTTTCTCTAGATTCAACCCAGAGAAATTCATAGCATTAAGTTTAAAGAAAATCTATCACAAACTCATATAAGAATTATTAATTTGTTTGTGCAGGAAATTGTGATTGAATCAGCAGCAGCAAAACCAAAGACAAATTGATCAAATCAGAGTTTTATCGTTCCAGAGAAATTCTGGACCAAAGAAATTTGAATTTTCTCTGGGTTGAATCCAGAGAAATTCTTTGGAAGTCCAGAATTTCTTTGCTTCCAACTGATGATGGGTTGCTTTCCTTCCAACTGTCAAAATTGAACTGCTTTCTGTGCATTTGAGGCTTCTTATTGAAGCTTCTTGTGTTCTTGTTTTTGTAAATTTCTCTGGCTTGTTACATTTGTGTTTCTCTATTGTGTAATTTTATCTGGCACGTTTATGTTTTCTTTATTATTTTCTCAAGCAAATTATCTGTGGCTTACTACTCTATTGGTGTGTCTAATTTTCTCTGGCATTTATAATTTTCTCTGGCCACATTATGTTTATGTCTTGTGTCTAATTTTCTCTGGCATGTTTATTTTGTTCAATGCTCCATTTCCTCAAAATTTATCTGTTGTATAATTTTCTCTGTCATGTTTATGTTGCTACCTTGTAATTTTCTCTGTTGTGTAATCATTGCTACCTTGTAATTTTCTCTGGGATTTAATGTTTATATTTTCATTCTATAGAAATGGCAAAGCGCAGAAGCAGCACAACCCCACAAACCCCGAAAAAGAAACCAAAAGTCTCTGTGTCTGCATCTTATGATCTTAGATCAAAACGCAGTAGCAGCACCAGAACACCACAAAAAAAACAAGTCCAAGTTGAAAAAGCAATAAGCATCAAGATCAAGACACCAACTTCAAGGGTGATTTTCACTCAACTACAAGCTTAACATTTTCTCTGTCATTTTCATTGGATTCTAATAACAAACCTACGATTTTCTCTATACTACAAAGAAAAGTCCAGAAACATGAATAGTGCAAAAAAAAAAAAAAATGAAAAGTGCAAAGAAAACATATCAGAAAACTTTGAAAAGTGCAAACATATAAAAACACAACATATAAGTCCAGAGAAATTTGTAATACTTATCATTTGTAATACAATCATATGATTTTCTCTGGACTACAAAGAAAAGTTCAGAGAAATTTGTGAACTTATATTCACTTTCAATATAACAAAAACAAAAACAAAAACACATTAACATCAAGAGACAAAAATATATTAAACACAAGCACATAAAAAAATCACAGAGAAGATCTGTTATGTTCACAAAACATTCAATTCAAAAAATTTAAAAAAAAAAACAAAACACTTACTACTCTATTGCTACGTCTGTAAATTTCTCTACCTACTTACAATTTTCTCTGTGATTTTCACTGCACTACAAGCTTACAATTTTCTCTGTGATTTGAGTTCAATTATAGTAACAAACCTGCAATTTTCTCTGCACTACACAAAAAATGCAAAGTGAACAAAAAACAGAGCACAAAAACGCAAAAAAACAGAGCACCAAAAAGCAGCTCATAAGCATGTTGACAGAGAATGAAAAAGCAACTCCAAAAATCAAAATCAACTCCATCGAAAATTCATCAATAACAGATAATGAAAAATTAACTTCAAAAATAAAAAACAACTACACTGAGTTCGTCTCTCTCACATTGATCAAAACAAAAAACAAAAACCTAATTCAACACCTACACAATCAAATCAAATCAAAAATTGAAAACTTAGCTAATTCAACTCCACATGAAATCAAATCAAACACAATGAACCAGATTTCAACTCCTACACGATCGATCAACACCTACAAACAACGAGCATGATTTCAACTCGTACAGGATTTCAACACCTACAAACAACGAACAGGATTTCAACACCTACAAAAACCCTAGAAAATCTCCACAAAAATTTGAATCGTCAAGGTCATTCTCACGTAATCTCCCACAAAATATCAATATGATCTTTAGCTGCCAAATTCAAAACAACGTATATTATAAACAAGAGTAAGACAGGTATTTTACACTCTAAAATAACATTGAGGGACCTTAGGCTACAAAAGAACACATTGTGGACCTAATCCATTACTAAAAGTTGAATAGGGACCTTAAACCGATTTTTCCCATTTTAATATGTTTATTATTTATACATAATATACATTTCATATATGTCTCGCAGTTCATCTAGATAAAAAAAAAAATAAATAAGATGAATTGCTCTCAATGTTCTTCAAGCACCTACTGTAATCTCTTGGCTAAACATTTTTCGTGTGTTTTTTCTTCTTTTTTTTCGACTCATATTAAGAAGAGGGTTTATATTAAATTCATATATGAAGCAATAAATACAAATAAAAAATTATGAATCAAAATAAAATACTTTCCTCATTCCAAATTATTTGAGAAAATTTAGTGAAACATCATTCTCCAACTTTTAGTAGTAAGAGAGGTCCAATATATTTTTTTTATTAGATAAGGTCAATCAATAATATTATTAGAGAAATTTCAACTCATCATACAGAAATTAGTGAAATTTCTTTGTGACAAGTTGAAATTTCTATGTAAAACTGTAATTTCTCTGTGAAATTTTTCTTTAAAGAGATTAAATTTTTTTGTGAAAATATTAAGTGACCCCAACTATTTGTTTAGTACCACAAAAAAACAAAAAAGAGACAAAGTACCCAAAAAAAATAATAAAATAAAATAAAAAATTACCTTAGAGTTTAACCCTTATAACAAAATAGATACTAATTTAATCCCAAAAAAAAAACAATCGGCAGAATAAACAAATAGTTTAGATCAAAAGTAAATCAAAATATTAAAATTTAAATTGATAAAATTAAAATCTTAGCCTTTACTTTATTATAATGGTCAAATTTTGTGTTTTTTTTTTTCTGGTTGTAATTTTTCAAAAAAAAAAGTATTATTTTTTTCACCAATTAAATATTTTAATTTATGAAAAAAAATTGAAAAATGTAATACAATTTTTTTTTTAATTTCTTCTTTTCTTTTAAGAAAATAAAAATCTTGTTGTTAAGGACCCACATTGTTACATTGTTGACCTATCCTAGTACCGTACGTGTGCTATAATTACCCAATACTTTTTCCTATACCTTCACATCACTTCCCCAAATTATTTACTCTTTCAGATTTAAAATATGAGTCGCTTATTTTATTTTTTATTATCTTAAAATGTTAATCTATTTTTTTATTTTTTATTATTTTAAAATATTAGTTTATTCTTAAAAATCAAAGAATAAAATAATATAATTTTATAATTTTATCTTTCTTTTTAATTTATTAATAATACAAAAAATACAATTAGGACAATTTATATTTTTAAAAAATATATATTGAAGGATAATTTTAATATTTTAATATTTTTAAAATATAATAATTATACTATAAAAAATTTTAATTTTTTAGAAGACCATTATTTTGGGACTGAAGGAGTAAATTGAATTGAGACTCTATACTATACATAAATTAAGGAGAAACTATTCAATATTTTTAGAATATTACGTGTCTGTACTCCCTAATCAAATATTATTCAACAACAATGGTAGAGGACCCTAATTTTTGTGGCTCAAATGGCTCGAATTTGTCAAAACGACGTCGTTTTGAATACAAAACAACATCAAAATTGCCAAAACGACATCGTTTTGGTAATTTTGAGCTATTTGAGCCACAAAAATTAGGGCCCTCAAACATTTTTTATTATTCAATATGCCCAACATAATATCTCACTTACATACATTCCCCATCAATTATAATACTATAAAATATCACCTGTTCATACTCTAAAATTACTGAATAATTATTTAAATTGAGACCCTATATTGCTTTCGTTTGGCATGCCAGACTTTTTAATTATTTTAGCCATAAAAAGACAAAATAAACTTTTTAATCAAATAAGACAAAACATCATATTCAATCCATAATAATTTTATTTTTTCTCACATACAAATTAAAAAAATAAAAAAAATCTATACCAAACAAAGGCCTTGTTTGGGTACTCCCAAATAATCTAAAAAGTCAAAAAGTTACTTAAAAAGTTAAAAAGTTAACACTATTCACCAAAAGTCAACAATTATGGCTGCACAACTCCCAATTCAAATTTTCCTCTAAAACCAATTTTTACAATTTTTTATTACACATTTTTCCATAAAAAGTCAAAAAGTTAACCCAAAAATCCATATTTTCAACCTCAATTTTTTAGTCAAAAAAAACAAAAAGTGCACTTATTTAGTCTTCCCAAACTTAGCCAAAACTTTTTAACCTACAAAAAAAACAAAAAAAAAAACCCACATTCCAAACCAACTCACCTATGGAATCTCTCAACCTCTGACTCTTCTGGTTCCTCCATTTCTCTTCCTCCATTGCTTTCATCAACCCTCTTTAAGGGTTTCTTTTATCTCCATTTCAATCTCACTCAATTTCCTTCTCTCAGTAACACCATATTCTAGGGTTTCACAATTCAAATTGATGATATTTCGTGGACGAGCTTTGTTAGGAGGAACTCAATCATAGCCGATTGGACTTGAAACTTCGCGGAACTCACTTCGTTAAAGGGTCTCTATGGTAAGTAAAGTCTGAATTTTCGATATTTTTGGAATTAAAGTTCCATTTTTTTTCTATCCTGGTGCTCTGTGAGGCAATATGGGTTGTGACTTTTATGCTTGAATGTACAGTGTTTGTGAAGTTTATATTTGGTTAAAATTGATTTCTTATCTAACCCACTTGATTTATCCTCAATCGTTCAAGTTGTGTAGTTTAATTCCCTTCATAACACAACTTCTGATCTGGGTTATGAATTTAAAATCGTGATTGTTGCCTTGTATTGTTGTCTTTTCTTGCCCTAGGGTTTCGGGTAAACGAGATTTGCAACACCCAACTTGAAATCGCTAAGACCTATCAAGAAATTGAGGGTCTACATTGAGAAAACACAGCAAATTGTTATATAGGTCGAAATTTTGAACCTATCACTCTTCTGTTGGATTCTGGTTTCTTTGTTTCGTCACGATGGACGATGGGGAGATTGATTTTTCAAACCAAGACGTGTTTTCAAGTCCAAACATTGGTGAACTCCCAAGCAGTTGCTCTATGGATAGCTTTTTCGATGAACTTCTGAAGGATACATGCACTCATACCCACACTTGCAACCCACCAGGCCCTGATTTCTCTCATACACACACTTGTTTTCATGTGCACACCAAAATTGTGCCTGCCCCAACTGAAGATAAGGTTTCCACCGATGATACTGCAGAGTCCTCGGAAAAGAAATCAAAGAAATGTCCAACGGGTAATCGTGAAGCAGTTCGCAAGTACCGTGAGAAGAAGAAGGCTCGCACTGCATCGTTGGAGGATGAAGTTGTGAGATTGAGGGCTGTGAATCAACAATTGATGAAGAGATTGCAAGGTCAGGCTGCATTGGAGACCGAGATTGCAAGGCTCAAGTGTTTGCTTGTGGACATCCGAGGGAGGATTGAAGGGGAGATTGGATCTTTTCCTTATCAGAAGCCTTCCAAGAATGGTGATATGTATCAAAACTTGGTTAATCCAAACTTGCCTGGTGCATACGTGAGGAGTCCATGTAATGTGCAGTGTGATGATCAGGTCTACTGCCTTCAACCAGGGGCGGAAAGCAAAAGTGGGGAAGATGCATCGATAAATGGTCAAGGCTTCGGTGGTTGTGAATTTGAAAATCTGCACTGTTTGGGGATGAGAATGCTGGACTGAAGGAGTTACCTGGCTGTGGACTAGGGAATGGAGCTTCAACAGTCAATTCTTCTGGTGCAAACAAGAGAAAAGGTGAAACTTTGGTTTCTTTTTTATTTTACATTTGTGGGTTGGTCTGGTTGATAATAAATACATATGATTTGTTCCTCATTCTTGTGTCTGTTTGTCATCAGTGCTTATTAGTTATCTCAATGTTTGATATTCATTACGATTTTTTGGTTCCTAACTAAAAGCGGACTTGATTTTCACAATTATACTCTGTTGACTATCTTAAAAGCATGTTTTTTCTATTTGAAAATGCTTTCTTTGCCACTTTTTTAGCTGCCTGTAGCTTATTGCAGGGGCAATGCAAATGGTTGTTAGTGATTTAACATAGTTTTAGAAGAGTCTTATCCTTTAGAGGCAACTGTGACTTCGGAGTGATGATAATTTTATCTGAGACTTTGCAATAAGAAGTGCTAGTATTAGAGTTTCATAATTCTGCAGTCTGTCTTCTTGTATTTATTCATGACAAGGAATGCGTTTTTATTTGCATCTGGTATAGTTTTGAACTTTCAACTTTCAATTAGTCTGTGTTTTCCATGACAATTTTGTGTCATTTGTTAGCAACAATACTTGAAATATGATGTTATATAGTTACTTTAGTTGAGTATTTATGAAAATATATATAGTTGCCTATGAAGCATGGGTGCCGGTAGGGGTGCTGGTACAGGTATGATACGGGTACGATAATATGTGAAAATCTAAAAAAAAGTAAGGTACGGGTACGGTTAAGGTACATCATTTTTTTATTTTTTTTAATTTATAGCTAAACATGCCACCTAAAAATCAAAGTTCAAAACAATAACTGAAAAGAGAAAATACAAAAATAAAAATAAATTAATATTCAACAATACCAATACAATACTAAAGTAAAATCCTGAATTTGATTAACTCATATTCCTATAAACATTAAGACAATAATTTGTGAATTCTTTCACTTCATTCAAATATATAATTTTCAAATATTCAAATAACAATTTAAAAACATCAATATTATGAAAGTAACAATGAAACATCAATATAATTTTCAATATTTCTATAAACATCAAAAATTATTATCCATCAAATTCCAACTTTTGAAGAAAAAAATAATAAAAATACCCTATACCCATGGAGTACCCTTGGCGTACCCAACTTTCCCATACCGTATACGACATACCCCGTATGTATACGGCGTACCTAGTACACGTACCCGCACCTGCACCCGGTAAGTACCCAATACTTATACAACAACATTTTTGGAGGACTCGTGCTTTATATGCTTCAATTGAGTAGCATTTTGCAATATTGGTGACCAAACTGCATGGACCCCCTATGGCCTTGTTATATGAAATTCAGCTTTGTATGCATATATGTATATATATCTTGTCTTCATCACTTTCTTCTTAAAAATGTGTTTATGATTAGACTGATATCTTGTTTCAGTTTCCTTTGTAATTTGTGTGGTGTTGAATAGAGTGTTGGCTGATAGTTCTCTTGTTAGTGGATAAATCTTGATGAACAACTTAAAATTGGAAAAAAGTGGTCTTTATTTATCTCATAAGAGTAGAAATTGGGTAGAATTGCCTAAATAATAAGCAGAATAGACTTTTATTCTCTCAGTTCCAACTGTGTAGTTTTCAACCCCAGTCCCTATATGGTTATACGTATTCTTTCATATATTGTATGTATGGTTAATTACATTAATAGTTTTTCCACATAGGCCTCATAATTTTTTAGGTTATAGATTTCAGCTAAATTTTAAATTTGTCAAAGGGTGACTTCTTCTGTGGTATGATATTAATTTTCAACATTGTATTTATTCATTTTTCAGTTGGTTTCTCCAAGTATTTTTTACTTTTTTTATTCTGTGGATTATATGGAGTCAGTTTCTATAAATTAATTAAATTATTTTTTCAACCCAATCTAAGCATCACACCAAGTTTGTTGTAGCTTGTTCGAGGTGAGAGCCTCAAGCCCAATGGAACTTGGCAATCAATTTATTTGGACTGTAAGGTTGGGCTTTGGTCTGTTTATGAGAAAAGAACAAAGAAAGACAGTAAGTTGAAATTTGTGATTGCAAAAGAAAATGTATAAGGAAGATTTGTACATCTATAGATTATGTACTCTTAGCTTGTGGTTGGATTAGGATTTGAAGAGGGATTTGTGGAGGAAAAGGGATACGTGACAAAAATTTAGCTTTTATTTTATTCACTTTTCCTTTCCTTTTTTCTTTCTGTCTGCAATGTCCTCCTCAAATCTTTGATCCAAAGACAGTCTTACATGATGGATTGAGGTCCTCGTTTGGTCCATTTGGTATTTTCTATTATGTTACTTAAATTTCCTCCACTTGGTAAAATTCTGACTGTTGTGTGATATATAACTGCGAGGTAAATAGATGAATCCCGAAAAAGAGCTACAAATGACCCTTGCATTTGTAAGATGTCCACAAATTATTTCTGTATACTATGAACCAAATTTTCTTTGTTGACTTCTTTCCATTGAGAACAACCAACCCTTTCTTTTTGTTAAACAAAAGCATGTATGAACTTGAATGCAGTCTGAGGGGTTGACTTTCATTTGCATTCTTATAACTAATCATTTGGCATTTCTTCTATTAGGAGGGACTCGTGCAGCCAGGTGAAGAGCTAATCAGATGAGATTTCTTTATTCTAGAGGATACACGATCTCTCTCTATAAGTGGTTTTGCTGGAGTTCAGTGATATCTTCCCCTCAGGTCATCGTGTGTTCGAGTGTTTTACTTCTCTACCCTGCTGTCGGGTTCTATGGCTAGCTGCATATCTTATTTATTATGTGAGGCTCAACGTTAGCTACCTTTTACTGCTTTTTGTGTTGGTCGTTGTTCAGTTTATGAATTCAATCTCGGTTCTATATAAATAATGTTTTGTGAAGTAGAATGCTTAACGGGACAGAGTAGCTTGTAGGACTTAGCAGCCAGGGAGAGAGACCAACTTTTTGGTTTTTCATGAAGTTCCTGTTGCTTTTCTGTGCGGCTTTCTTGTTCTTTATGACATGTAAGTATGTTGTTCTGGTTTTAAAATATTTAATGCGTTGCATTGCTGTTTCTCTTCGATCTTTTTAATCTTAGACCCTTTTTTCATATGATATTACTCCGAGGGGACCAATCTTTTGATTTGTGGTAGACCAGGTAAGACTAGTTTCTGCTTTGCAGCCTTTTCTATTTTAGTTCTACTTTGTTTTGAACAGGAGAAGACTGCATATAATTGAGCATCCTCTGTTTTCAATGATGCCAAAGTTTCTTGAGAATGCTTCGTTTGGTGACCAAAGTGTATGCACGTTGTGATTTTATCTATGGTTGTGACAGGGAAGTAGATAACCTGTTCAATGTGTTGTGATTGATGGAGGCGACTAATGTGGGATTATTGATGGCCAATGGCTAATTCATTAACAGAATTGTGTTTCGAACTTTTTGTTTGGTAACTCTAGTAGCCAAAAGCGATGTTGGTCGATGATGTTTAAATTTGTATTTTACGTACACTGATCATCTTTTACAGAAAGCTCTACTTCTTATAATTATTGTCTCGTAAGATCATATGAATCATGTAAATTATTGGTATTAGCCTAGTGGTTAGATTAGAACCCATATGTTGCGGCTTCAACTTTTCGTTTTGCTCTATGTATTGAAAAAATGAATTAAAGACAAACATGATTCATGTTGGGTACACATTCTTTTTAGACTGTCTTTGAAGTATGTTTTCTTAGCTGGGAAATGAGATTTAGGGAAAAGACAAAACATAATAATAATAATAATAATAATAAGGGTAATGCTAATGACAGTCCGTTAGACTGTCAATAAGAAACAAATAAAGATAATATTTATAATCTCATTACACTTTTTATATATTTTTTAAACACATATCAAGGTTAATGACAACCATAATGCCGTCTTTATTTTTTTCATAATAATAATGGAAAAACAATATGATATTAGATTGCAAGAATGTAGATTGATAAGAAAGAAATAATAATTGTCCTCAAGGTGATTTTAGCAGTAGTTGCCTTGGCAAATCATTCAAAGTGATTCTTCACTCACTATTTAATCATTTGACTTTTATTCCAAATGGAAAGAGATTGGTGGTGTTTGGCAATGGTTATTTTAGTCTTTTTTTAAGTGGAAATTCATAAAAAAGAGAAAGTAGACTAAAATAATTAATAAAACAAAATATCATATCAAACTCATAAATTTTTTTTTTTTTCTCACAAAATCACATTAAACTTAAAAAAAATTCAATTATTTTCCCAAACACAAAAACTGTAACCTATTAAAATAATCAAAAACTAAAATAGCCTATTAAAATAACAACTTTACAAACACTAACATTATTGCTTCATGGGTTTAATTTTGCCCCCTTTATTATCAGAATTTTAACAATAAAAGTCATTCTACAATAAAGGTCTCTTCAGATTCTTCACTGTTTAATCATCGACTTTTATTCCAAAATGGAAAGAGATTATTTCTTAATGGTTTTACTTTCATAATTTTAACAATATAAAAGAATCATTCTACAATACACATCTCTTATTATTGGTCATTTTGTGCACAACCCCTCGATTTGAAGTTGATGCCTATTTTTTAAGGTGATTGAGAGCATCTCTAAATAATTGTAAATCTCTCTCTCTCTTCAGGTAATTGTAACCATACTTTTCTTTTTTCTCCTTCACATAACAATCAAACAGAGAAGAATAATTATACTTTAAACTTGTTTTCTTGTAGCTTCATCATATCCATGACCAAAAGATGCTTAGTGGATGGTAGATTAAATTGAAGTTTACTCCTTTGTCCAGAGGCCACCAATTTTGAAAAAGGCCCAGTCAACCAGCATACAAGCAAAACCAATTTTGAGAAAAATATGTTTAGGAAGCAATAGTGTTAAAAGGGTTTCAAGTCCAACAATATCCTAGGCTGAAAGATGCATACTAATATCCTTTTACACTTGAAGCTTTTATCTTGAGGATGATGTTTTGCCTTCATCATCATCATCATCGTGATAAATACTTTCGGCCATTTGCCAGATTTGAAGGGAATTGTCCTCAGCAACACTTGAAATAACCCATGGTTCATTCTTGTTCCATGAGAAATCAGATATCTTTGCTTTGTGACCACCATGAGAAAAGAGAAGCTCCGGTGGGCCGTCTTCAGCTTCTCCTTCCAACTGTTCATCCCCAATCCTAAAGGCAGTGATATATTAGTAAGATGAGATCAATATACAGACAAGTATATCACAGAATTAAAAATAGAAAAATAAAACCAATTCAGTGATATTCACAAAATTTCATTGACAATTAGAACTATGCAACTTTGAAATATCAGTTGCAGTGACAAATATGAAGCCATCATGGAAAACAAAGCTTATCCAAGAAATTTCTGATTTCATATCATGATTCATGATTCCTACAGTCTGATATCCATATTCATGACTTCCAACAGAACATTTAGGCATAAAACAACACAGAATACAATTCAGTGTGATCGTTTTCATTATTACTCATTGCAGATTATAATAACTACTACCACTGGGGATTAGCGTATTAAGGTGGCCCTTGATCAAGTGAGGATTGGTGAAACAGGATTCGTGTAGCCAACACCAAGTAACCGGGAAAGGCTTTATTGAATTGGTTTTAGTAAGGCCCACTGATTGGTGAGCTCGAGCAGCCAAGTGAGAACAGATCCAAGTGGGAAGGGGAAAAAAAAAAGGAAAAGAAAAGCCACTTCGTGTAAATATGCCAAAGGTTGGTCTATTTCCAGTCTATCCCTGAAACACCCTCAACTAATGAAGAGCAACACTAGATGTTAATAGCACAGAATGATGCATTTAAGCATTATATGGCTTGAGAGGTTCGTATTCATATTTTTCCTCAACTCTAATAGTCATTGAATAGTTAGGAAACAAAAATGGTCAACTGTCAATAGTCTTATAGATGCCTGGATGGTGGTCTACTCCAGTATCATTTTCTAAGTGGCATGTGCTGTTGTCTAGTGCTTCAGTCAACTTCTAAGTGTTCCAAATAGACCACAATGCTCCATTTTGTTGATGGTGGCAGAAAAAGAACTCAAGTTTTTTTATTATCTTCTCCTTGTCTTTTAATAATAGAACAGAGTAAAGCCATAAATGAAATATACAAGAGAAATGAAATTAAAGTAACATATCATGATACTAAACAAATTCACAGCATCAACTTCTAGGCGTGAAATACCTGTTAAGGTCCCAAACCATCAATCTTCTGTCATCAGCAGAGGATGCTAAAACAGTTTCATGATTAGGATCCCATTCCACCTGAAATACTTCCTCCCTGTACAAACCAAATCCGGTGAGCAATGCAATAGTTTCATTAAAGATCTAGAAGATAATAGTTAACACATTAAGGAAAAACAAACAAATGCAACTTCATCCAAAATTCAGAAATTTTTAGTGTTTATCAACTGAATAACAACCATAATATAACAACATTTAATATATGTTACTTGTTAGAATTATCAACATAATGAATTTACATGGTACTGAAGTATAATATCTATCTGAAAGACAAATGGCATACATGTGACTACTCAAAACATGCAATGGAGATGTCAGCTTCCGCATATCAAACAAACCAACTGTAGTATCTGAAGAAGCTGTAGCCAGAACCCACTCGTTGTATGGATTAAAAGATAGGTAGTTCACCTGGGACCAGGAAAAGAATGCTATTAGTGACAAAGCCATGAATTATCTACTCACAGAGTGAACAAAAATTTGAATCACAAAAGGGAAAGAAGAGGGGGAGTCTTCATTTCAAGATTCGGAAATAGCAATTAAAGGAAACCTAAGAAGTTTTATTTTATTTTCTTTCTTTTTGTTGCTAGTACATATGTTTCTGCATAAATAAAGGATCAGGCCTTCTGAGATTCAATGTACTATACTAACTCCTATTTTCTTTCTTCAGTTATAAAAAGAAGCTCCCAAAACGACAACTGGTGCAAAGAGTAGTTGGGATGAATGCCACAGGAATCAGGTGTAGGAGGGGTTTGCTCCCTAGGCACATGTGGGAGTGCCTAGGCTCAGGGTTAGACCACCATGTGTGCTATCCCTAGCCAGCATAGCTTGGCCACATAGAGGAGAGCATGGAGGTGTATGGTTGGCCCATGTGTCACGTCAAGAGGCTGACATGTGGCACCATGTTCATTGTAAATGATGTAGTGTGTGTGTGACAATGCCATGTGGCAGACCCATGTGTATGTATCCACATCTAGAAAATTTTCAAATTACTGATATATAATTGACCAATAAAACTTATAAGAAAATAAGAAATACTGAAAACAAGCATATTTAACCTAAAATAAACACTAGTAAGACCTAATAACTTGACTATGCAAGATTCTAATTGGTCTCATGTGAATTTGGATATGTTTCAAGCAATTTCAAACTTTATTATTAATTTTATTTGGCTTCTTCTTAATCATCTTGCAGTCTGCATCAATTAATCTTTGTTCTCCTGATGACTATTCATCAAATCCTCGTAGCAACGTTTACATAATGACAACATATCTTTTCAAGTTGGTGAATCTGAAATATCCAATTGGAAACATTTACTGGTAAAGTTCAGATTTCAATGAATACGTTACCAAATCAACAAACAAATGAAACAAATATCATGCCAAAACAAATTATGGTCATATCTTAAAAAGCTTCAACTTGTTAGCATTTCAGAATTCAGAATGCCTAGATGGAAAACAAGATGTGCTTATGTAACAGAGTGGCACAATCATGCAAGTAAAATATTTCTAAAGATTTAGTTCACCTCTTTCTCATGAACTTGGACAGAATGCTGGGGTTTGTTTGTGCGCATGTCCCAAATCATTAGACAACAATCATCCCCTGCAGACCCAAATAAGTTTTCATTCTTCAAGTGCCATGCTACATCCTCAACCACGCTTCCATGAGCCTAATTCACATTGGTAAACTCTAATTAGCATTGAACATACCACGTTGAAAAACAAAACAAACACGCACAGAACACTAACTCTTTCATCAACAAATCTAGCTCGAAAACAATCATAACAAACACAAAATGAAAAGGGTAAGAACCAAATACCTCATAAACATGTGTTGCATTGAGCACTTTATCTTGAGGCATTGCGGACACATCCCACAAACATATTTTGCAATCATTTGAACCACTCAAAAGGTAACCCTCCTTAAATTGACTCCACGACAAACCATACCCTTCTTTATCATGACCCATCAATCTCAAATCAGGCTCACAAGATCCCCCCTTCTCATTTACTGTGTGTTTGCTACAGTCAAATACATACACTTCAGATCCACTAGTCTTTGCTGCAACAAGAGATGGATTCTGAAGCATACAGCGTGCCCTATTCACTTCTCCATCAACATATATCTTTTGTATTATCTCAACCTGTTAAAAAGAAAAAACTCAGATTTTCAGCTCACAATGCCACTTGTGCAGCCTCTCTCTTTCACACACATTCATAGCAATGTTACCAAAAAATGCTAATACCCTAACAAATTATCCAAAATAGTAAATTTAGTGATCCGAAGCAATCCCACAAGTTTTTTCCAATATATTTCTTTAAATGGTTCTTTAGAACGAAACTTTTCAAATATAATGAACTAAAATCAAGGGTGAGTGAAGTTTTGACAGGATAAAATGTAAAAAAATGGGTCATATAATGCTCATAGAAATGTGTTGCTACATGATAATTGGTCTAGCCCTATCGTACCACATTAAGAATATAGCATATCACATTCCTATTTTGGTTCCACATACCAAAACGATCCATGTTCCAAGTAACACAAGTTTATAGAAAACATAAACACAAGTAGTATATATATACAAGATCAAACATGCATAGGTATGTCAGAAACCATCAATAATGTATATCTTTTGGTTTTATTTTTTATTTATTTTTTATATATTGCTGTACAATACCAAACAATAAGTGAAGCCAACTGTCATGTCATGAGATTAGTTGTTTAGAAAATCCATGTCATTTTTAAACAAATTTCTCAAATACGAGTTGTTAAGAACTTATTTCTCAATCTTGGGTCCAAAAAACAACCTATAAAATTTTTTGAAGTCGTTTCTTCAAAACACGACTTCAAATCCTAGAGTCTAAAAAATTGCACTGAGAATATGTGTTTCAAAATAATACGGGTTTTGTAAAAAAAATTCCACACCAGACGGAGGTTGATGGCACAACGCACGTCTAGTTTGGTGCTAAGCTTGCTCTGCTAAGCTACCCTACCAAGGCACACTCAGCTCAGTCACAAGCAACAAACACTCGGAGCGAATTTGGAAATGATTTCTGATGGATGTGTGACTGCTCTTTTGTTTTTTGGATGGTGGTTTGTTCTTACCCACCTCCTCTGTTTCGTCTGTTCTTAGCTTGTTGCATTAGGCCGTGCTAGTTTTCTTTTAACCATTGTATTGTGAGTTTTAATCTTTTATTCTAGGTGTAAAATCTTTTGAGCATCACTGTAAAATCTATCTTTTTCGGTATAAAACTAAGAGACCCAATGAAGAAAAAATAAAAAAGGCAATTTATTGCCAAAACGATGCTTTTTTATGGGCAATAAAAACCCGCAATCAAAATCAAATCCTTTTTTTCTACCAGCTCAAACAAGTTCAACAAAACGTATTCAGTTGGTAATTTAATCAAACACTTGGCGCGCATAAACATGGAGAGAAATAAATCACACACCAAGACACACACAAACACGCACACCATTGATCATCGAAAAACGTACCTTGGGAATCGCAGAGTCGTGGTCGGGATCAGTCGCCGGTGCCGTGGCCGGATTAAGGGGGAGATGAGCATCGGCGACCATGAGGAAGTTTGGGAAATCATCAGATGTGTGCGTCCCTAGAATGAGCTTGTGTACAGCGAATAATCCATCGGTGGAGACCGGTTGCGGAGGCGATGGAAGCCAATGGACGGTGAGAGATGGCCATTCGAGTGAGTGAGAAACGATCAGATCGTAGAGAAGTGGAGTGTTCTTCTTCCATACCGTGAACTCCTCCTCCACCTGCTCAATCCCAGCCTCTCCCTCGTCTCCCATCTCTCTCTCTCTCTCTCTCTCTCTCTCCCCAACTCTGTTTTCCCGCCAAAGAAACTGTTCTCTCCTCTTCTCTCTTTCTCTCTCTCTCTCTCTCTCTCTCTGCAACTCTGTTTTCCCGCCAAAGAAACTGTGGGAAAGTGATCATATACCGTATATGAGGATGGGTTTAGGTTGGGCCATTGAGCCTGTCCAATCGGAAAAAGCCCAATCTGACTTCCAGGAGGAGGGCTTGCCCCAATAATTACAGTATAAACAAAATATTTGAATTGGCAAAATTCCCATGCTTTTGTCCAAATTATTGCCAATTTAAGCTTTATATATATGTAATATTAATAATGTTATGTATTTAAAAAGTGTCAAATATTAATAGCAATATTACAAATTCAGACTTAATTACCTAAAAATTATTTAAAATTATCATCTTATAATTTAGATTTATTCTACATATGAATCATACACTACACAGATTTAATCTTCACTACATAACCACTCAATTAGAAAAATCTGAGTGGATAATTTTGGAACAGTAGACTTATTCAAATAGTGATGCTAGAGACCTCTAATTTAGAGGCTCTAAACACACCTCTAATGAGGTGAAAAAAAAAAAAAAAAAAAAAAAAAAGAGCACTGACAATGACCCACTGCCATATCACTAGTGGCACCCCTAATTAGAGGTCCCTAGCATTTTTGCTTATTCAAATTAAAATATATGGATCGTATTGGATGAGCATGGATGGAATCTTGGCTTGATTCCAAGGCCCAAAGTTGGCCTAAGCCTCAAAAGGGCAGCCTGCTCATCCCCCTCGACCATAAAGATAGGTCAACGCAATATGTGGCAAATATCCATCCACCCAAGTTAGTTGATGACATGAGATACTTAGACACACCAGATCAACACCATCGCCCTCCATACTTGGTACGATCCGAACCTGCGAAGAACTTTACATGACTAGAGACTACCCTTGCAACTTATATGAGCTGTCAAAACAGAGAGAACGTGAACCTGTACACAAATATTGTTGTGCATGCCCCAAGAATAGTACAACACAGTGGAAACCAAGACAAGGAAAAAGGATCAATGGAACCACACTCCCATACAAGACAATAAGTTATGGTATGCTTTGTTCGTATCACTACATTCTTTTATCGTCTCTTTCTCTTTCGCATATAACTACTTTGTCATCAAAGGGCCCTTAAAAAGAAATCCACTAGTGAGTTCTCAAGGGTTTGTGTGTGCAGGTCGAACAAGGGAATGCCCAAGTTTGATATAGTAACTCGATTCCTGCTAGCGATATGGTTTAGCCCATTAACCCACCGTCTGCTGCTTATCATCAGTATTTATCTTCAATGCCTATTAGCCCGCCGTCTACTGGTTATTATCAATATTTATCTTGAGTGCAATCCACACCACACCACACCAACTTTGATTTATACCGTATATTCAAACTATGATCACTTTTTAAGATATTTATCGTAATTTTTTTTTTGTAACATTTATGATAATTATAGGATGAATGCATTTAAGAAAATTTTACATGAAGGCTAGTTAATTACGTAGTTTCAAATGAATTTCAATCTAATGAATGGTCGGGTCTCTTTGGTCCATGTATCTTCAGTTACTCAAGGCGAAGCCAGGGCTGTTAGACTGGCTTGCAAGCTCCTCCAAGCTCTTGGTCTTGTTAACTTTCAAGTGGAAAGCGACAACAAATCAGTTATTGAGTTAAGCTCATCGGAACTGGTTCCCCCTTGGGCTGTCGTGCATGTTTGCTGGATGTTCGCTCGTTGAGTCACTTTTGTCCGTCACTTTTTCATGGGTGCCTAGAGAGGCCAACTGTGTGGCTCGCCTCCTCTCATTTGAAGGGTGCTCTTCCTTTAGGGTGGGTTGGGTCCCCTCCTACTCCGTTACAGGAGTTGTTTTTGCTTGATGCTTCGTTGTAATTCCATCTAATTTACCAGTTCAAAAAAAAATAAAAAAATAAAAAAATCTAATGATATTTCAAAGTAAAAAAAAAATCCATTATGCTTCGCCACCAAAAGGTACTGACCCGGTCGTGAGGGCTACTCTATAGTTTTTATTTATTTTTTTTGAACGAGCTAACTCCGTAGTAGTGTTATTGCTGCCACAATAAAATAGATATATATGTGGGATCAAATGATTTTAGTAAAAGAAGAAGGTTGTGATTGCTCAAATGTTTCCTGTGATTTATGACATTTGCTTCTTTATTTCGGTTCCCTATCTAGTTCTTTATATGTTATCATGTTATTATTATTTGTTCTATGTAGTGGCAGAGCCACATAGGGCTTAGGGGGTTAGTGCCCCCTAGATTTTTGATTTTTTTAACATATGTATATAAATATTATTTTTAAATAAAATTTTAAACAAAAATAATATTTAGAATAAAATGTCAAGGGTATTTTTAAATTTATGAAAACAATAGTGATTGTTTTATTCAAAATAAAGTGACTACAACAAATTATATTTTTATGTATAAAAATTTTATGAAAAAATCTAAATATAATGATAATATCCATCATTATTGATATGTAAATATAATTAATCTTACTACATATATGTAAAAATTAATAAGAGTGTGAGTTATATTTGTATGTAGAATTCACCCATTCATATGTTGTTTTACTATTGATAGGTAATATCATATGTCAATAATGATGTGATATCACTATTCTATGAAATTTTTATTCAAATTTTGTAAAAATTTAATTTATCTTACCATTATATAATTTATTTTAAGACTTAAATATATGACTTTTTTTACATTGTCCATGATACACTAGTTACACGCAATACTTTTTATCGATCTTACTCGAAGTTAATTGTAAAATTTTATGTGAAATACTTTTGTAATAACTTATTTCATTTTTGTACTTAATATTAATTCAAAAATTATTATTATCTTCTTATTGTTGGTTATGGGGAAAAAAAAATTAAAATTGTAATCAAGAAGTGCCCTTTCTGATTTAGTTTTCTTACTCCGTCACTGTAATCCACAAAAATAAAATTAAAAAAAAATGGAATAAGATGTGACAGTGTATGGAGCATGAAACAAAAATTGAGATCTAGAGTAACGTATTCAAAAGAATATGCCAACCTCTTGTTTTCACTGTTTTGCCTTTGCCTTGTATGGTATCATTTTTGCTTTCTATTTATTTTATAAAAAACAAATAAATTAGTTGGGCAAACATCTCCAAAAATTGTTTGTGGGATGGAATGGGAACCCGCTAAAACACCAAAAGTTACTCCTTCAATTTCAGAAAATATTTTTGCATTAAAATAAAAAGAAACGAAAATTAAAAATACAACTCATAACAATACAACTCATGCCCTTGATTGGTGGTGATAATGATATTGTGCCCACAAAAGGTAAAACATTAAAAATTTAAAGGAAAAAGTAAATAAAAATACAAAGCCCAAGCAGCCATCATCAAAGAAGTTAAAATAGAATTGTGGAACCACTCCAGCTTTTTGTGTTGTCCAACCTTATTTTCCACTCAATCGAATCGAACATTGGTCGCAAGACAGATCATATAAATAATACCATACATGTCTTTCCAGGGCAATATAGTCCAGTCCATTCTCATTGCATGTGGGTATGAAATGAGGGTATGAATGTGATTGACATAAAGCAATTCTCCTACTATATGATGAAACTTTTGAATGGTACACCCCACCCCATTCATCAACCACGACCCCATTTTTTGTCAATAAAAAATCAAACGTAAAAAGATGACAACCCATTTGTTTACATTTCAACATTCATCTCTTTCACTTCAACCAAACTAAAATTCAGCTCAATATACACCAACCAAATTAAAATCCAAAAAAACAAAAACAAATTGTCTATTTTGGGTTCTACAAAATATCTAATGCATAAAACAAAAACTAACAGTCCAAAACACACAATTCTTCCACAAAAGAAGGCAATTTGTAGAGGCTAGAATAGACCCTCACTCAAAATCTTCATTTTCTTGTATCCAATACACTCTTCCTCGCACAATTGTACGATTAAAAATGCATCAGAATATAAGAGTAAGATTTTGAATACAGAGAATCACATTACCCATTAACCATATTATATATAGAAGAAATTGTAAATTAGTAGAAATAAAAAAGTAATTGCAAAATTATAGAAGTACTCGTGAAAACTATGATCTGACTTACACCAGAACACATACCCCACTTGTTCCTCTATATTTTTACAATTATTTTTACTTATTCCAACTAATTTGCAATTCTCTTGTATATATACAACAAAAGGGTGATCTAGTAATATTTTTTTTTTTTTTTTTGGTGATATTTATTTAAGTATGACGATCACATGACAGCACATGCAGCAGGGTTTTCATCACTGAAAGCAGTGGTGTAGCGAACTTCAGTAGAGCTGGCACGTGCGAGCTGATTGACACGTGGGTCCTCAGAATATCGCACGTACCCAGCTGGTGCTTTCCTGTCGTACACCCCAGGTGCATAAGGGTGTTCCACCGCATCGTAGGGTACGTAAGGCCAGATCTCGGCCCTCTTACCCGTCCGATGAGCCACGCGGGCCACCACCTTGGCGGGGTCCACATATCCGGCGACTGTCAGCCTGTGCTGTTTTCGGTCCACGTCCACCGACTGTACACCTTTCATTCCCTCCACCGCTCTCTTCACTTTCCTCTCGCATCCTTCGCAGTCCATCTTCACCCTTATCTCCACCGTCTGATCACACATCACAAGGCAAATGAATAAAAAAACACTAATTATTTTATATAATTTTCTATTTTTTAACTATTGAAAATTTAAGAACATTTTTTAATGTTTATTTCCTATAAAATAATTTCTATTTTTTCAAAAAAAAAAAAAAAAGCAAAATTTTAAAAGAAACCAATAAAGGTAAGGGTGCTCGTAAATCGATTTTTGACAGTTTAATTTGTGGTTTGTACCTATCCACAAGTTTGCAATTTAAGAAAAATTGAACCCACAACTGCCCGCAGTGCGGGTTATAATTTGTGCAAATAAGGTTCATGAATATACGGGCGATTGCGAAAACAGTTTGCAGATTAAACTTTGTCCGTTAAAAATTGATTCACTATCTAGTACCTAACAATACAATTATAGTAAAATCATTTAAAATCCTAAACTTACCTAAAAGTAATTCTTCATTAATTTTTACATTCATCCAAAATCAAAATATAATAATAATAATAATTAGTTGGAAACTTAAATAAATTATTGTCAAATTTCATCTAAATCCAAACCCCTTAAAGAAAATAAAATAAAAATATTTACAAACTCACAAACTCCATAAAAAATGAAAATTATATCATTTATTTAATTTTCAATCTTCGTAGGGTTTCTATACTCTTTAAGAATTTTTTTTAGGAGAAAACAAAAAGGGTTTATATCTCTGTTTTGTGGTTTAGAAAACAAAGAAAATAATTTGTGACACAAACTTTGAAGCTTGTCTATAGACAACAAAGAACTCAAATGCTGAAAAGGATTCTGAGATAGAAAAAACTTGATACCAACTTTATCTGTCCTTTCTACAAAACTTACAAAAAAATCTGACGGTCCAGATTTTTCAAAAAAATGTAAAAAGATGCGGCAGATGAGTGCAGGTGAGGGTAAAAACCCGCAATCCGCCCATTATTCGCACAATAGGAAAGTCCTAACATGCATCCGAAAACCGTCCAAATAGATGCATGTGATTCGGATTGGGCGATTTTCTCGAATCGATAAGCCTATGCCTAGTCCTAAATAAAGGTAACAATCTTCACAATTTTTAAATCAAAAATAAAATATAAACAACAAAATGCTACTAATTTAGGATGCCTGTAAGGACGGATTTTCCTTCCATTGCTCCGTTTTACTTAAAACTTTTTTTTTTTTTTAATAAATCCGTTTTACTTAACTTTTGTCACAATTATACAGATTAAATTTAATTTTTTAAATTTAATTTTTTGAACATAATAAAGAATAAAATATCAAAATATTAAATCTCCCATCTTCCATCAAGTTACTTTTATAATTTATTAATCATTATTCGTAATATATCATATTATTATTATTTTTTTTTTAAATTACAAATTAACCCAACTCACCACCTCATAAATTCCACTACCATGATATGAATCAAAATAGGAGGCCTAATGGAATGACAAAATTACCCAAAATCCGATTATATTTTACCCAACCTAATTATAAAAAATAGAAGAAAAAAAAATTGTAAGAGTATTAATAATGTAGGATCTAGAGTGAATGAAAAGGTCAAAACGGACAAAATGAGAATAAAATATAAAATTGTTGAATTTGAAATCAAAAAATGGACACGACATCTCAACCAATTGCCATCCTACACGTATACTACAAACCATCCTGGAACCGCTCCATTACAATCTCTAACAACCCCATGGGCCTTTTACCAGCTAGACTAGATATTACTATCCTCGAATCATAAGTCATGTGGGACCAGATAGCATGTGGTGCATGCACATCCTAAAAAGAATGGGCCACTTAAGATTAGTATTTCATTTGAAAATTAATTATTTTAATTAATTTTTCAATATTTTATTAAAAAATAAAAAAATAATGTGATAATTTATAATAAATTTTTAACATTTTAATTATTTTAATTTGTTGACAAACGACAACCACTTGGATTACGTGAGCAAGCACGTGAGCAAGCAGAAGTGGCGAAAAGCGAGTAGTAGGTCGGAGGGCTGCAAATAAGTCAAGCCGAGCTTTAATATATTTGGACTTGTTTATTAAGATTTTAATAAATTCGAGTTGAATAAAAATTTAACGAACCAAGCTCGAGAGCCGAGTTGCTTAGGCTCAACTCGAGCTAGAGCCTATTCACGAGCCTTAACGAACCGAAAAATTTATAAATTCATATTTGCATATGAAACTAAAGTTACAATTAAAATTTTGATTATACAATTATATATAAACATATTAAAAAAAAGTTTATATTTTACTAAAATAATAATATCTACTACTACTATTATAGATTATCTTTCTATAGTCAACTATTATTTACATTTATATTTTTTAAATATATAAATAACATATTTCTCTTATTTTTTATGCATATTTTTATATTATTTAATATATAAATAATAAATATTAAACGAACCAGCTAACAAGTCGAACTTTAAAATGTTTGGACTTACTTACTAAAAATTTAACGAGCTCGAGCTCGAATGCAAAAAAAAATTAACGAACCGAGTTCGAACGAACTCTTACCGAGCCAAACTCAAACCTGTTCACGAACGGCTCTGTCCGTTTGCCGCCCTAGTAAGTCGGTAACATTTTAACAATGTAGAGGCATTTACAGGGAATGATTACTCTGTAATGTATATCCCATCCTAATCCAATCCAAATAGGATGATGAGAGGAAAGACTGTTCAGGATCCAGACAAAGGGTTTGGCCCACCAACCCAAACGACAAAAACCCGCAGTCAATGGTTTATTCTGGAAGATCCCGCCAGGTGGACGGTCCTGATACCAACCCAGAAAAACCAAAGATTCTACTCACTTTATTTTATTTTAAATTTTTAAAAACTGTTTCTTCATTTTTTATCAGTATTTTTTATTTTTAATATTTTAATTAACTAAAATATTTGTAAATTGATTTTTTTATAATTTTTTGATATTTTAAATAAAAAAATAAAAAACAAAAACTTAACCATTTATAGTGATTTTTTAACTTTTTTTTTTTTTAATTAAAAAATTATATTTTTACAAATAGATACACTTAAAAATATAAAATTTCATTGTATGTAATGAATTTTTTTTAACTTTTCATGCTATAAATTTTATGCCTTTAAAGTGTATATAAATTTTAAGTAAATTTATAAATTAAAATATTAAAAAGATGCATTAAAAAAAAAATACGAAGTCAAAACTAGCAAACTTTTGAAAATGCTAAATCAAAAAGTATATTAATTACTGAAATGACTACAATGCCCTTGACCGACACCATTATCAGCAGTTCATGGATGTTTCATCACACAGAACCGGTGGCACAGCCGGGTCACCATGGTAGGTTCCACGGTGGTTGATCTCAGCCCGGCCGGTCCGTACTCTACTCTAATCGGCCGAACACCAAAGTGTATATAAAAAGGGGAAATTTTCATGACACAGTATTTGTAAAAATTAATTACAAATACATGAAAAGAATTATGATTTTACTTTTTAATATTTGTAAAGTTCACTACTAATCTGAAAATATTTTTCTAAATATGCACTGATTTAAAGAGATCTATGTTCGTCAGATCTGACCCAAAAAGTGTCAGAATCTATTAGGAAGTTGGATTCAAACTACTATTTCCAAAAATTGAAAACTCAAACTCAACAGATCTAACAAATTTAAAAATAATTTGCAAAACAGTGATGTATGTATAAGAGGTAGAATACAAAAACAACAATGAAATTAAACCAAAAAAAAAAAAATGAACTAAAACTTTTGTATATGTACCTGCAATGGTCTGCGTTTTTTGAAACTGTGACTGCGGAGACCATGACCAGAGCAATCGAACATATCGGAGATATGATCAAGAACTCCCATTTCTACTCGCTCTACAAACAAGTTGAAGAAAGAGAAAAACACAAAGCTCGGAGCAAAGTTGAATTTCTTCGATTTAACGATTAGAATGATGATACACTCCTTTTGTAGCTGCTATTGAGGAAAAGGGCATTACTAGTATTTATATAAACATTTTCTCTCTCTTAGTAGTCTTTTAATCCGGATCGTCAGATTATGTGCTGCTTATGAGCTGTTTTCGGCCAGGCGTTTGCGCTCGCCGAGATATTCATGTTTGGTTTTAATTTTTTAGTTGTGTGTTTAGTTTATGTTTGTAGAATAATTTTTGAGATAAAAAATACGAAAATTTATTTGGTTTGTCTTTTTCTAAAAATGATTTTGGAAAATTGTTTTGGAAGAAAGTGTTTTAAAAAAAGTGATTGATTTGATGTGTATTAAAGAGAGAGAGTGATTTTGGAAAGTATGTAACCAAACAAAATTTTGAGATTTTTTTTGAAAAAATTTGTTTGATTTGATTACTCTTGAAAATTTGTTTGTAGAGAATTTTTCCCAAAAATTTTCCTGAAAAACAAACCAAACAAGGCCTATATTTTTTATTTTTAATAAATATTTTTAAAGTTTTAAGTAAATTTTTTTTTATTTTTGTAGGTATATATTATTTAGATTTATTTAAAAAATAAAATATTTTAAAAAATTTATAAATATATAAAAATATGAAAAATGCATTGATTTTTTTTTTTTGTATTTTTAGTATTTAATGAATTTTTTAAAGATTTTTTTTATAAAATATTATATTTTTTAAATATGTTTATATTAGGTATATTTAAAAATTTAAAAAAATTATTTAAAATATTAAAAATTTTAATAAAAATAAGAAATTTTAATTTTTTTAAAGTTGGATCTTGAGTTAAGAAATCAAACAAGCCGACGGGAGCAGGAGAAGAGACTGAGGGCTTGTTTGGTTTGAGTTTTTCTCAAAAAAAATTTCAAAATCACTTTCTCTCTCCTACACATCAATCAATCACTTTTTCTCTCACACACATCTACTCAATTCTTCTAAAATATCAAATCATCCCAAACTCCCACAAAAAATTTCTCTCTCAAAATATACAACCAAACAAACCAAAAAAATTTCTAAAACAACTCTCCTAAATTTTTTTCAAAAACAACTCTCCTAAAAACAAACCAAACAAGCCCTAGTGTTTACACCACGTGGGCCAGAATGTGGAATCACATTGTGTGAGTTATAATTCAAGATATTTGATAAAAAATTTAATAAAATTTTTGAGTCTTTAGCATTATTTCAAATTGTTTGTGCACAAATACACTCATTGAATTTATTTTAAGGATTAATTATAAATACATCTCCTGAGATTTGTTAAAATACAAAATATTTCTTAAGTTTTAAAAATTATATTTCATTCCTGAGGGTTCTAATTTTATGATAAATTACTCCTTTTATTAATAAATTATCAAATTAATTAACAGTTTATAATGATATCATAAATATATTTTCATTAATAAATTAGGCAATTTTACTATTGTATAAGAGAACAATTTAAGAATTTCATTTTTTCAATTAATTTTGTTAAATAAAAAATTCTGACAATAGAATATTTGTAATTTTTCAAATCACATAATGCAATTCGTATTTTAAACAAACATCCGGGGGTGTATTTGTAATTTATTCTTATTTAAAATACAAATTGTCCCTTGTGGTTATGAAAATTACATTCTTTTTCTTTAAATTTTTCTCTTTTTTTTATTATAAAAATGGATATATAGATAGGCTACTCCACATATCTGTCAGGGAATATTGTCCCTTACTATCCACAACACATCTACAAAGAACCCCATCGCACCTATGTTGAGGCCAAAACTAAAGACCCCACGTGCTCTAGACGCTAAGAAGTATGTTTAACTTTAACAAAGGATTATGAAGACTCGAATACAAGCTTTGAGTTTTTAATCTCATAATAAATTACTCATTTTATTAATAAATTATGAAATTAATTAACAGTTTTTAATGATATTAAAAATATAATTTAATTATTGTATAAGAGAGTAGTTATAAGTTTTTTTTTTTTTTTTGTTAATTCTGTTAAATAAAAAAATTCAATAACGAGATATTTATAATTTTTAAGACTATAAGGGACCATTCGTATTTTAAACAAATCTTAAGGGATATATATATAATTGGAAAATTTATCTATAAATCCCATTTTCAGGAATGGTGATCTATTTAGTCCCAAGATATGACATCCCAAATATTTAACTAACACCACGTTACTACAAAAAAAAAATAATAATAATAACAATAATAATAATAATAATAGTGGTGGTAGTAATAGTAAAATAAATATAGAAATAAAATAATTTAATAGTTACGTGTGTCTACAATATAACTTAATTAGGAATTATGGTATGCTATAAAGGGAGGATGATGTAATTTTTTTATTATTTGGGACACAAATATAATTACTTAACAAAAGTTGAGAGGTGGCACTATTAGGATAAGTGTAATCTGTTGATAAATCTAGAAGGCTTAAGAGAGCATTGCTGGAGCCAGCCAAATTGTGCCACCTGTGCACATAATGTCCCAAAGGTTTAGCGTCGCAACAAGGTAATATAAATAAAATAATTCTAAAATTTTTGTAGTAGTAGTGCAGCAAATAAATTAAATTAAAATAAATGAGTACCAAAAAGTTTATTAAAAAGGAAAACAGTCATCTGGGCTTTATTTTATTACAAGAGTCCAATCAGAATTATAAATAGTAAATAAAAAAAACACTGCGATTCATTCCCAATCTCATTCTCGCTAAATCTCATCACCTGAAAGGGGTTAACAGTTATAAACACATGGCAGAGTAAACATGGCAGAGTGAGAAATATTATACAATGAGCATGAGGGAACAGAAATTACCATGGATAATTATTTGGCTAAAAACAGAGATTAGTTTGGTAACTGAAATACATAATTAATTTTAAATAACAGAAGCATAACGCGAAAATCATGTAAACAAATAATCATAACTACAGTATAGAACAGAACAGAACAGAGGTCACTGGAGTAACAATCAGAACAAAGGTCAATAGATCCATGACAAACAGAGGAGAGGCCAATGGTTATTTAAATCCCCTAAAGTATGGGACTTTCGTGATGGTAATTACAAAACATAATTATTTACAAAATCATTGTTAAATAATTTCTAAAATTTAAACAAACATATCCATGGGTTTCAATTTAAGTAAATAGAAGTCAGAAAATAATCCACGTAATCGAGATATTAATATAATTTATAAAACACAAATTGTGTAAAATAAATTATGGTAACTCAAAACACACGTAAAATATACTATGGTCACTCAAGATATAATATAACTCACTTTAATATTGACCCTTATTATTATTTATTTCATTCGATTTTCCGAACCTCACTCATTGCTTCTACTTCTATTTTGTGATCCTCTGCTTACTACCTTAACCCCTATATATACATGTTCGAAATGCTGATGCCTCAAGCCCAATTTCTCCTTTAATCATTACATGCACAGCTGGCTCAATTTGGCTGCCTCCAACAATGCTCTCTTAAGCCTTCTACATTTATCAACAGAATACACTTATCCTAATAGTGCCACCTCTCAACTTTTGTTAAGTAATTATACTTGTGTCCCAAGTAATAAAAAAATTACATCATCCTCTCTTGATAGCATACCATAATTCCTAATTAAGTTATATTGTAGGCACACATAAATATTAAATTATTTTATTTCTATATTTATTTTACTATTACTACCACTATTATTATTATTATTATTATTATTATTATTATTATTATTATTATTATTATTATTTTATTTTATTTTATTTTATTTTATTTTATTCTTTTTTTTTTTTTTTTTTGGTAGTAATGTGGTATTAATTAAATATTTGGGGTGTCACATTTCTCCCATTCTAAATAGAAGTTTGTCCCCAAACTTGATGTACCTTAGTTTTCGAAGAGGTGTGAGTACTTGGTCCGCATTTGGCTTTCAGTTTCCCATGTTGCTTCTTCGACATGATGGTTTCTCTATAACACGTATAGTTTTGTTTTGGAGAACCTAATTACGACGATCGAGAATCTGCATTGGTTGTTCTTCATAAGAGAAATCTTCTTGAACTTCTAAGTTCTCATAATCTACAACATGTCCTAGATCTCGAAGATACCGTCGAAGCATCGAAACATGAAACACGTTGTGAAAAGTGGATAGTTCAGGTGGCAGTGTAAGGCGATATGCCACATGACCAATCCTTTCTAGTATCTTGAATGGCCCGATGTAATGTAGGTTTAACTTTTCTCGCTTTCCAAATCAACTGACCCCTCTCGTTGGTAAGATCTTTAGGAACACATGATCTCCTATATGAAATTCTATGTCCTGTCTCCATGTATCCGCATAGCTTTTCTGGCGACTTTGAGTAATGCAAATTTGCTGTTGGATGAGTTAAATTTTATTGCCCATTATTTACATGATCTCGGGACCTAACAGTTTCCTGTCTCCGACTTCCGTCCAACATAGAGGTGATCAACATCTCCTTTCATACAGTGCTTCGAATGGTGTCATTCCAATGCTTGCTTGGTAGCTGTTGTTATAGGCGAATTCCATCAAAGGTAGGTGATCATCCCAATTACCTTTGAGGTCTAACACACACACACGTAACATATCTTCCAAGGTTTGGATTGTTCTTTCTGATTGTCCATCAGTTTGTGGATGATAAACAGTGTTAAACTTCAATGTGGTTCCCAATGCCTCTTGCAATTTGTTCCAGAAGTGAGACATGAAGCGGGGGTCCCGGTCAGACACGATTGAAATTGGGGTACCATGCAATCGAATGATTTCCTTGATGTATAGGGTGGCGAACTTAGTAAGGGGGTATGTGATTCGAATTGGTAGAAAATGTGCCGATTTCTTCAATCAATCTACTATAACCCATATTGCATCATTCTTCAAGACTGACTGTGATAGCCTAACCACGAAATCTATAGTAATGTGCTCCAATTTCCATTAAGGAATAGGGAGTGGTTGTAGCATTCCTGCAGGTCTCTGATGTTCTGCCTTAACCCGTTGACAATGTAGGCATTTAGAGACATGGCTTGCTATGTCTCTTTTCATTCATGTCCATTAGTAGTGTCCCTTCAAATCGTGATACATCTTCGTGTTGCCTGGGTGGACCGTAAACCTTGAGCTATGAGTTTCTACCAATATCTTCTTCTTGAGTTCTAGAAAGTCAAGTACGCAAATTTGATTCCAAAATTTTAGCATCTCATTGCTTATAGTGAAGTCAGGATCAGGCGTGTTTCTTTGCTCCGCGTACTTTTTTTGTCAAAAGTTTATCTTCACATTGGCATGCTCTAATTGCTTCAATCAAAGTGGGTTCTGCAGCTATATTAGCGAGTAATCCATTAATCTGGTAGGAAACAAGGGTACATGCCAAACTTCTAGTCGTCTTTCGACTTAATGCATCTGCTACCACCTTAGCTTTGCCTAGATGGTGATAGATCTCTATATCGTAGTTCTTCATAAATTCTAGCCATCGTCGTTGCCTCATATTCAGTTCTTTTGTGTAAACAGATATTTAAGATTCTTGTGATTGTGTAAATTTCGCAGGTTACTCCGTAGAGATAATAAAGCCTGATTTTGAGGGCAAAAATTACTGCGGCTAATTCCATATTGTAGGTTGGGTAGTTATTCTCGTGGGTCTTTAGTTGACGCGAGGCATATACAATGACTTTTCCATTTTGCATAAGGATGCAACCCAAACCATTGTATGAGGCATTGCTATAAATTACAAATCCTTTCGTTCCCGTAGGGAGTGTTAGTATAAGAGCTGTCACAAGTCTGTTTTTCAACTCTTGAAAGCAACGTTTCTGCTTGTTCGTCCATTCAAATGGCGTGTTCTTCTGGGTTAGTTGGGCCAAGGGTGATGCTATCTTCGAAAAATCTTGCCCAAAGTGTCGATAATAGCCGGTTAGACCCAAGAAGCTTCGAATCTCAGACACATTAGTAGGTCGTGGCCAATCCACGATTGATGCAACTTTTTGGGAGTCGACCGAGATACCATCCTTGTTAATGACGTGACCGAGGAAGTGTACACTAGTCATCAAGAATTCACATTTCTTCAACTTGGCATAAAGTTTATGATCACGTAGTGTTTGTAGAACCGTTCGCAAGTGCTGCTCATGGTCTTCTGGTGGCTTAGAGTATATGAGAATGTCGTCAATGAAGATGATGACGAATTCATCAATGTAGGGTTTGAACACTCAGTTCATGAGGCCCATGAAAACTACTGGGGCATTCATGACGCCAAAAGACATAACAAGAAACTCGTAATGCCCATAACGTGTTCTGAAGGCAGTCTTTTCGATACTTTCTGCTTTGACTTTTAGCTAATGATAGCCAGAATGCAAGTCAATTTTTTAGAATACTTGAGCGCCTTGAAGTTGATCAAACAAGTCATTGATTCGTGGTAGAGGGTACCAATTCTTAATGGTGACTTTGTTCAGCTTCCAGTAATTAATGCATAGCCTCATCGTGCCATCTTTTTTCTTTACGAATAGTACTAGAGCCTGAATTAAACTAACTATTACAAAACCGAATGAATGAATAATAATTAACTTAACTAAGCTAATTAACTACTTTATTATAACAAATGAAACTAAAATGAAACTAACTAATTACAAAACGAAATTGAATAATTGATTGACTAACTAATTAGTTACAACACTTGACAAAACTAAACTAGCTACAACTAATTAATTACATTATGATAATTATAACTTTAATGAAACAATTAATAGCTGTAGACGCCCCATTTTTGATCGTCCTCAAGACTTGGATATGCTTGCAGGTACATCCAATGACAAGTTTGATTTCTCGTCGAGTACTCGAATTTCGTAGCGGAACGTCACAAGTTTGAGCTTTCCAAACCCTGTGTCCTTTCTGCTCCATTTTTGGACCATGTGTTGGTCCTTTCAACATGATTCTTGTGGTGCACTGCCGGCCTTTTTTTGGCATTGCCGGCCATCAATTTAGTCCTGCCGGCCATTGATGAGGCCTGCTGGCCACTATGTTTCAACAGATATTATTTTAGATCTTTTGAGCTAGTTGTGGCTCACTGACCCATCCTCCATACACGTGTATGGAAGGATGGAGGCAAGTTTAAGCTTGTCAAGCAAGCTTTTGCTTGCATTGCTTATATAAGGGGAGGCCCCTCTCCCTATCAAAAGGTTCAAAAAATTTAGAGACAAAATCTCTCTCTCTCTCTCTCTCGAATTCTCATTCTCTCTCTCTATATTGTGCTCAATAGTGCCTTAAAGTGTGTTTTCTTCACAATTTTGCAAAGGAACACCTAGTCAAACACCACTACCTTGGAGCTGAGGTTTTTGAAGGTTTGTTTGGAACTCAAAAGGCTGGTTTTGGCTCAGAGGAAGACCTACCTTGCTGCTGTGCTTCAAGGGTGAGCATGTTCCCCTTTTAAGCTTATTTTTGTATACCATGTTAGCCATCTTTGCATGCTGTTTTAGGCTTGGTTGTCAACAATAAAAAGCTCTGATTTTAAGTGTTAAAAATGTTGGTTTGAGTCCTTGTTGGAGTTAGGGGTGGTCTACCCTCTTTCTTTGCTTATTTGTTAAGCTTTGAAGCCATCCTTTGAAGCTTTTGTAATAGCCTTTGCATGGCCTTTCTACCACTGAAACTTAGAGGAATTTCAGTGGTGGAAAAGTAGTTTTGAGGTCCAAAATGGGAGGGGGTGGTCCCCTCTCCTCTTGTCTTGCTTGCTTGTGTTGTTGGCCTATCAAACGAGCAAGTGTTTCTACTCTTTTGTGACTTAGTTCGAGAATGTTTTTGGCTTTATTTTGACATGCTTTAACTCTATTTTTGGGTGTTTGGGTCACGTCTTGCTTGCTTTTGGTACTTGTAGTGCAATCATGTTTGTTGGCCTAACATGCTTCATGCTTTAGTTCATCATTCTAACATGCGTTAGCTTTGCTCCAGCACATTTTGGCCACTGATTTAACATGCTTGAGGTCTGTTTTAAGTGGTCTTTGTCATATATGCTTAGCTTTGTATAGCTATAGTGTAGTTGGGCTTCACTAGCTTTGTGTTTGAGGTCCCTGACATGCTTTGAATGTGATGATTGAATGCCTTAACCTTATTTCTCACATGATTTTAGTGTATATAGCATGGTCACACTCTCACATGTTCCACTCTTTCAATGTTTTTGGGAGATGTGCCTTATGCCTTGTTTGTGAACCAATACGTATGCATGCTTGTCTAAGCTTTTGGGCTATCATTTCAGCATGTTGTAGCTTTGATTTGGCATGGTTGAGCTCTGTCTAGAGCTGGTTTGGTTGTTTGGGCTATGCATTGCATACTTCTTGTGTAGTGCTCTTTACTAGCCTTGTGCTTTAGGTCTTCTAGGATGCCTTATTTGTGATGTTTATGTGATATGGCATCATTTAACACATAATTTCAGAGCATATAGCCTTGTTATACTCTCATGTTTATCACTCTTTCAATATTTTTGAGAGTTGAGCATTATGCCTTGTTTGTGAGCCAATGCATGAACATCATTCTCTTGCCTTTCATGCTATCATTTCAGATCATTTTGGCCACTGTTTTGGCATGCATGAGGTCTGTTTGGGGTTGGTTTAGTCCATTGAACATTATATTGCATGGTCCTAGTGTTGTATCCTTCATTAGTTTTAATGCTTAAGTCTCTTAACATGTTGTGCATGCATTGTTTGCATGTTAGAGTCTTGCGTTTCATGCCAAGATGAGCGTGTTATTTGCATTGCATCGTGTTGTTCAACCGGACGTTATGTTGAACACAGGGTGGATTGGCCCACTTCATACTCAAAGTGATAAAAGTGAGCTAATCCCTTTTGTCTCCATTGCCTTTGATCACTTATGATAAGGCCGTGGTCTTAGTGTCTTGTTTGTTGTGCATTCATCGAATTTGTGCAAGTTGGATCTTTGGCCATCATGCATTGAGATGCTTGATTGATGGTCTTGGATCCAATGGTGCCTCTCCCTTGATGTTTTGAGGTGATATGGAGTGGCATAGTACGCATATACCCTTGGGAGACCCTCAATTTTGCTCTAGTTTGTGCTCTATTGCAGAATGGTGGTGCAGCACACTAGTGGCCGGCAGTGCCTTGTAGATGGCCAGCACTGCTTCATCATTGGCCGGCAATGCACATCATTGGCCGGCAGAAGCTTCTCATGGCCGGCAGGCCACTGGTAGATTCCTCAGAGTTGGTTTGGTAAGGTGGAATAGAAAGTTCCTAAAGACACCCTGCAAACAGAGCCTCTCAAGAGCAAACCGGAAGACGTTTCGAGGCAACAACCGAGAGTATGCATCCTTCATTGTTCAAGGCAGAAGCTGAGGCAGCCTAGTTTACATATCTTACATGCTTAGTAAGATGCCATGATTAGTTAATTTGTTAATTAATTAAAGTATTGTAATAATTAGTAATTGGTTTGCTAGTTATTCGATTTGGTTGTGTAATAATTAGTCTAATTAGATTATTAGATTAGTTGATTAGCTTAGCTTAGATTACCTTAGCTTATTCAGACCCTCCGTCGAGAGGGCAAAATGTTATAATAAGGGTGCGTGTGCGTGTGTGTGTGCATGTCTTTCAACCCCATTTCTTTCTCCCTTTTACTTATTAGCTTTCGATGGTTAGTTTTAGGGCATGTTTTGATTAGCATCCTTATGCTTGCATGCGTGCATCATTCATTTGTCTTGCATGCACCGGGCTCGGCGCATCATAAAAACTGCATTGTATTTCAATACACTTACTTGAATACGTGTTACAAAGCATGTTATCAAGTATTGCATTCATATGGTATCTTAGATAGCCGAGCCTACGTAGTTGCATTTTTTTGCATGTGTTGCATTAGGCATTTTAACATAGCTAGGATCATGCATAATTTTTAATTAGCTTTTGTTTTGGCTTGGAGTATACTGTAAGTGTTTACGCTTTAGCATACTGCATGAGTGTGAGTGATTGCCATGTTTAGCATGCTTGCCATGAGGCTATGTGCTTAAATGATTAACTGCATGAATGCTTGTGGATGAAGGCTTTATTGCTTGAATTGGAACAATTCATCAAAATGTGCGTTTTAAGCCCACTTTGCGGAGTGGCAAAATCACATTGTTTTAAAGCCCACTTAAGGGTGGCAAATCCACGCTTTAGCCTACTTGCGAGTAGCACTTTCAAACCATTTTCACAAACAAACATGAGATGTTTTGTTCCAAATCGAGTGATTTAGTCTATACTTGTATGTTGTGCGCATCACATAGTAAGTTAGCTAATAAATCAAAATAAGAACACATGTGTTTTCAAAAATAACATATCATGTTAGTAGAGGCCGACCTTTGATCGGGCGAGTGGGGGTGCTCATTTCAGGACCTTCCCCTCTCGTACCCAAGTTCCCGAGCCGAGGTAACTTTGGTGATGACGGACACGTGGCCTTAGGCACGAGTCAGGGTTTCCTAAATTTTCCAAAATAAAATATTTAGGTGGCGACTCTGAAATCTGGCAAAGCAGTCCATGTTTAGCGCTTTTTGATTAAAATCGATTTTCCAAAACGATTTGCCAGATTTGGACTCTTTGGTGATTTATCAGTCTTACATTGCACTTTGTGTGATTAGATTCAGAACCGTGATAGGAGTCCGAACTGTAGTAGCATGAACCCAAATCTGTGCCCTCTCCAAAAGGGGGGCGCGCGGAGGAAGTTCGGGCGGTCTACAATAGCATTCGACAAAGGCGTAAATGAAGATGGATGAAGGTTGTATGCACAATGCCTAAAGGCTACTCTTTCTGTCCAGCCACTACCTCTGTTTTCTACAAAACTGCACTGTTGGCCACACACTAAGGACCAGCAGTGCATCAGTGATGGCCAGCCGGGTCCACAGATGACCGGTCGTGCATCAATTTGGTGCAAAACTCTATTTTTGTGTTCTAAGGTGAACCAGTGCAGACAGAGTGTTCTCAAGCTCTGTTTGTCTCTTTCTTCCTTCTCTGCCATGGGAAAGCCTCGATAGAGGGTTGAAATTGATTCCAAAACCATCAACGAGCAAATTGATTGCTTGATGATCTCAAATACAATTTTAGACAAAAATCAATGAAATGCAATTAAAATGATCACCCCTCTCTCTTGTCATGGAGTGAACTCAAAGAGGGTGGTAAAGATGCTTCAAGAATCATCAAAACACCATGAATTAACGTATGATCACTCTTGACACAATGGACTCGGCATAACGTCCGGCCGAACCCAGGCAATATAATTCATTTTCTTTATGTTGGTTGATTCATTGTAAGCCAATTTTCTTAGTCTTTTCTATTCTTTAGTCCATTAAGTCCAAGGTGATGATTACGTCCACTAAATGAGAAGTGTGTCAAGCGAGAAGTAATTCTCAACAGGAAAAAGAGACTATGCCGTTGGCGATGAACCTCCGTAGAGATTAAGCCATTAAGCATAAATCTCTAGCTTATGCTTTGAACAACCATCAACCGTTTGAAATCACTCTCAAATTAAAGAAATAGATGATAGGTTGCTTGTTAAAAATGAGTTTCAACATGGAATTTAAACAAAGAAATGCCAAGAATAATATACAACAAGATACATATGAGAACTTGTAATACAACAAGCAAACTAATCAAAGCATAAACTAATTGAACAAACTAAGATAGCCCTAAAACAGCCCCTAATATGCTAAAAACAGCAGCTAAAACCATATTAGAAGAGCACAGAATATAGATAAGAAAAAAGAAATACAAAGCAAGTAAGCAAATCCAAGGAGGGGTGGTTAACCGCTCCACTTTTGGGACTCCTAAACCATATTTTAGCCTCTGAAAATGGTCCAAAAATAGTCCAAAAACAGCCCCAAAACAGTGGCTAAAATAAGAGAAATAAGTGGGAAACACAAGGATATAAGTTTGGGATAAGGTTCAAAGAAGGGTAGTTAACCCCTTACCTTTGGTAGCTCTTAAATCACAAGTTTCAGCCCTTAAAAATAGTCCCAAAACAGTATGAAAACAGAAGAAAAAGATGGACAAAGGTTGAAATAAAAGCAAGGGAGAAAGTAGTAAGCTTTTACCTCTTGTAGCAAAGGTATTCTTGTTGTAAACCAAACTTGATTCCAAAGCACTCTCAAGTTTGAGTTATGATTTTCAAATCTCAATCAAAGTTCCAAGTCCAAGCTCTTGATGTCGCATATATGGATGATATGAGAGCTTAAAGGTTATGAGAGTATGAAGAAGACTTCCAAAAGAAGAAGTTCAACTCTTTGATAATTTCTAACACCTTGATATTTGATATTTCCTCTCCTCGATCTTTTTCTAACCCCTAAAACACAGGTCTGAGCCTTCTATTTATAAAATTCGAGCTATAGATCAAAATATCTACAAAATAGACAGTTGGCAATTGCTGCACAATTTTATCCAGAAAAGTCAAAAGGCCCGGCCAGGCATTGGTTCCCACGACCGGCTGTCACTGAGGCACGACTGGGCCTCAGTGTAGTTCCATTGTTTCTCACTTTCAGGCTCAATGTAGGTTTACAATGTTCAAAACTGAATTTTGGGACAAAAATACAGTAAGTATAGCATGTTTGGATTATTTAGAGCTTGAAATCGGATTTCTTTGTTGAGAATTCAAACCACTTACACAATGTAACCTTTATTATCAAGTGCTCAGAACAAAGCGCCTAAGTCTTACAAGCAGTCAAAATTGGGGTGTCTACAGTTGCCCTTCTTTGACAAAGCTCAAAGTCATTTTCATGACGTGAGTGAATGTCAAAGCCCGAAGACAGCCCATTTGATGAGGTCGTAAGACTTGGGCAAACAAACAAATGTGCAAACAATTAGTTGAACCCAAGGGTTGCCTACGTATCCCTTTGCAAAGAATCAAACCTGTGTAGTTCAGGGAAAAGATGCAAATGATATGCACAAAAAATACTTTGAAAGCTGGACTCACATGTTTTGTGAAGCCAGCTATTTTGAAAACTTATGATCATGCAATGATGATGCAATAAGCAGTAAGATGATGCAATAATCAAGATAACAAGATAATACCATATGCATGAGTAGCTTCAAGCTTAACACCAACACAAGTTCTATGCAAAAAGATTTGAAACACACTCTAACCACGTCAAAATGCAGAACGAGGAAAGAAAACACAGCTCGGGATTACATTTTACGCATTTTGAGCATTTGAGACACAAAAATCGCTCGGGGGCGAGTTTCAATCGTCCCAAGATATAAGGAAAATCGCTCAGGGCCGCGTTTCACGCATCCTGAGATAGTAAAAAAATCGCTCAGGGTTGCGTTCCACGCATCCTAAGATACAAGGAAAACTGCTCAGGGCTGCATTCCACGCGTCCTGAGATAGTAAAAAAACCGCTCAGACTCGCGTTCCACGCATCCTGAGATAGCAAAGAAATCGTTCGGACTCACGTTCCATGCGTCCCAAGATAGAACACGCCCAAGGCCGTGCTTCACGCGTCTTGAGAAACAAGAGAAACCACTCGGGCTCGCATTTCATGCGTCCTAAGATACAACACGCCCAAAGCCGCGCTTCATGCATCCTAAGAAACAAGAGAAACCTCTCAGGCTCGCATTTCATGCTTCCCGAGATATAACACGCCCAGGCCGCGCATCACGCATCCTGAGAAACAAGAGAAACCGCTCGGGATCCCATTTCATGCGTCCCGAGATACAACATGCCCAGGGTTGCACTTCACGCGTCCTAAGAAATAAGAGAAACCACTCGGGCTCGCATTTCATGTGTCCCAAGATACAACAAACCCAGGGTCGTGCTTCTCGCTTCCTGAGAAACAAGAGAAACCGCTCGGGCTAGCATTTCATGTGTCCTAAGATACAACATGCCCAGGGCCGCGCTTCACGCGTCCTAAAAATAAGAGAAACCACAACTTTTCTCCTTTATTTTACTTTGCACACATGTAGGAATGTTGAAACTAATGAACAAACCACTAGTCTCTGTTGTACATATACTAATAAAACTCTCATTGGATAGGTGATAGCTAGGAGGATATGCGGCTATGGCTCCATATCCGGCCTCCGGCGTTGGTATGAGCGGCTTCCCACAGAGGTCCGTACGTTAGTCAATGCTGCTGGCTTTGGGCCCTTCTGCTCCGGGCTCATACGGATGAGGGCCAAGTCTTGGCTTTATGGGGCCCTAGTAGAGAGATGGTGGGACACCACTGACTCATTCCACTTCTCTTTGATCGGGGAGATGACGCTGACCCTATACGATTTCTTGATGCTGACCGGTTTGTAGGTTGGGGTCAGCGGCCCCGTCCTCCTTGATCCGGATATGACCTAGTAGAGAGCTGCACAGCTCCAACTTCTCGGGGCGATCCTAAACACCACCAGCCACGAGATGGTGCGCTACAGCTGGTTCTTGGAGCACTTTTCCGACACTCAACCAGCTACTACAGATAAGGTTGCCCAGTACACCTACGGCTTCCTCATATACCTTTTCGGTACTACCCTGTTTGCGAATAGGGAAAATACCGTGGGGTTATACATTCTAAGGGCACTGGTACATCTTCCTCAGGTGGTGGAGTACAACTGGAGTGGTGTCGGCCTGGCCACCCTTTATTGCTACATGAGCTCGGTATCTCGCCGTATGAAGGATTCACTTGGCGGTCACTAACGAGTTTGAGAGGTACACATTACCCTTACTTTTCTGATATGCTTTATATTTTGCTCATTGTTGCATTTCTTGTTCACTTTTGCTTTACACACCTTGTTTGTCTGATATGCCCATTATGTCTTTTGTGTGCAGCTTTGGGTTTACACATATTTTACCACTTTGGCTCTGGTCCTAGTGAGGCCAATTGAGTTGTCAGTAGCCCGCTCTCGGTACTACAACTCGCGGTTCGAGCGACGCCGCCTTATAAACTGAACCTTCCCATACTTTTGCTGCTTCATTGACCGCTTCATTGACATGATCACGGCGGACTAGGTAAGCATATTGCATTGTTTCCCCAAACTACACGGCCATTCTCATACTGTACTGATTTCTGACACTGCATTGATTTCTCACACTGTACTAATGGCCGCTTTCACAGATTAACTGGCATCCCTGGGCGGGCATTCCCCAGGTGTCGAGGACAACCTACACCGCTACATGGCATGCCTCCACCATGCGGATTCTATTCGAAGGTCCATTCGGCCGAGCTTACTATCTAGGGAAGAGGTTCATCTGCCAAACGCGGGGCATTGCTGACCCCAACATTCTACATCCTCCTCCTCCCAGCATGAGGGTAGTGGATGATCTACAGGACGATCCTGAGCTTGACCTCTTAATGATAGGCGAGGATGGCGATCGTTTTTAGATGGATCCTGAGCTTACTATTTAAATAGATTTTCAATTGTTTTTAGGTAATTTTTTTTTAACATTTTAGTTAATATTTTTAAATACATTAAGATTAAATAAATTAAAAAATAAAAAATAAGATATGAAACAATTATTCAGGTTTCGTTTGTTTTTAATAAATTATTTTTCCTATTTTAGTCAACTTATTTTATTTTTTAGATGCTTCTAAATTAAGTGTATTTAGAAAGTAAAAAAAAATCACTAAAATATAAAAAATCACTAAATACAAACAAAAATCCATCTAAAAATAATTTTGAAAAATCAAATCAAGCAGAGGCTCCAAAAAAATTTTCTATAAATTTACTTAAAAACATAAATAGAGGGTCTACATGTGGTTTTTTGAGGAAATACTATGGTACGTTTGTATTGTATGCATAACTAACAAAAAAAATGTCATAATTTCATACTCTCTAAATCATAATTAAACGAAAAAAAAGTTATAATCAAATAACATATGAAACATAATCAAAGATCTAATGAGTCATAATTAAAATAACGTCATAACTAAAAAAGAAAATAACATAACTTAGGGGTGCATATGATAAAAAGTGTGTATAGTAGAATTTTCCATTCTTTAGCTTTTTAATATAAGAGTAATATTATACATAATCTTTTTTTTATCACATTTTTTCACTCCTAGATAGGATATAAATTTGGAATAATACTAGAGATTCCAAATGTTTTATTAATACTTTTTCTAAATGTCTAACATAGGTGTGAGACCCACACCATATAGGTCCCATGTAGATCACACACCTATGTAAGATATTTGATAAAAATATTAGTAAAACATTTAAAATTTCTAACATTTTTCATAAATTTATTGACTAATTTTTGTGATTGATCCATTATGAAGTGAGAAATGGAACCAATCCACTCATCCATCAATAGCAGAGTGTTTGGCAACTAGCCAAATAAACTGTTGAATGTGATTTTTAAAATTATAAAAAATAATTTATATTTTAATGGGTAAATTACACTCACCTCTCTTGAGGTTTGTTTTACGGATATTTATTCTGTAGTTTCAAAAATTACATAGACATCTTTTACTTTTGAAAATTATAGTCAAATTCTCCCTTCCCATTAAAAGAGCCTTAACGACATTAATTTGATAGTGTAATTGACCTTAATATCCTTTAACCACATTGTGAAAAGACACAACTGACCTTTAATGTAAAAAAATCCCTCTCATTCATTCTTTCCAAAGGTAAATTACACTTACCTCCCTTGAGGTTTAGCATAATTACAGGTACTTCTCTTTTATAATATTCTGAATAGTTTTCTTTCCCAAAAAATAAAAAATAAAAGCTTACAAAAAAAGAACAAATACTCAAGTGATCTAAATCCAAAGAAAAAAATCTTATATGAATTTTTTTTCTTTCTAATTTTTTAAAATTTTTTATTTCATTACATTTTTATGTAAAATAAAAATTATATAAATAGTGGTTGCATTTATTTTTATAATCATTTTATTTAATATTTTTTATTTTGTTAATGTGTTATCTAAAAAATGTCTTTAAAAAATAAATAAAATCAGTAGTTCAAAAATAATTTTTGTTTATGGCACAATTTTTATTTTTATAACCATTTAATAATTATGAATATTTTTTATTTAGATAATTTAGGTATTGGTCAAAAATAATTTGTAAACATTTAAAATCAATTATTCTTAAAGTCATTCACTATTGAAATAAGATGTAAAAAAAAACTCTTTTTATAGTAATTTGAAAATATGAGGTTTGGAGAATTTATTTGACAATGAGATTGGATTATGCATTGGTGGTTATCAATAACCCTGCCAATGAATTGTTGAGAAGAAAGAGTGTAGAAAGAGTTTCTAAAATGAGAGAGAGTGTGGAAAAACATCTATAAAAATAATAATAATAAAATAAAAATAAAAAAGAACAAGAAAAATAGAATATATATGTAATCATTTAAGTTAACACATATATAAATGATCATATATTCCAGTTATGACATTTGTGATATTTGATTATGACTTATTATGGTGTTAATTATGATTTGGTTATGACTCATTATCTATGAAGCACGGGTACGAGAATTGGTACTGGTACAATACGGGTATGTCGATATGGTAAAATTTAAAAAAAATAGAATACAAGTAGGGCTTTGGTACGTTTGTAAAAAAAATATTTATTTTTAATTTGAAATAATACAAAAATTGATTAAATAGATTAATTTGTTAATATCCAACCTACAATTAACATTTAATGCCAAAAGTAAAGATATAAACCAAAATTAAATGTTGTTATATTAAATAACTTACAAATCATAATTTAATTTTAAAATCATACTAAGCATAAAAATTTTTTAAAAAAAAATCTAATGAAAGAAATTTTATCCCTATAGTTTAAGAAAATATTGTTTCCACTGAGGTACGGTACAGTATGGCTTGACTATATATTAGGTATGTCTGGGTACGTAAAAAATTAAGAAGAAAAAATTTAAGTATGTGTTTCGTATACTCCATACGTATGCAGAAGTACTATATAAAGTGTTATACGCCGGTAAATACCTAATACGAGTACGACATGTTTGTCGAAGTAGACATGTTTTATAGCTCATTATGGTGTTAGTTATGGCTTAATTATGACTCATTATGATGTTAATTATCGTCTATTGTAATTATTATTTTGGTTATGATCCAAAATATCTTTAATTATACTTTATGTGGTATTTAATTATGACTTTTGTTTTTAATTATGACTAAAAAATATTTAGTTATGAATACCATAAATGTCATAAGTTGCATATAGTATACTATTATGAGAATATGTATTATAATGATTCATATATATACTAGATATTTATATGAGCATATATAGATATGTATGTGTTTATATATATATATATATATATGAAGGGGAGGTAAGTGTAATTTATTTCAATATATTAAGTAATTGAAGGGTAATTTATCCTTTATAATTTAGTGAAATTTAAGAGGGCATGAGGTGGACCTCAGACCATGCTTGCTTTCCCACGGTGCCCAGTCGCAATCCCATTAGTTGCTATTGGTACTGGGCCATTTTCAACTTTGATGGTTATATGCTCTGAAAACCTTCTGATAGGATCAAACTACCTAGATATTTTATGGTTAAGGGAAAAACTTTTTAGCTCGAAAAAGTGTAGCACTAAAGCCCCGAAATTTTCATTTTTGGGTTTTTTTTTTTTTTTTTTTTTTTTTTTTCTTTTGCCTTGACTGTTTTTCTGTTTTTCCATTTTAAGCAATTTCGGGGCATTAGTGCCCCATATTCGGGGCACCAATCATGTTTAAAGACTACAGTCTACAGTTATGGACATTAATGACCCTGTTCGGTTGCAATTTTTAAAAATTTTAATTTGTATTCATATATTTTTAAAGATTTTTAAAAATATTTTAATCAATTTTTTAAAATTTTTAGATTCACTTAATATACTTAAAAATTAAAAAAATTGCATAAAAATCTTTAAAAATTTTATTAAATATAACAAAATATGAAAATATATTGAATTTTTGTATTTATTTATATTTTTTATATTTGATGAATTTTTTAAAAAAAAATTCAAAAATATTATATTTTTTAAGTGTATTTAAATTAGGCGTATCTTAAAAATAGAAAAATTTATGTAAAATATTAAAAAAAATTCACTAAAAATAAAAAAATTAGGGATGATAATTCATTGGGCCTGGCCGAGTTCGAGCTTGGCCAACATTACATAAAAAGAGTTTTTGTGCTTGTCCAAGCCCGGCCTGACCCTAATATCATGCCTCTACTTCTTCCCAAGTCCGTCTCAAAAAATAATTATAAATCTCAAACCCACCCATCGGGTATATGTTAAAAAAAATTAGAACATACCATAATTAAATTCAATCGTACGTTATATTTCTTAAATAAATATATTGACATCGTTATAAATTGAAAGATTTTGTGTATAAGTTGAAAGATTTCTTAAATAAATTCAATCAGACCTTATCACAAATGTGTGTTTCAATAAAATCAGCAAATATATAAATTAGATCCCAACAAAAAATATATATTTTAATATATTATAATTAATTTAATAGAGGGTTTGGCCGGGTTGGATTGAAAGTATAAATTTCAAGCCCAACCCATTAATATATCGGGCTGAAAATATTAGTTCAGTCCAACCTTAGAGGCTAAAATAACTTTTCCAAACCCTAAACAAATAGGGTTGGGCGGGCCAACGGGCCAATACTCACCCCTAGAAAAAATATGAAAAATAAAAAAACTCAATTTTCTAAAAAGTGAACTCAATTTTCTGGTACCAAATATGATGAATCTTTTTATTAAAATTTTATTAATATATTAAAGATAAAATATTATTGATTTTTTTTTAACAGAAAAAAAAAAGAAGCTCCGTAGGGGCATTATAACTTTTGCAATCCCTAAACCTAATATAGCCGGTTGACAGTCAAATTTAACTTAATCAAAATGAAAGGACCCCTCGTCGGAATAATAGTGGGCTCCACACTCCCACTCCACAACAAGGGTCTTAAGACTTTACGACAAAAGTATAGCACAATCTTTTGAAGAAAGTTGTGCCTCCAAGTGCTGAACCCAAACATCTTGTGTGGAAGGAGGGTAAACCTCCACTAGACCACCACCCTCCGTGGTAAAATATAATTAATTGAATCATGATATTTTGTGTATTGATTGTGTAATATCTTTTGTGACATAATAAGATATCGGATTTAATTAATAGGAGCTTGATATCTTTTATGATTGTTTATTACTCCCACATTATTGGGAGTTGTATGTAGCTATTAATTTATAATTGTAATTATTATCCTATTGATTGACAAAAATATATATATAATTGATTGTTAAAAAAAAAAAATTTAAACATCTAACAATATTTGAAGGATTAGGCTTATCTTTTGTTCATGAGAGAATTTGAGGTCACATGTCTCATTTTAATTATCTGAACTATTCACTTTTTACAACTTGTTGAGTAGAACATTTATGCAAAAAATTAAGATGATCAAACATCAGTAACTATATATTTGAATCAAATTTGTATTACAAAAAATTGATGATTATTCTTGAAATTATATTTGTCGTCTATTTTTTAAAAACAAATATTATTCAAACATATAACTACTGATATCCAATCATATTGATTTGTTTGCATGAATATTCTACTCAACGAGTCCAAATAAGTGAACAGTTCAGATGATTGAAATTGGTTCTAAAATAGGTTTATCAAACTCAAATACTCTCTTAAGTTAAGATAACAACTTAAGAGACGGCAAATTCATATTTAAACACATATATTTTAAATAATATCCCACCAAATTTTTTCCACTTAAGAAAGTCTTTGTATATTTCTTTTTCGAGTGCTTGATCAATGAAAATTTGTCACAAATATGTCACAATTATACTAGAAAATTATGTATATAGAATTTAATCATAAAAAATATAAAATATTGTGTATTTTTTATTACTATTGCATTAATAATTCAAGCTAACATTTTTATTGTTCCTCATTAAAATCGTTGAATTATTTATCAGTGAGTAAGATAGCTATGTGACTTATTCTTGTAAGTTCTCCAACAAGTGTACTCTCAGGCATAAGAAAAATATATTATTTATAATAAAAAAAAAATGACAATTTTAATCGAATTCATAATTTATTTTATTTTATTTTTTTACCATTATAAAACACTTTTAACACAAATTTTATTACTAAATAGTGAGTAGTAGTTAGAAGCAATATCTTAATGGCTTGTGAATTCTCAAACAAATAAACTCTGATTGCATCTTAGGTCAACTAAAAAAAATAGAACACCATCATGCCAAGCTTTAGTACTAATTAAAACTGGTTTTGTCAAGGTCTGACAAATTATTATTAATTTTCAACAATTTGACCCTCTAAGTGGTTATTAAAGTCACATAAACAATGGATTTTTATTGTGAACCTACTGCCACCTTTTTAATTGACAATCGATCTTGCTTGTTGAATTTTTCTGAATTTTTGTTTTTTAGATTGGGACTGTTCTAGATTTAGGATTTGTTTAATATGATTTTTGTGGAATCAAGATTAATAGTATCATAGAGACTATAGTAAAACAGTCAAGACCTTGTTAATAATTGTCACAAAGTTATAGGTTATTAAAGCTTTGTATGTTCTTTATGACATTTTGTTTTCACTCATTTTTCTTACAACCGAGTAATTTTTATATATGGATAGAGCATATGCTATGTGGTACTTTCTATTATTGTCATAGGTTTTAACAGTAAGATCCACTATATTTATGTTGGGTGTTTGAAAAACAATAAGGGACATATATATTTGTAATTGGTAGAAGGTACGTGATACTCTATTAACATATAAAAATTTCTCCCCACAAAAAGTGTCTGATTGGTTTAAAGAAAGCATTAAACATGCCCAACTTGATGGAACAAATTAGCATAGCTTAGAAATCTTAGTTTGTAGTTTTAATTTTTCCTTGTAAATTTGGGAGGTTTGATTAATACAATTTCCTTTGTTTAGTTGCTTTTGCATCATTCTGTTTATTCTAAAAAAATCCTTCAACACTTCAAGGCATTGAGCCGTCAACACAATTACTTGGTCTTTATTTTTGTTTGTGAAATTTGAAGTTAAATACTATGTAGATTGAAGCTTAATAAAAAATTTACTAGCACATACTTTTATCTTGATAATCGTTTGTTAACTACTTATATAAAAAAGAATTATTATTGGTTTCAGTACTTTTGCCTCTTCTTTTTTTTTTTAATAGATTGTGGGGTTTAGAATTCAATTGTTTTATATTGATTTCCTAGGTTTTTTATTTTTGGATAGTATACCATATAAATTAATGAAACGAGAAAGTGTTCAATATTCATGATAGAAAGAAGGGAAAAAAAAAAAAAAAATTAGTTTAGTTGGCCAATTTTTTTGTACCTCATTATTCACAGTTTTGTAACAGATAATACTACCTTCCTCCATGCAATGGACTCGAGGTACCACACACAATATATATATGGGTCATGTTAGGTTTCATGAAAACTTTCATGAAAATCATCTGCACCGTTGGATCATGAGACACATACCTGATCTAACGGTGCAGATAGTTTTCATGATGGTTTTCATGAAAATTCTTCATGAAACCTAGCATTTCCCTACATATATATATATAAATAGAATTTATATTTTTAAAATTATTATTGCGATATCATTCTCGTATGAAATTCTCCATAAGTTTTTTGTTTGTAAATTTTTTGTGAAAAGGAGGTACACCATTATTTATAGGGTTTGTTTGTGATAGGCCCATGAATTATCCCCAACTAGGTCTAGGAAGATTTACAGTTTGGCATTGGCCCCAACACGATACACATCAGGCCCAAGCCCAACTAAACTTAATGCTCAAGCCCAGGTTTAATTCAGCCAGCCTGTTGTCATGTAATTAATTTGTAAATAATTTAATTTAATCTTGATTTTCCGAACCACAAAAAAAAAAAAAAAAAAAAAAAAAACACTTTATTTTATTAGGTATGAAAACTGTATTAATTTATATGTATTTTTTTTATAATGAATTTACAACCTATATTTGATTAGGGGTGCAACTTGAACGGGCTCAACCCGAGCAACCCGAGTCCAGTCTGAATTTTTTTAGGGTTTGAACAAAATATTTTTAAATTCAGTATGGGTTTGGACAAAAATTCAGAAGTCCGAATTAAATTTGGGCGGGCTTGGATAAAGACGTCAAACAACCCGAGCAACCCGAAACCTGAATTATATATATATAGATATATAAAAATATTAAATATACATATAAATTACTAGCCATTATATGATATTAAAGTAATTTATATTATTAAATCGTATTGAATATATATTATATATACAAATAATATAAAATCTTACTTTTTTTCTTTTTCTTTTCACTCATAAATTGTAAGGACTACTATAGTGGAATCTCTTTTGCATTATATAAATTATTTGTTTTGATGGTATTAATGATTTTCTATATAAAAAATATATATATAGAGAGTCAAATTTTAATAATTTAATAATGTAGCTACAAAAAAAAAATGAAATTCATTTACAAATCGGACAATTCGGGTTTAACTCGAGTCAGGCTTGGACAGACAACCTCGGGTTACAATTCAGACTTGGGCGGACTTGGGCAGGTCTCAGCACAATTTGGACTGAGTTTGGACAACCTCCTAACCCGACCGAACTCGCCCGAATTGCACCCCTATATTTGATGAATTCATGTGTATCACATAAAAAGTTGATAGGTTCAACAAGCTGGAATTATAATTAAAACTTAAGTCGTAAGTAGTGTTGTTCATATTTGGTGGTGCTACAGACTCTTTAATGAAGTCCTTTTGTTAGAAAAATAAATAATTTTGTTTGGTTTTCAGATTCGAACTATATTTTTTAGTTTTTTTCTGTAATTTTTTTTTTTATTTTTTCGATCCACTTAATTTAGATTTATTTAAAAATAAAACATTTATTTAAAATTCACTAAAAATACAATAATATAAAATTTTAGTACATCTTTGTATTTTTTTTATATTTATTAAATTTGTTTTAGATTTCTTTACAATTATTTTATTTTTCAAGTATATTTAGATTAGGTGCATACAAAAAGTTTTAAAAAATTCAAAAATTCCACTAAAGACAAAGAAACACAAATATAAAAATGTCAAAAACAATTTTTAGAAGCTGAACCAAATAGTTTCTTGAAAGAAGGTTTGCACTGTTTACTTGTTGAATATTAAGAAGAACTTTTAATTCATCTTTAATTTTGTACCAAAACACTTTAATTATTGCTTTGTTAAAGGAAGTTGAAAGAAAATCAAGAATTCACAAATATCAATCCATTTCTCAAGTTTAATGATTATGTCCAATGTTTAGGCTATGTTTGGAGAGTGTGAAAGGGAAAGAAAGTGAGAGGGCATTAGAGAGTGTTAACCATTTTTCTTTGTTTGCTTAGGAAAATAAAAAGAAAGAAAAGTAAATAGAAGGAAAAGCGACATAGAAAATAAAAAAATAAGAAGATATTTTCCCAATTTTCAAGTTAGAAAGAAAAGCACTATAAAAAAAATAAATAAATAAATAAATAATAATAATAATAATAATAACAAGAGGAGGATAACTAAGATTTTCCCCAATTTTCAAGTCAAAATACATTGCAAGTTACATTATATATGAATGACAATGATCTTAAAGAAAAATAGAAGTGCGATTTTGGGTTGTCATGACTTTAGCATTTAAAATAGATTAAAATGAGAAAGTAATTTCTAGGGGTACTTACCAATTAGTCCTATTAACTAGACTTATTTACCTACAGGTCCTAACTAATAAATTTAACACTATAAAAATAAGAGAGTGATAAATTTATCACTAAAAATTTATTCATAAAAACAAAGAGACTGATAAATTTATCACTATAAATTTATTCATAAAAATAAAAGACTGATAAATTTATCTTTATCACTTAATAAATTTATCAATAGGACTTAATGGGTAATAAGTCTCCAAAGTAGGACCTATTGGGTAATAAGTCTCCAAAGTAAGACCTATTAGTAGTTTACCCTAATTTCTAATTATCTATTTCAACAAGAATCACATTCTCAAACTAAGTAGGAATCTGATTAGCCCACTTTTCCATCAGAATTTCACATTTCTGGAGGAATATTAAAAATTTAAGAGTAAAAAAAAAAAACAGGTCCACAATATTTTTAATTTTTTTGTTTTTCCAATTGAGGATTCTTAACGAAACCAAATGTTTGAATAGCATTAACACATAAAATTTATTATTAGTAATCTCACTACTAATAATAACATTCTTATTCTTTCTTGAAATTCTTGTCATTCAAACATAACTCTAAGTTGAGATATATTCCTCTTCAAATTTCTTCCATTTTTTGTAATTTTTTTCATTTTATTTTTATCCTTCCAAACCAAGAAGCAAACAGAAGGAAGAATCCTTAGCGGTACTTTAATTCAGTCTATAAACTACTTTCTTTGTAGCTCAAACTCTCTATACAATCTCTTTGATTAGAACTCATCTTTAAAACTCGATTTGAAAAGGAAAAATATCTGATAAACTTATATTCACAAAACTGACCTTTTCTTTTTCTTTTTTTTTTATTTTTTTTATTTTTGATATGAGATCATAACACCCAAATGTTTTTAATGAGTTAAGAGTTATCCACGAGAGGAGAGATAAATAATTTTGTTTTCAACACACGTGTTTGACTGACAGTCATTATCATTTCCAAGCATAAGTGGTGGACATCCTCAATTGATACTCTATTATCTTATTATATAAGAATTAATTGATTAATTAGACCAAGTTTCATATGAGAACTATGTTTACCTTTAGTATTTAATTGATGTCATGTGGTTCAAATTATCCCCATTTCTTGTTGCCGGCTCCCAAGAATGACTTTATTTTTTATGTTTTATTTATTTATAATGTTGGGTCATGCCACCATGCATGGATAATAAACAAATTGTCAATAAAACCAAGTATAAGTCAATATACACAAAATAATATATAAATAAAAAATAATGGAGTGTAAAAAATATAAAAATACCAGTAATCAAGTAGTCACTGACCGACCCAATGAACTGACCATGATAACAAGAATAATGTTGTATGCACAGTTAATATATTAATTAGTGTATCAAAATATAATACAGTATAATTTTAAAAGTTTTAATATTTATAATTTGTATAATAAATAAAGTCATAATTTTAAAATAATAATATTATAATATATATTGATACACTAATTGATATATCAATTCGTGCTTATAACACCACTGCGATAACATGAAGCAAGAGAAGGTAATTTAGCCATGACATTGGTTAAAATTAGCGGTGAAAGCCTAATATCCCAATCAACAATGTTAGGTAGCTCAAAATTTTGTGGCTCAAATGGCTCAAATCACTTAAAACGACGTCGTTTTGACAGATTTGAGCCATTTGAGTTAAAAAATTTTGAGCTACCAAACATTTTTCAATCCCAATAGTCAAACTCCTTAATTTTATTTGTCTTTGAATCTGAAATGTTTTTTTAGAGACTGCCATCTGACACAGCGAAAAATGTTGTGCGAGATTATATATCATTTTAATAGACGAAAAATATTTTAAATTCATGAAGAATAAATAATTTTCAAAGAGAAATTGAATTTTATTGAATAAAAGTTTATTTGTCCTAAAGCATACATCATTATTTATATTAAACAAAATCCTAACTAGAAAAGGAAACAAGGAATTAACTAAGTTAATTCTTTGTTAGACACGATAATAAATAGAAAATTACCAAAAATAAAAGATTTAAGTTAAGCTAAAATTTAAATATTGGGAAATATAGAAACGCGTCAAAACAAACGGCGTTAAAAATGGACTTCTCAAAATAAAATTATTGCTAAAATTAAAATGACAAAATCACTAACTTGAAGGCTTAAACGAAAGAATTGGTAAATATCTACCGTACATCATTACTGAGATGATAATGATTTCAATTTAAAACGTTATTTTTTATCATACTACCAAATTTAAGATAATTCTGAACTGATCACAAAAAAGTCGCTATTATCCTTAGGCCAAGTTTGGCATCTACTAATAATACAAAAAGTCAAAAAGTCACTATCCTATTTAAGTCACATCATCTTATTTAAATCACATCACTTCTCTAACACATTACATCAAACCCAACCCAAACCCAACCCATATAAGCCAATAAGTCAAAAAGTACACTTTTTTAGAACATCTCAAACCAACCCTTAATTTGATTTCTTCCTTACCTTGTACCAATCCAATTGTTCTAAAAAATTTCTTAATTACTTGCTCTACATCACCATGTTACCACTACACTTTATATTTTAATATTTTTATTTCATTTAACTCTATACATGTAACGTTATCGATATAATCAATAGGTTACCCACCCAAAAAGATACAATCAATAGGTAAGGAAATTTCTAAGAAGTTCGAAAGAAAAAAATTGGTTGTCACTATCACGCACACATTCATGAACAATAGAGAATTATTAGTTATTAGTGATTAGAATAAAAGGGTATTGGTATTCAACAAGTAGTGACTGTGGGAAGATAAAAGTGAGTTTCTTGGAAACTTGGTCTAGTCAAAACTAAAGACGAAAGCAAAGATGTTGTTGTTGGGTCTACATTGTGAATTGAAGTAAAAAGTATATAAAATAGAAAAAAAGAAAGAAAAGTAATCAATTATATATAATTTTTTAAATTAGGCGATGAGATTAATTTGTATATATCCCAACTAATTTTAAGATTTTAAAATTCCTTAAAATGACACGGATTCAAAAACTTACATGTTATACTCAAATATTAATTGCTTGATAAGTACTTTAGTTAAAATAATCAATTCTATGCACACATCAAGACGTGTAAACAAACTAAGGACAATTATAATTTTTTTTTTTTAATATAAAGAAAAAAGACAAAAAGAAAAGCAATTGCTCCTTCAAAGACGTTTCATAGAATCCATATGATATGTATGATATGATATGACCTTCTTGAATGTGTGAGATTTAAAATATGGATAAATTAAAAATATACTTCTTAAAATTTGTTTAAATTTCAAATTGTTTTTAGTGATTTTAGAAATTACAATCTACCTTATGAAGTTTCTAATTTTATAATAAATCAATCCTTTTATTAATAAATCATCAAATTAATTAACAGTTTTTAATGATATTAAAAACATATTTCAATTAATAATTCATATTAGTTTTATTATTGTACAGGAGAACAGTTATTTTTAGTTAATTATGTTAAATAAAAAATTTTGACAAACGAATATTTGTAATTTTCTAAATTACAGAAGACAATCTATATTTTAAACAAATCTCAAGAATATATTTATAATTTATCCTTAAAATATATATATATACACACATATTAAATCACCAAAAGATGGTTACATTAACCAACTCTATTTTATGAGGGGAGCAGGCAAATGTGGGTAGCTCTTCTTTTTCTTTTTTGTTTGTATTAACCAATTTTAATTTTTTTCTTAGATTCTTTTCCCATCAAGATGTATGGGTTTATTTTTTAATGAATTTGATTAACTATTTTATGTTAGTAATTAATGTTACTAAAAATAGTTATTAGGGTTGTTTGATGTAACTTTTTGCAAGGTTATTTTTTCAATTTATTTAAACTAGTTTTGCTTCATAAGCCATAAGCGAAAACTGCCTTGATACTTTGACACAAATTTTCAAAATAAGAACTATAACCAACTTCATAAGTTGCACAAAATAATCCTCCCACTATTATACTTGCATTCCAATTTTGACCCTGTATACCCCTCTATAATTTGTTGGTTCAAGTTTTTAATAAAATGAAGAGGGGATGAAACTTGTTTTCCATCATAAAATTTATCTCATCCCAACCTAATTATACTATTTAAATATCTTTCTCAGTATATGCATTTATATATAGTTTAATTTTTAAATATAACAAGATTCAAATTCTAAATATTAAAAAATCTTTCATCTCCAAAATATTTTAATTTTCATAACTCATCAACCTTTGTTCCTCTGTGTCATATTACCCATTTCTTAACTATGATAAATTATGTCAACCTACACCTCCCCATTAAAAAAATAAGAGACGAACACGACATTATAAACCTAACTCTTTCATTATTTACTGAAAAGTCTAACCTTATGAAATGAAATAAAAATTTACCTTACATTTGTAAAATCAAAATCCCATGAAGAGGGAAATCACTAGTAAATTACCAGGGTTGAGTTTTTTGAGTGGTTAGGCATTGGATTCAATTAGAACCTCCTTAAAAATGAATAAACAAATAATTATCTTCCCATCATCAAATAATGCCAGTCCTAGTTCCAAAAATAAATAAATAAATAAGCTATATAGTCAACAACTGGCCTCAATTATAGTATCCACTATACACCACCATGAATTTAATGTGGATTTAAATTTCTTTTTACACATCGTATGGAGAGGGAGACTGATCACCGTGCACTGCAAGTATTGTCACATGCATTGCATTCATTCATAGTCAAAAAAAGATAAACACAAACCAGTACATACATACATCATATACATAATGCTCTCTCTCTCTCTCTCTATCTGTCTAAAAGTTTGAAAAAGATCCCATTTCTTGTCTCCATTGATACATACAAACATACATACATAATATTTATTTATTTACACATCTTATTCTGTTCTCCTATTGTCTTTTTTGACTTGACATCATTCTATGCAAATAATTTTAAAATAAAGATTAAGAGTTCTAATTTTGAGACTCGAAAGAGAGTTTTAATGATGTGATAAGAAGTAAAATCTATATGTGATGTAATGTGTGTATTTATGTTTTTTTTTTTCCTTCTCTTGCTACATCATTAGAACTCTCTTTATAGTTTCAAAATTAAAACTCTCTATCATTGTTGATAATTTTATCACAAGTGTCTAATGTTAAGATATGTAATGTATATTATGTGAAAGTGTTTTAAATTTTACATTTTTTGGGTCATTTTCTCATGTCCCCAAGGTATTTATCAGCATAACCCTATTTACAATGATATCTAGGATTAATTGAACTCCTCTCAAATTTAAATCTAAATTAGATGTCTAATTCGAGAAATGAATACTAATCATGTTAGCATTTTTTTTTTTTTTGTAAATAGATAGTTTAGATTTCATGTGTCACTTATTTTTTGTCATTATTTTGTATCACAACCTATATAGATATTCATAATTAATTTCTTTTTTTAATCTATCAAAGTCAATTGATAATTATTAAATTTATTCTTATTAAAAAATGAACTTCTAACCTTTCATTCACAAGTACCTGTTTCTATGCCATTAAATCACAAAGTCATGAACAATCTAAACTTTTAATTTAGAAAAAACATCAACGTGGCACAACATTGAAGCTCATGTAGCACTCTCAAACTCATATTAAGTTATATATGCGTATAATTTTTTTTTGAGAAATTGGAATCCACTACTACACAACATGGTGGTTGTACCATAGACATCCACGTGGCGTTAAGAGTTGAGATGTACAAAACATAGGTGGTTTGACATACAACTACATCTGCACCCACACTTTCCTGATAACTCTCTTCCCTTCATTATACGATTTTATTTAGGGGATGCACCAATAAATTTTAAATTAATAACTTATGTACTGTTTAGTCTTAAATTTTTTTTTATAAACTGAAAGGTCCCATTACAATGTTAATAACATCAGATACAATGTTAATAACATCAGAGTCATGTTACAAACATTAGATTTCAAACATCTAATGTTCATCAAATTTCAATAATGTTTGAAAATATAGGATGAAAAACATCTAATGTTCATCAGATTTCAATAAATTTTGAAATTATAGAATGAAACATCAGATCATTTACATCATTTACATCATGCTGATGTAAAAATGGGACTAAATGGAGCATAAGAAAACTTTTAGGACTAAATGGTTCAACGTTTCAAAAACTAGGATTTATGGGTAAATTTTCCTTTTATTTATTATTATATTATTATTATTATTATTATTATATGTATTTAATAAAGAGACATTTATTTATAAATTCATTTTCACCTATTTATTTTTCATTTAATTTAAATTATTTTCTTATGTTACAATAAATTTTATGGATGATATAGTTACCAAAATACTTCTAATAATAATATTTACATTAACAGTGTGAATGTTCCGTGATGTGAACATTTGGACTATCAATGTAAATGTTCACACTGTCAATGTGAATTTCACATTATAAATTATGTATGTTCATATAACCAAATTATTAACCGTTCAAAAAATATTTATAAAGGTAAAATTATTTAAAAAATACCTTAAATATGATAATTAAGATTTAGTGGATCAAATATCCAAATAATATAACTTATTAAAACAAAAATATGTTATAAACTAATTAAAATATAAATACTTTTAAAAAAAAATCCTAATTAATCTCCCTTTAATAAAATAATTCAGAGACTGTGACATTGAACACCATCCGCACAATTGACACTACTCATGTGGTCCCTTAAAATATGGCCCTTAACTTATGGGGCAATGCCTTTAAGATTTCTCTCCAAAAAACATGTTAAAGACAGATATTCTTTAAAATTTGTACTCATGAATATTTGGTCAAATTTTTTATTTATTTTTATTTTATTTTTTTTGGGTATCCTTAACATTGCTCTTCTCTCTCGCTTCGGGCCAAAGTCACCTTTATGATAAAGATTCAATATTAGTTATCATGCTACGATTTTTTTTATGAATTGAGAATAGAATGTATACAAGGTTACATAATATTTTTAAGAATACATGACTATTTCTTTTTTATCATATGTTGCCTATCACTTTATTTGTTGATACATTGGCCCTACATAAATATCATTACGTCTTATTTGTCAATAATAAAATAATTAAAAAGTCACTATAAGTTATTATATCACTCTTTATTTTTGTTCATATCATTTCGTAAAAATTTAAAAAATTAACTAAAATAATTAATTCTCAAACGAGAGTTTAATATTCAATTACTGTAATCATGTAGTGAAGGAGAGGATGATTCTTAGCATTATTGATCTAATAATTTTCCAACCAGTGGCGTCCTTGAAAGAAACATTTGTATTTCAAAAAATAATTAAAAAATTGATAGAAGTAGAAAATGTCTAATAAAGTGGTTGGAGTGGTAATATAAACTTTAATGCCTGGGAGTCGGTAATGTTCAGTTTCATTGGTCTGATTCCTTTGGCAGAAAAAAGGAAAATTTAATTCAAAAGAGACGGCATTAGAAAGCCAATTTATCAACAATCCATCACCTTTTATTTTAATATATACCTTCTTAAAATTTTTGATAATTACAGAAATTTTTCATATAATTTTACTAATTACACAAATCTTTCTGTTTTTTGAAATTATTATCAAAAATTTCTTACTCTTAAGCTAATTTAGCAGAATTTATTGATATCATACTAATATCGTATTAATGTCGTAAGGTATAATATCAAAATGAAATGAAATGGGGAGCTCAATAATTAAAGTTTCTTTAATTTTTTTGATGGCTATGTGATCGAGATCTCATTGCCTAAAAGATTGCTAGAAATTGAAAGTAAAGTCCGACTTTTCGTTTGAAAATAGCATGTAAAATTTGTAATTTTATTTTGTTAATAATTAATTTAAAATGTATATGTAAATAATATTGCATATATTCTGGGCCTATCAAGTGTTGCGCTTTTTTCAAGTTTAAATTTGAACTTGACTATTATATTCGAGTTATTGAGACTCATCAAGGATTCAGTTCTGATAATTTAAAACATTCATTTTGTAAAGGTCATATGTATATATCATTGATTTTTTTAAAAAAATTGATCAATTTGAAAATAATGAATAACAAGTGTATTTTTAATAAAAATAAACTATCTACTTTTTTTAGAGATGAACGTCATAAAATAAAAATAAAAATAGCTATGATTATCATATCAATTTGATTTTTTTCATGAATACTATACATTGAAAGTTATAAAATAAATAATTTAAATTATTAAAATAAAACTTGTAATGAGTCTCATAAATTTAAATATAATAATTAAATTTGAATTTTAACTTTAAAAGAAATTTACCCAGTACAAACAAAATATACAAATATTTTTTAAGTGGGTTCAGACTATCAGGGGGGAAGCAAGAAGAAGAAGGGGGTACTCGTAGTAGGAGTGCCTATCACTTCGAGAAAAGGTTAAATGAAAGTAGTTGGAGGGAAGTTGCAGAGTAAAGGGTGGTTTAGGAGGTTCTAAAGGTGTATTTTTTGATTTTTTATAAAAAAAATTGTGTAGAAAAATAAAGAAAGTGATTAGAAAAGTAAAGAGAAAATATTAATAGATGTAATCCAAATAAGTATATGTATATAAAAAAAAATACGCTTTTTAGTTCTTTCCAAACAACTACTAAGAGGAGTAGTAGTGCTAGTAGTGCTTTGCTTTTGCTTTTGCTTTGCTTTGCTTTGCTTTGCTTTGCTTGGGGACTTTCATCAAAATACGATCAATATTAAGGCTTCGTTTGATAACTATGTATTTTAGTTAAAAAATTAAAAAATTATTATAAGTTATCATATTATTTTCTTTATTTTTCTGTATATTTTTTCATAAAAAGTCAAAAAATTATTAAAATAGTCTATTCCCAAACGAGACCTAAGTGACGGAGTTTCTCTCTCTTCCCATATATTTCTTTGCTTTCGTAAATTGTTTTTGTAATTTAATAATAGATCATAAATGAACTAGTGTATGCCTGTGCCTGAAGGCACGGTGTAAATAATATTGGGATCAAAATGTAACTGTAAATTGTACGTATCATGTTAAAATTTATAGAGTCTGTAGCACTTGATAAAAGATCAAGTCAGCACTCTTACATTAATAGCTGACTGAAATAACATAATACAGACAACATAAATACCATTTCGATAATATTAGGGTGTTCGTAGGTCGGGTTGGATCTGATAACCTCTCGTCTGTCATCCATTCAAATTTAGATAAATTAAAAAGAAGACATATGCACTCGTTCACTCAGACTATCAAAATTATTCATTCTATAATAAATTGATTTGGACCATTCAATTTTAAGAAATCGGATGGATATTTGTCCAGTCCTTGTCTCACTAGGCTTTGTTTGAAAATAAATTATTTTAATAATTTTTTAAATTTTTCCAAAAAAAAATCAAAAAATAAAAAAAACAATATTATAATTTACAATAATTTTTTAACAAAAATTAAAAATTATCAAAAGATGCTTTCAATAATGTGAGAGAGATGATGAGAGAGGTGTGATCAGTGTAGTCATGTGTTGGGTTTGGTCATTAAGAGTGTATTCACATGGAATGGGATGGTATTGCACCATTGGGTTTTGCAGATGAGCCACCAACCACGCAAGGCCTCCTGGCATCCTATTTAGTGGCCCTCCACGTGGGTCCCCATACGCTTCCCTTCCTTTCCTTGCTACTTCTCCGCTCAAATGATGTGCTTGTTTGGCACAGCTTCTTTTCAGCTTAAACTTAACTTATAATTTAAAATAAGATTTTGCTTGAGGTGTTTTAAAAAAGTTAAAAGTCAAAAAGTCACTATCTTATTTATGTTACATCATCTTATTTAAATCACATCATCTCTCTACCACATCACTTCAAATCTAACTTATATTCAACTCATATTTCATAAAAAGTTAAAAAGTACACTTATTTAGATCATCCCAAACCACCTCTAAATTATTTTTGTGTGTTTGACGTAATTTAATAATGTAAATTATAGCTTTTGATAAGTTGATTTTCAGTTTTTTCTTTGAGTGGAAAAGGAGTTGCTTTTCTATTTCAGCTTAAACAGAAAACTAAAAATCGAGGGACAAAATTATTTAAATGCCCCTCGTCAATTTCAACTATTACCAAAAAATGCAAGTATATAAACTTCCTTTCTCAAAACACTGTTCATTTGCTCACTAAAGAGAGAGAGATGTGATTTTCGACAAGAGATTTTCGGCGAACAAACTAGAGCTCTCTCTCACGAATCACTATCTCTTCTCTCTCTCTCTTTCTTTCTCTCTCTATCTTCACGATCTCTCTTTCTCTCTCTCGCTCTTTCTCACGATCTGCTCGGTCGTCACCTCCTGTCACCACCGCCATCGCGATCACAATTTGAAACCTAACCACTGCCATCTCTCTCTCTCCGGTTGCGTTGTTCTCCAGCGTTGTTTGCCACCGTTAGGATCGACCCGTGCTCTCTCTTTCTCTCTCTCTTTGCGATTGCGATCTGAAAGCTTAACCACCGCCATCCCTCCCTCTCTCTCTCTCTCAATCTGCGTTGTTTGTCGCGGTCGCGATAGCAATCGTGATCTGCGTTGTTCTCCGGCGTTGAAACCCTAGCCACCGACAGTGGTTAATAAATTAATAAAATAATATGTAATGAATTAATAAATTAAACAACATTAACAAAAAGAAAGAAGAGAAGAAAAAAATGAAGAAAAAGAAAAAAATCAGCAATTTTTATATTGGTATCAATATTAATTGGTATTAATTATTAATAAATTAATATTGTATATTTTTGTAATGAACTAATTATTAATTGATACTAATTAATAACAATTGTTGATTATTAATATTAATTGATACTAATTAATAATTTTTGTATTAATTGAGACTAATTAAGCCATTAATTGATACTAATTAATAATTTTAGTATTAATTGATACTAATTAAGCAATTAATTGATACTAATTAATGTATTAAAAGTTATTTTACAGCTTATCAACCAAATACTACTCTGTTACTTAAATCCATAATCTCACAGTTATACCAAACAGGTTAACAGCTTATATTTACAGCTATAAGTTATAATCTGTTAAACTATAATGTATAATTACTTTTCCACAGCTCTACCAAACGGGGCCATATATGTGATGTATTCTCTTTTCTTTTCTTTTTTTTTTTTTTTCAAATTACAAAAAAATAAAATATATTATAATATTAAAAAAATAATTACAAATTTATAAAAAATATTTTCAATTCAAGTCTCACTTGTTTTGGGTGCGAGTTTTGAAACTTGCACTCAACATTAACAAGACTTGCAATCAAAAAAAAAAAAAAATCATTTATTTGTTTTTTTTTTTTTTTTTTTTGGTCCTTTTTTCATTACATGAATTTTTAAGATTTCTAATATTACTCTTTCTCAAACAAAAGTGTTAGAAACCTCAAAAATTTTACTAAAAGTTCTATCAAATATCTCACATGGGTGTGGGATCCACACTCATGCCACACCCATGTAAGACATTTGGTAGTGGGTTACACCCAATGAGTCATTTGGTAGAAATTTTAATAAAATTTTTAGGATTTTTAACATTTTTTGTTTGGGAAAAATTAAAGTGCAATAGTCTTAAAATCTAAAAGGATGATAAAAGATAAACAGTAACTTCGTTTGAAAATATCACTTTTTAGTTTAAAAATTAAAAAGTCATTAAAAATTTAAAACAAAAACAAATAATATCAAAAAATTAAAAATTTCATTTTCACTCTATTTTTTATACATTTTTTTTGTAAAAAGTCAAAAATTCATCCCAAATATACTAATTTTTTTATTTCATATTTTCGTTAAAAAATTACTAAAATAGTTTGTTTTCAAACGAGTTAATCTCTAGATTGTTTGGTTTGAAATTTTTAAATATGGTTTTCTGAATTTTTAATTTACATTTTGGTATTTTTAATTTTTTAAAAATATTTTAATAATTTTTTTAACTTTTTAGATCTACTTAATCTTGATATACTTAAAAGTAAAAAATTTATACAAAAATCTTTTAAAATATTCATTAAATACAACAACAAAATACAAAAATATTTTTAATTTTCATTTTTTTTTTTTTTGCCTTCTTTGTATTTGGTGAATTTTTTAAAGTTCTTTTTCATAAATATTATTTTTTAAGTGTGTCTAGATTAGATGTTTTTTTAAAAAAAATTAAGTAATTTTTTAAAAAAAAATCACTAAAAAAACACACAAAAAACAAAAAAATAAAAAAACTTTTAATTTTCTAAAAACTGAGTTAAACCAAGCAAGTTCCCAAACACTCATATGTGTTGAATTATAGAATCTTGAATTTCGAGAATTACAAAACATCATCTAATAATTGAATCTTAAGGTGCAAAATGATTGTGGATAGTTTAGAAAAGGAACATAGGAATTTAATCAAGATTGGTGAGATATAAAAATAAAATAAAATAAAATAAGTATTATAATTACACATACATTTAAAAGTGTAAAATTTATGTAATTCACTAGAGTCATGATCACTACAATTTTATTATGATCTAGAAAAAGTTAAAAATGAAATAAGAGATAGTCACCCTCCCAACTACACATACATAAAATTAGGGCTGCACATATCGTGGTAGTGTGGATATTATAAATATTGGACACTAATCACTTGAATGTGAATTTAATTTTTGGTATTTTATGTAACGCCCTCAAAATAATACATAAATCCCATCATTCTAGACATGCAATGGTATAAAGAAATCAACACATTCCCATTCATCAAAGTAGTTCTTACAACAGTATTACATGTTAACAACAAAAGCAATTGCCCTACAGGCTTACAGCTTTCCAAGTTAACACTTGGTACACAAAAGAAGAGTACTAACTCTATACAAAATAAGCCCTTGGCTTGATATATATGTAATACAAACAAAATAATCAAAAGAAAGTCTTCAACTCTCATATCCATCCAAGCTAAGTCCTTGGAGGTGGCATGCTACCTGTACTTGAAAATAATGTCTCATATAGGATGAGCCAACGCCCAGTAGAGATATGCTAAACACAGTATGAGCAGTAACTAAGACATTAGCAATTGATAAATGTTTAATTTCCATAAATCAATTCATAACCCATTTCCATTACATGACCACTATGTTCATCTTTCATTTCATTTTCCATTTCTCATCATTTTTCCCAATTTACATCAACGGCTCAGAACCCGGCCAACCACTTATATGAGGCAATGACTCATATTAAACGCTTCCCGTTTTACAATAGATAAACATACTAGTTGTATCAACCTCTCAACAGATAAGCATACAAGCTGTATTCACATTTCAACAGATAAGCATATTAGCTATATCAACACTTCCAAAGATAAGCATATGAGCTGTATCAATACTTTAACTGACAAGCATATTAGCTGTATCAGTGGAGTCCATCCCCTATCTCCTCCCAAACAACATCCGGTTTAGAGGTCCATCCCCTATATTTCCCTAAACCGTGGAGTACATCCCATATCTCCTCCCACGCACACAACGTATATACACAAAGGTCATTTACGCAATCAATCAATACATAACGTTAATGTATTTTATCAGCCGTCATACTCTATGACATATCAAATTGATTAGTTTTAGTTTGCCTAATCATCATGCATTGTCTAAAACAATCAAAACTACCCTCCACCGATAGCCCAAGCAATTATTTCTAAACAGATAATAAAAGCTCCAACAAATAAAATATCAATGTCTTCAAAAGTGAGCGATTAATAAATCCAACTCCACCATTTTACAATATAATGAGTCAATTTCATTATTTCTAACTCAATTCCATATAACCACAATTATCCCAAATTAATTATACTAATTAATTTATACAACAAATTAGGGTTTTCTACCCCATTTCCAAATATTGACCCAATGGTCTATATATCAACAACCAACAATAATATCATTATCTTGAAATCCAAAATATACATTTTTAGAACCAAAATAACAAACCCCTTTTCATCATTTTCAAACCCTAATTCCCAAACTCAACCATTTAACAAAATGCCCAAAAATCTATGTCAAAACCCATAGTAGTGAGTAGGAATCTCTACATCAAAAGATGAAACCCAACGAAGAAGATGACGAAAATGAAGATGCACCAAATCTCGAGATTCTTGGATCAAAAGATAGCCCACAACGATCAACAACCTTTTTGTAAAGGCCAAAGGTTTGGAAAACACTCTAGCTAGATCAACACTTAGAGAGAAGTGAAAACTTTAGAGAGAGAAGCTCTTAAATGGAGTTTTTGAAAAGTAAGAGAGAGAATGAGGATGAAAAAGTGATTTAGAAATGCCCAACTGCCTGCTGTTATACGATATTCCTGCTCGAGCGTAAAGAACAAATAACTAGGTCCGCTCGAGCGCAAGAAGTACCGCTCGAGCGCCAAGACACAATAATAAAGTACATCCGCTCGAGCGCGAAAACCAGTCCGCTCGAGCGTAGATTTCCCTCTCCCAGAACTTACACCCTAAAATCACTACCCGCTCGAGCGCCAACAATCCCGCTTGAGCGCAGGCAACCCGCTCGAGCGCAGAAAACACACCTGCAGAAGTTTTGCAGGGATACAAAATACTAGAAGAGTGTAAACCTCGCTCGAGCGCAAGAAGGCCCGCTCGAGCGGACAACCAAAAACCAAACTCCGCTCTAGCGTAGAATAACCCGCTCGAGCGCAACACCAAAAAACCTGGGCGACTAGAATTGAGACTTAGGCTCAATCAACCTGTAACACACCTGCCCAAAACATCCCCAAAACCCAAACACAAAGAGTAAAGGGCGTAAACAACATAATTACCACTATCAACTTCACGGAACCGAGTCCGGAATACAACGGAACAGTAAAGGGACAATCGAGATCGCTATAACCTCCCCCCCTTAAAGAATTTCGTCCCCGAAATTAAACACAAGTTTGTCAAAAACAGGTTTTCTCCATTCTCAATAATATTACAACATTATATTAAACATTCCGACTCATTACCGGTCAACCTCATCTCTTTTCAAGAGGCAATTCACATCATATAACAACTTGCATTATCAACATGCATTCCTTTGAGATTTACCAATTTTAACTCATTTTCCACAATTCCATAACACATGCAACATTTATATCATGCTTGCACTTCCATAATACTTAACACCTACAATGTTATCATAACTTCCATTTACCAAAACATTCACAATGTTTTACAACTTAAGACATATATAATGTTCTCAAAGTTCAATAACGTTACAAAATTTCTATACATGATTACACATCAACAAACAAGTCCAGATATTTCTCACGAACCTCTAACTCACGTTCCCAAGTGGCTTCCTCCACTCCGTGATGTTTCCACAAAACCTTTACCAAGGGAATGGTCTTGCCTCGCAAGACTTGATCCCGTCTATCCAAGACCCGAACCGGTCTCTCCTCATACGAGGCATCCTCATCTACCTCCAAATCGGTCCAATCTAACACATGGGATGGATCGGGCTCATACTTCCGAAGCATACTAACATGAAACACGTCATGCACCCCGGACAACTGCGGTGGCAAAGCCAAACGGTAAGCAACTTCCCCAACCTCTCAAGGGTCTCAAAGGGGCCAATAAACCGAGGGGATAACTTCCCACTCTCCCGAACCTCATCAAACCTTGCCTAGGTGATATTTTCAAGAAAACATGATCACTAACTCAAACGCCAAAGGCCTCCTCCTACGGTCGGCATAACTCTTTTGGCGACTCTGGGCTGTAACAAGCCTCCTACGGATAAGCTTAACTTTCTCCGTCGTCTCTCTAACCAACTCCGGGCCCAACAAAGGTGCATCACCCACCTCGGCCCAACAAACTGGAGACCTACACGGTCAGCCATACAAGGCCTCAAACGGTGCCATACCGATACTAGACTGAAAGCTGTTGTTGTAGGCAAACTCCACCAATGGCAAGTGCCTCTCCCACGTCCCACTAAAGTCAAGGACACAACCTCGAAGCATATCCTCAAGGATCTGAATAGTACGCTCGGACTGCCCGTCAGTCTGAGGATGATAAGCCGTACTAAAGGTCAACTTTGGCCCAAGGCACTCTGCAAACTCTGCCACAGCCTAGCAGTAAACGAGGATCTTTATCTGAGACGATCGTCACTGGGACCCGTGCAATCTCACTATGTCCCGAATATACAAGTCGGCAAGATGATCTACTGAATCTCTCACGCGCATAGGGATAAAGTGCGCCGACTTAGTCAACCGGTCTACAACCACCCAAATAGCATCACTACCCCGTTGAGTCCTCGGAAGACCTACAAGGAAGTCCATAGTGACATGCTCCCACTTCCACTCGGCAATAGGCAAGGGTTGCAACAAACCCGCTGGCCTCTGATGTTCGGCCTTCACTTGCTGACAAGTAAGGCACTTAGACACGAAAACTGCCACATCTCTCTTCATTCCTCGCCACCAGAACTGGCGACTCAAATCCCGATACATCTTAGTGCCTCCCGGATGCACCGCAAGGCGTGAATGGTGAAACTCTCAGAGTACCTCCTCTCGGTAAGACTCCGGCACAAACAAACGGTCTCGGTATCTCATACTCAGGTCGGGATACACCGCCAAACCCTTCTCAACCTTCCTACTGGAGATCTTCTCTCGGAGGGAATCTACCTCAAGGTCATCTCTCTGTGCCTCTAACACTCTAGTCACAAGGGTAGGCTGCGCAACAACTGAAAACAAGGCCGTAGCCTCAACAGATTCGCCTAGAAGCAAATCAAACTCACCAAGTGCCCCCAACATCTCCCATTCCCGGATGGCTATACAAGCTACATCACTTATGGATTTCCTGCTAAAGGCATCGGCCACAACATTGGCCTTCTCCGGATGATAGTGCAACTCGAAGTCGTAATCCTCAATAAACTTCATCCACCTCCTCTGCCTCAAGTTCAAGTCTTTCTGTGTAAACAGATACTTCAAACTCTTGTGGTCCGAGAACACCTCGAACTTCTCCCCATATAGATAATGCCTCCAGATTTTCAAGGCAAAGATCACAGCTGCTATCTCTAGGTCATGTGTAGGGTAGTTCTTCTCGTGTATTTCAATTGACGTGAGCCATAAGCTACCACTTTCCCTTTGCATAACACACAACCCAAACCTCTCGTGAGGCATCACAATAAACCGCATAACCCAACCCTCTCTCCGGAATAATCAAAACCAGAGCGGTGGTCAATCTAACTTTCAGCTCTTGGAACGACTTTTCGCAAGTCTCACTCCATACAAATTTGACTCCCTTCCGAGTCAGCCTAGTCAACGGCGAAGCTAGCCTGGAGAAATCCTTCACAAACTGGCGGTAATACCCAGCTAATCCCAGAAAACTGCGGATCTCAAACACACTCTTAGGCTGTGCCCAGTCTTGCACTGCCTCAATCTTGGATGTATTAACTGACACCCCTTCCCCGGATACCACATGGCCTAAGCATTTGACTTCCCTTAGCCAGAACTCACACTTCCCAAACTTGGCATACAGCCTATGGGCTCTAAGCAACTCAAGCACCACTCTCAAGTGTCCCTCGTGCTCCTCCTGAGAAGGTGAATAAATAAGAATGTCGTCTACAAAAACGACTACAAAACGATCTAAGAATTCCCGGAAAATCCGGTTCATCAAGTCCATAAAGACTGCCGGTGCATTGGTGAGCCAAACGCATCACCAGAAACTTATAATGGCCATACCGCGTTACGAATGCCGTCTTCGGAATATCCTCCTCCCTGACCCTAACTGGTGGTAACTCGATCTCAAGTCTATCTTAGAGAAACAACGGGAACCTTTTAACTGGTCAAACAAATCATCTATACGGGGCATAGGGTACTTATTCTTAACCGTAGCCCGATTCAACTTCCGGTAGTCGATACACAGCCTCAAGGCACCATCTTTCTTTTTAGCAAAGAGGGCCGGTGCTCCCCACGGCGAAACACTAGGGCGAATAAAGCCCTTATCCAGCAGCTCCTGTAGCTGAATCTTCAACTCACTCAACTCGGCTGGGGCAAAACGGTAAGGTGCCATGGAAATCGGCGTCGTGCCGGGCACTAAATCAATGGAGAACTCTAGCTCACGGTGAGGTGGCAAACCAACGAGATCCTCGGGAAAAACATCCGAATACTCACAAACCACTCTCGGCAACACAATTTAGGTCTCATCACACTCACCACTCATAAAGTTAGCAAGTAGACCACTAAGCTCACTCCGCCCTCGCGGATCATACCCTGGTGGCAAAACACTACCAACCCGGTCCCCCAAGAAATGGAAACACTCCCCACTCACGGTACAACAAGTGACCCTCTGGCGATAGCAATCAATAACTGCCCGGTATGACGATAGCCAGTCCATACCCAAAATAACATCAAAACCCTTCATGGGCATAACTACAAAAGGAAAAGGAAGCCTATGGTCGGCGACTTCTATATCACAACCTCTACATCCGTGTTTCAAAATCAATTCACCCCCGATAGGCGATACAAAACATATAGGAGATGCTAATAGTGCCAACTCCAACTCCAATACAGATGCAAATGCAGCAGACACAAAAGAATGGCATGCACCCGTATCAATCAATACACTAGTAACCGAGTTGCAAAACAGAAAGGTACCTCTCACAACAGACGGAATCGGTACCAGGTCCTGTACGGTAATAGCATACACGCGCCCTGTAGGCCCCTGATCCACCTGCTCGCCTCTAGGAGCAGAAGACTGCTACACCGACTGGGATGATGAAGCTCCCGGATTGGCCCTCGAGGCTTGCACAGACTGAGCTGGCTGATAACTCTGCGTCTGCCTAGAACCAGACGCCACCGAAGTGGCACTCAACTGCGGGCAAAACCTCTTCAGGTGCCCAGGCTGCCCACACTGATAGCAAGACAAGGGCTGGCCCCTGCCCTGACTCTGGCCCTGAGGTCTAGCTGAAGAAGAAGCAGCTCGCTGACCCCCTCCCTTCTGCGGGCAAACCGAAGACTTGTGACCCAGCTGGCCACATGTAAAACAAGTCAAGCCTCCCTGATTACCTCTCCCGGAGCCTGCACTCGGCATTGGAAAGGTCGATCTAGCCAAACCACCCTGAGACTGCTGAGGGTTAAAACCCCTCTGTCTCTTGCCATCGCTCTGGCCATCTTGGCCCCTCTCGGAGCCCTTATGCTTCTCATCATCCTCCTCCTGCATCATAAGCTCCATATGAGCTGCAGCATCTACCAGGCGTCTATACTCTCGGATAAAAGATCCTCCAACCCTCAGCTTGAGTCCACGCCTCAACTTCCGCTCAAACTCGAAGCAACGACGTTCCTCGGACGCCACAAGTTTAGGTGCAAAACCTGGACAAGCTAGTAAAAGAGGCCTCAAACTCGGCCACGGACAAACCCTGCTGTTTAAGCTGGCAAAACTGCTCCTCAGCTTCTCCCTAGCAGCTGAAGATAAGAACTTCTCCTGGAAGGCATTCACAAAGACCTCCCATGCACCCCCAACACGGCCCTTCTCGTACTTCCACCATTGACCCGCATCTTCCTTCAGTTGGAAGGATGCCAAGGTCACCTTTAGAGCCCCATCCTCGATGCCAAGCATCTCGAATGTCTTCTCCACCTGTTCCAACCACTCGTCAGCCTTAAATGGCTCTTTCGGATCTCCAACAAATTCGTCCGGGTTAGACCGGAAAAATTCCCTCTTCAAGAAAGAAGGCCCTGCCTCTGCAACCTAATGCTCAGCTCTGAGAATACCCAAAGCTCCCACTATCTCTCGAGCCAAGGCACCCATAGCCTGCTGACCCACTGGCTCGGCGATATTGGCCTGACCCACTCCCTCCTGCATTGCCGGAACGTCATCCGGTAAAGGCACCTCCTGCCTCCTAGGCCTACCACGCCTACCACCTCGTCCTGACATCCTATTAAAGGTAACAAAGACGTTAGCACATTCATAAATGTGCTGAAACTAAACACCCGCGTCCTAATGCATGGACAACTGTAATTCACTCCACGTAAGTGTCACGACCCAAACCCGCCCCTATAGGTTTGCGACGTAACCGGCCAGTAATCCGTGGATTACCTACGGCCTCCAAACAGATTAACCACGAATAAGGGGCTGCGGAAGCAATAATGTAAAATAAACAAGGTCCCATGAGCTGTGATGACATACATGGACAGAAAATCTTAAAACTTATTTATATACGTAGCATGCCAGTCAAAGTACACCAAGATGTACAGAATATTTACATAAGTACGTCCCAAGATCCGACTTAACAAAACAAGTACAAAGACTAGCATGAGGTACAAAACTGCCACGGTGTCAGGCTTCAGGCGGAACCTCCTCGGGAGGCGCAAAAGGTGGCTAACCAAAACAAAACAGAGGGCCATCAACTCTGGCCAGGGTCTTGTGCCGGCTCACCTACATATATATATACAGTAAACTGTGAGCGAAAGCCCAGTGAATAATAACAGAGTAAAGATTTTAATGAATGATGTCCATCACAGAATTAGAAACCAGAGCGTATATCAGGAACACAGACTTATCAGAAAAGAGTCTTATGCATATTCAGATTTCAAATCAGGAACAGATACAGATACATACTTGTTTTTCATAATCATACTCAAATTTTGCATAAGATCATATGTGGTACACCCATTAGCTAACAAATCATATTGGTCTAGAGACCACAGACAGAGTTGGTACCAACGACCAGGAGGGTCCATATCTTGCGCGCAAGTAGCCACGGTATTATATCCCCCGGGCGAGGGCCTCATGCCACGGTATTGTATCCCCCGGGCGAGGGCCTCATGCCACGGTATTGTATCCCCCGGGCGAGAGCCTTATGCCACGGTATTGTCTCCCCCGGGCGAGGGCCTTATGCCACGGTATTGTCTCCCCCGGGCGAGGGCCTTATGCCACGGTATTGTCTCCCCCGGGCGAGGGCCTTATGAACTAAGGGTGCCACAATACATTTCAGAAAAATTGGACATTCATTCATAACTCATAAAGTAGCATTTCAGAAAAACAGTTCATATCATATCAGTCAGAAAGTACTTAAAGCTGAACATAACTTTACAAAGTTATTACTCACAGTGGGCGTTGATATACGTGGACGAAATCAAAGAGTCGAACAGGTTGTGGCACGAGACCTACATAACACATCACGGATACACACTTGAAATACGCACTTCTAGACGTGCAAAACTCACACCAATGACTCTAAGTGTGTACCCAACCTCTTAACCTTAGTATGGAGTCTTAATCATGGCCTAGGAATGCCTAGGATGGATTGAGGGTGCAAGAATACCTTAGAAAATGTTTTTCAAAAGTTGCTGAAAACAGGAGTCTCGCTCGAGCGAGCCTTCCTTCGCTCGAGCGAGATTCCAAAATCAGAGGCTTCGCTCGAGCGAGAACTCCTTCGCTCGAGCGATCTGATGAACAGTAAAAGTACTGGATGCTGATTTTTTCCGCGCGATGGTCGCTCGATGCCCGCTCGAGCAGAGACCTGGCAAAGGTGCTCGCTCGAGCGAGGAATCCTTCGCTCGAGCGAGGAAGCAAAATCTGGAATTTCCAAATTTGTCTTCCAAGTTCGAACCAAGCATTCTTCAACCAAAAACTCAACCCCTTGGGCCCAAATACTGGAAAAATATTTCAAACTCATAGTATATCAAGTTTCAAAAGCCAATTTGTAAAATCATTGCCCAAGAGTGAGTCCATTTGAGCACCATTTCCATAAATCTTCAAGAACAATGTTTAAATACACATGCAAGAGTTCCAATCCATTTCAAGGCTTCAAAACATGATCCAAGGCAACATTTAACTCAGAAATTTGCTGAACTCACAAGCTTTAGCAAAAATATGCACATGCATGTAGAAATTTGACACCCAACAACTCCATTTCCATGAATGTGCACATGCATGTATTTTACACTACCCAACTCAACAATTCAAGCCAAAACTAAACTCTAATCTTCAATGAGTTAGGAAATATGTAGAAACTTGTTCAATTGCATGAATGGAAAGATGAATTCCTACCTTAATTCTTGAATCCCAAATCCAAGAGCTCAATGTTGCTATAAACCTTCAAATCTCCAAGTGTCTAGCCAAAATCCTTGTTGAAACTAAGTTTTTCCTACTCTCTCACTCTCTCCATCGGTTGGGAGCAAGGAAGTGACTAAAGAGAATGTTTGCTAAGTGTAATAGGTTCAATACATATTGCCTACAAGACCCTCTAATAATGGCATTTTGGTAATTACGGTAACTTATGTGTTGAGCTTATTCTAATCTAATTTAATCATTCCTAACCACATCTTGGAAAAAAAATATACCATTAAATCACATAAACTCCAACGAGCTCAAAACACTAATCAATTTCGGAATCGGGTGCCGATAAGGCTTCCAATTTGCGAATTAAAGTTTAAGACACAAACCGATATAACACAAAATTCATGCAATAAGCATGCAAATAAATTCCGGATTTCCTCTAAATCATTATTAGACATAATTAAGTCTCAATTAGCACTAATCAGGGTCGGGGTTATTACAGTAAGCACATAAACACATAAGCACTTACGAATTTCATTCCCGGATAATGACAGTCCCAAGGCGTTACTAGAGTTCCGGTTAGAAACAGCATTGATCAAGTGCTTTTCCAACAAGACTCACAAAAACCCAAGGATCCAATCAATATCCTAGAAATCAAATCCTATACCCAAATAATCACATAAGCATGTTATCAATTAAACGCATAACACTACATCTAAGTCTCTAACCAAGCGAGACAAACCCATTGTGATACTAATCACTTCCCACGTACCCAAAGTATTCGAACCCGGTACGCTCTGATACCAAGTTGTAACGCCCTCAAAATAATACATAAATCCCATCATTCTAGACATGCAATGGTATAAAGAAATCAACACCTTTCCATTCATCAAAGTAGTTCTTACAACAGTATTACATGTTAACAACAAAAGCAATTGCCCTACAGGCTTACAGCTTTCCAAGTTAACACTTGGTACACAAAAGAAGAGTACTAACTCTATACAAAATAAGCCATTGACTTGATATACATGTAATACAAACAAAATAATCAAAAGAAAGTCTTCAACTCTCATATCTATCCAAGCTAAGTCTTTGGAGGTGGCATGCTACCTGTACCTAAAAATAATGTCCCATATAGGGTGAGCCAATGCCCAGTAGAGATATGCTAAACACAGTATGAGCAGTAACTAAGACATTAGCAATTGATAAATGTTTAATTTCCATAAATCAATTCATAACCCATTTCCATTACATGACCACTATGTTTATCTTTCATTTCATTTTCCATTTCTCATCATTTTTCCCAATTTACATCAACGGCTCAGAACCCGGCCAACCACTTATATGAGGCAATGACTCATATTAAACGCTTCCCGTTTTACAATAGATAAACATACTAGTTGTATCAACCTCTCAACAGATAAGCATACAAGCTGTATCCACATTTCAACAGATAAGCATATTAGCTATATCAACACTTCCAAAGATAAGCATATGAGTTGTATCAATACTTTAACTGACAAGCATATTAGCTGTATCAGTGGAGTCCATCCCCTACCTCCTCCCAAACAACATCCGGTTTAGAGGTCCATCCCCTATCTTCCCCTAAACCGTGGAGTACATCCCCTATCTCCTCCCACGCACACAACGTATATACACAAAGGTCATTTACGCAATCAATCAATACATAACGTTAATGTATTCTATCAGCCGTCATACTCTATGACATATCCAATTGATTAGTTTTAGTTTGCCTAATCATCATGCATTGTCTACAACAATCAAAACTACCCTCCACCGGTAGCCCAAGCAATTATTTCTAAACAGATAATAAAAGCTCCAACAGATAAAATATCGATATCTTCAAAAGTGAGCGATTAATAAATCCAACTCCACCATTTTACAATATAATGAGTCAATTTCATTATTTCCAACTCAATTCCATATAACCACAATTATCCCAAATTAATTATACCAATTAATTTATACAACAAATTAGGGTTTTTTATCCCATTTCCAAATATTGACCCAATGGTCTATATATCAACAACCAACAATAGTATCATTATCTTGAAATCCAAAATATACATTTTTAGAACCAAAATAACAAACCCCTTTTCATCATTTTCAAACCCTAACTCTCAAACTCAACCATTTAACAAAATGTCCAAAAATCTATGTCAAAACCCATAGTAGTGAGTAGGAATCCCTACCTCAAAAGATGAAACCCAACGAAGAAGATGACGAAAATGAAGATGCACCAAATCCTGAGATTCTTGGATCAAAAGATAGCCCACGACGATCAACAACCTTTTTGTAAAGGCCAAAGGTTTGGAAAACACTCTAGCTAGATCAACACTTAGAGAGAAGTGAAAACTTTAAAGAGAGAAGCTCTCAAATGGAGTTTTTGAAAAGTAAGAGAGATAGCGATGATGAAAAAGTGATTTAGAAATGCCCAACTGCCTTCTGTTATACGACATTCCCGCTCGAGCGGAGAACACAACGCTCGAGCGTAAAGAACAAATAACTAGGTCCGCTCGAGCGCCAAGACACAATAATAAGGTACATCCGCTCGAGCGCGAAAACCAGTCCGCTCGAGCGTGGATTTCCCCCTTCCAAAACTTACACCCTAAAAGCACTACCCGCTCGAGCGCCAACAATCCCGCTCGAGCGCGACCCGCTCGAGCGCAGGAAACCCGCTCGAGCGCAGAAAACACACTTGCAGAAGTTTTGCAGGGATACAAAATACTGGAAGAGTGTAAACCCCGCTCGAGCGCAAGAAGGCCCGCTCGAGCGGACAACCAAAAACCAAACTCCGCTCGAGCGTAAAATAACCCGCTCGAGCGCAACACCAAAAAACCTGGGCGACTAGAATTGAGACTTAGGCTCAATCAACCTGTAACACACCTGCCCAAAACATCCCCAAAACCCAAACACAAAGAGTAAAGGGCGTAAACAAGATAATTACCACTATCAACTTCACGGAACCGAGTCCGGAATACAACGGAACAGTAAATGGACAACCGGGATCGCTATATTTTAACCCTTATGACATGTACCTGAGAGAGAGCCTATTATCTTTGTATTTTTTATAACATTTTTTTATTACTAGTGATGGCATACACGTTCGTTGCACGTGATATTTGTAATTATATTTTTGAAATAGAAAACTTTATAATAATATAAAGGAAATAGAAATTAAAAAAATAGTATTGCATACTGAATTTATAAACTATGTGGATTTATCAACCAAACACAAAAAACAGTATTTCATAGTGGATGAAAAAAGTGTGAGGTTCGGTATTAGAAAATTGTAGAACCATTGATATAAAGTAAACTGATGATATACAAATATGATTTGGCAGATGAATAACTAAGTAGAAATTGTAAGAAAGAAGAGACTTATATCCAGAGTTTATCGAGAATCTTGATAAATAATCTAGATTCAATTCTTAAAATGATGAGTTCTATTTTTAAAATAAATCTCAACCACATATGTATTTTCTAGATAAATTTCTAATAAAAATTTTGAATTTGTAAAAGTTCTCCTAACAAAGACAAATATGTGTTATCAAAAAATGATTGGACTCTCTCTTATGTAGTAAACATAAGTAAAAGTTGAATATGTGAAAAACAATAAAAAAACCTACACCTTGTATAGAAGATAAAGTGTCTATCAGTGAATAGATGTGTCTATTCAATTTAATTTTGTAATGATTTGTAAGAACATGACCATTCGATCTATATAAAAAAATATTAATTTTTAACTTTTAAAATTAAGATTGAGTTTAAATTTGAGAGAACTTGACGGTCTTGTGGGGCTCACTAAAAGTTTTATTTTAATGATTCGAACCGTTTATTTTGTAGAACCCTTAGTATATATCATTCATATAAAAAAATTAGATTAATCTGATAAGTATAACATTTTTATTTTATCACATGGTTATGAAAAAATAGATGGCAAATATATTTTTAAAAATAAACTATTTTTTTTAGACAATCACAATAAAATTTACATGGAGAGTCGTATAAAATGAATAATTCGGATCATTAAAGCAGAACTTGTAGTGAGCCTCACAAGCCCGTCAAATCTTATCAAGTTTATATTTGAATGTTTGAAAATTTCAATCATAAAATTATGTATTATTATATGAAAAATGCTGGAGATCCACAATTTTATATCTACAAATTCAATTACAATAATGTGGCAAGACAATTGGACACTATATCTACTGCTATAATTAAGTGTGTGACAAATTAAAAATTAACATATATTAGCATCAATTATGACACATCATTGTGAATTAAATTATATTTTTTAATAGTTTCAATTATTATTATTATTATTATTATTTTATTATTATTATTATTATAGGGTAAATTATGTAAATGGTTCCTGTAATTTACACGATGTATCAATTTGGTCCATATTGTTTTAATTTGCTCAATTTTGTCATTTGATTTAACAATTGTGTCATATTGATCCAATAAATAATGGTCATTAGGTTTGGTGGATGGAAACTCAAATGATGTATTAATTTGGCCCTTATAGTTTACACGATGTATCAATTTGATTCATGTTGTTTTAATTTGCTCGATTTTGATAGGGACCAAATTGAACATTGATTAAGTTCTCGTCCATCAAATCTAATGACCGTTATTTATTGGACCAATATGACACTATCCATTAAATTAAGGAGCAAATCTAGCAAATTAAAATAATAGAGACCAAATTGACACATCGTATAAATTATAGGAACCATTTACATAATTTACCCTTATTATTATATGAAATTCTCTAACGGATGAAAATCGTAAAGTGACCATTCACAAAAATTTAGAAATTTTAGTGCCTATTACTATATGGTGCGTGTGAGTGCTTCTATATGGTGCCTTTTCAAGAGCAACGTATTGAGAAGGGTATTTTGAAAATATGAAAAAATAAAAAATACGTGAACAAAATTTTAAGAATATGAAAAAATAGAAAACAACACTTCTAAAATAGTTTAGTAGATAATGGAATTGCAATGGTCCTCAATGTAATCTAATTTTGAGATCAACCACAAATAATTGCAATGGTCTTTGAGATCAACTCTTTTTTGTAATCTAATGGAATTGCAATGGTCTTTTATATGTGCCTATAATTTATAGTTCATGTGCTTTTATTTTTTTTTATGTTTTTCATCTCTAACCGTTTCTAATTGCACTACAACAAATAAGGGTTTTAGGGTCAAATTTTTGTCCCCAAAAATAAAAATTTTGTAGCAAAAAATATTTGGAAATCAATTATTGTCGTTACGAGAATAATCACTAAAAGGTTGTTTTGAAAGATTAAAAAAAAAATTAATGACAAAATTTTAAAAATATCACGAATAAATGAATTTTAGGGACAAAATAATTTGGTCACAAATGATTTATTTTTTGAAACAAAAATTTGGTTTCAAAAGATAGTAATTTATCACTAAATGTTTAATTACGTCGCTAAAAATACAATAATAATACTTTTGGCAATAAAAAAATGAGGCATTTACATACAAATCTTAATTTATGAACTTATATTCCATTAAGTTCTAACTAAGATTTTTTGGACCTTCAAGTCTCATTAAATTTTTAATAATCGAAATTGCCTTTCAAATAATGATTGTTCATCATTTATGATTATCTATAAATGAATATGATGATTTGACATTTATTTTGATTTTTAAAACTTTAAAACATCAATTTTCAAATTGACAAAAAAAAAAATTATGTGCCAAAAAAAAAACGTTTTGAAAAAATAGAATTTTTTTTTGGGTGCAAAACTGGAAATTTTGTATTTATAAAGAAGCATGATGATGGAACATTGATGTGCAAAACTAAGGGAAAAAAAACTTTTAAAATGAAAAAATTGATAATGTTCTCAGTTTTAAAACTGAAAAAAACTGATAATCTTCTTGGTTTTATTGGATAATTGAATCAAACTAATAAATAGAAGGGCAAAAACATTTAGTCTCATGCTCTGTTTTTTTTATCAATTAGTGAAACAATTATCTATAATATTACAATGCAAAATTTATATTGTTCTTAATTTTAAAAATTAGAAGAAAAAAAAAACTGATAATATTATTAATTTTATTAAATAGAACTTATTGGTTTAAAAAATTTTAGATTAGACATGAACTACCATAATATTTGTAAATAAGACTTTTAGTAATTAATTCTAAAAAATATTGCGTCCTTAAATTTTTTCCCTTTAAAATTTTAATTTGTTGTGGTGTTAGGTGTTACGGATTTCTAACAACATGTCATAAATGCAAAAATAAAATAAAAAATTAAAAAAATACTAAATGAAAAAATGTCAAGAATTTTACCTAAAAAATAATGTGTGGTCTAAATTTAATTATTACATATTAGGACACATACTTAAAACAAATCACAAAATCCTACGTTGACTTTTTAATTAATTTTTTGTATAAATATTTTGAGTTTATAACATCAACGATGATTCGTAGCTCGAATTCGAGGCTCGAATTTGGCTCGAATTCGTCGAAGTCGGAGGAGGAGGAGAAGGAGGAGGAGGAGGATGGAGGAGGGAGGAGGAGGAAGGAGGAGGGGAGGGGGCCATAAAAATGGCTGGAGGAAGAGTCGGGGCCGGAGGCGGAGCTGCGGCGTGCTGCGACGATCGGAGCTTCTGCGACGATCGGCGGCGTGCTGCGACGGGGACAGCGGGCGGAGGCGGCGGAGGCGACGAGCTCCTCGCGATGAGGACGGCGGGCGGAGCTCCCTCTCTCCTCTTCCCCTCTGTTCCTGGTTTCAACGAAGAAGACGAAGAAGAAAAGAAGAAAAGAAGGAAAGAAAAGGCAAAAAAAGAAAGGGAAAAAAAAAAAAATGTAAAACGACGTCGTTTTACAGATTCGAGCCAAAAGTCGAGCCAAATATTCGAGCTACCAGGAATTATTCTTATAACATTACTGTTTAGGATGAAAATTTTCATGTGATGACAAACCGTGCAACCCTAAATAGTATATGTATTAATTATGAATAATGCATACAAAATAGCTGAAAAGACATTGGCAGGTGTAGCCAAGGATTTCCCTAAGACTTTTGTGGACCCTTTTGTTGTAACATTCTTTCATGAATATTATACGCAATTCCTTTTTCTCAAAGTTTCAAAGTCTATGCATAGTTTGTTTTGTTACCGTCCAAAATGGGGGTTGTCATGACTCATGACTCCACCACCAACTACCACCACTCTCCATGCCATGCCCATCCATATTGCACTTTCTTGTTGGTTTTGTTGTTGCCAAACCTAAAGGCCCACAAATTCATGCATGTGCAGGGTCAAAAAGACTTGAATTCAGGGGATAGAAAAACAAACAAAGAATGAGATGAGACAACCCATGCTCTGTTTCGCGTGTGTGTGTGAATGTGTGAACCAAAAAGATTTGTACAGTGCTTTTTGGTGGGACTCTGAGAGCACATAGTGAAGCTGCTGTGCTTTTGCCTTCTACCATAAAGCTTGTTTGTATTCAGGCCCCGTTTGGGACCCTCATTTTTAGTCAAAAAATCAAAAAGTTATTAAATTAGCTAAAAAGCTAACAACGCATACTAAAAAGTCAAAAATTCTCTTTTCTCTCTACTTTTTGCACATCTTTTCGTAAAAAGCCAAAAAGTTATCCCAAACATACTAATTTTTTTTAACTCATATTTTAACAAAATAGCCAAAAAATTACTAAATTAGCCTGTTCCCAAACGAGGCCGAGTGTGTCGTGGGTTCACTGCTTGGTAACACGTGCATCTACTTTCTAGGAAATTCACAACTATTTTTCATGAATTTCTTTGATTAATATATGATAAAGGTTTAAGACCCACAATTTTTTTTATTTATAATTTGACCCATAATGATATAGTATGATAAATATTAACTTTTAATTTGTTACACATTTAATGATATAAAACTCAATTCCTTTGTCACATCATTGTGTATAAATTTGTGAGTTTAAAATAGAAAATGTTTGACACTCTCAAAAAACTCACAATTTGACCTATAATGATATAATATAATAGGGTGTCTACTTTTGATTTGTTATGCACCCAATGATATATGGTACAACTTCCTTGTCACAACATTGTAAGTGAATTTGTGAATTTAAAATTATGAATCTCTAACACTTCTAGTAAGTGTTTACTTTTGATTTGTTACACATCAATAATATAGGGTCCAACGCCATTATGACAGCATTTGTAAATAAATTTGTAAATCTAAAATTATGAGTCTCTAACACTTCTCACCTAAATTTATGGAACTCTAACAATACTCTTAATATATAGAGCACGCAATGAAGAAAAAATCTTTTGCAATTTTGGTTATGTTTGGTTTCAATTTTAGAATTTTTTTTCACTCTTAAAAAATAAATATATATTAGTTTTATAAAAATAAATATCAAAAAAGTATTTTAAAATTTTTAAAAATTATTTTCTCCCACAATAAATGTAAATTCATATGAAAATGATGAGTGTTTATTTAACAGAAAATAGATTTGAAAAATGCTCATAAATCTGCTAATGGCATGAATAAACATGTCCAATAATTAGTATTTTAAATTAATTCATATTTCTCATTTCAACAAACCATTCAATATATATATGAGAGGGAGATTAATGATCTGGTACTGGTCCGGACAGATTTAGGCCGGACAGAGTTTTGCCGGACAAATGTGGGCCGGGCAAGTGTTGGGCCAAGGATGTGTGGCCCAGTTTGCAAAGAAAAAAGAAATTGCTCGGTTGAGGCAACGCTCGGTTTGACCGAGCTACATGTTTGGCGGAGGCGAAGCCAGTCAAGTTAAGTGACCGGCGCCCGGAAAGGTGTGGTCAGCCGAGAGGTACCTGGTGATCGGCAGGAAGGCCGACCACAGTTAAGCACGAGCTGTTCGGTGCTCGGCAGGAAGCCCGGTCCTCATTGAGCACAGCTTGTGGAGTGCTTGGACATGAAGCATAGCACGGCCGTCGGCGGACAAGATGATGTAGCTCGGCTGCCGAGCTCCTAGTAGAGTGAGCGGGCAGTTGAGATTAGGTGAGGCTCAGCAGGATTCATGCTGACGGATGGGATAGCAGAGCCACGTGTTGAGAGACCTTTAGGAGCAGGTTTGGGGCGCAGAAGGGTATATAAGCATGTCTGCACCCCCCATACGCGATGGAGAATTTTTGTAAGTAAGACTTACACTCAAACTCTCTCCCTTCTCTCTAGTCATTTTTCCAGGGTGTGGGTTCTAACTTGAGCGTCGGAGGTGTTTCCGGCCACAACACCGCCGGGTAGCTCACCGCTTTTGCACTTTCAGGTGATCGGACAGCTGAGGGACTTGGAAGAAAGGAAGTCGGGGTAGCCGGATAATTTCCCCCCGTACAATTGGCGCCGTCTGTGGGAATTTGACAGATAAAACCTTGTCTTCCGAAGCTCATCTGATCGCCTTCTATGGCGAATAACGAGGAGATTCAAGTGTCCGCCATCGACGGAGTCACTCCGGAGTCGGGCAGACGAAGAGAGGGACCTCCCACCATCTCTCCGATGGGGGGACTGGACATTCCCAGGAGGACAGTCAGGAGACGCGCGGGATAAGCGTGGAAGGAGTGAAGGAGTTATGGTCTTTCACGGAGTCCAGACGGTCATCGGCGGTGGAGGACTCACGCGCCAGACGTCTGGAAAGCAAGTTGAAGGACCAAGATGCCGTCATCCGGCGTATGGCGACAGAGATGGAGAAGTTGAAGCGGCAGTCAAAGGGAAGGGTGTAGCTGGAGTGGGCGACCACAGTGAGCGCACCCAACCCGCCGTTCAGGTAGTCAGAGTCAGCGACACACTCCGTCCATCTCTATTACCAGAAGTTATAAGGTTGGTGATTCCGATGTGTACGCGCAGAGAAGTCCAGCGCGCAAGATAGTACTTACCAGCCCTCACGTCGGCGACGGCGTCGAGGTACACCGATTCTGCTCGATCAGAAGATTTGCGGGCAGTCTTAAAGGAGCGAGCTCGCCGGCGGGAAGCGCAAAGGATACCGGCGCTCCAGCGGCTATCTTATGGGGCTCACGCCAGCGAGGAGGTCGGAATGCCTCCACCACGCCAAGCAGCGCCGCTCCTGGTGGATTCAGATTTAGCAAGGTTGAGCGCCACCCCTTTCTCCTAGAAATAGAGACAACACCTCTTCCGTCGGGCTTCCACCAGCCAAAGTTCACATTGTACGACGGGAAGACCGATCCCTACATGCACGTAAGTCATGTCCGACAGGTCATGGCCGGACATAGGCGAAATGACGCTCTTATGTGCCTCATCTTCCCGTCAAGTTTGGGCGAACTGGGCTTGAAATGGTTCGAGAGGCTGCCGGAGGGAGCATAGAAAGGTGCATCAGTTGGCGGAAGCCTTTGTGACGCGCTTCAAAACCAACACCAAGACGCCGAAGGGAGTCGACCACCTTCTCAGTGTCAAGATGGAGCCGAGCGACACGCTGAAGGCGTACAACTCCAGGTACTGGGAAACCTTCAATGAGATCCTAGATTGCCCGGTCAACCTGGCAATCACCCAATATAAGCGCGGTCTCCCGGCCGGACATAGGCTGAGGGATTCGCTTACAATGAGCCAGCAGACATCCATGTGGCATCTAATGCAGCGCATCAATGAGCACATCCGAGTAGAGGATGATGCAGCGGCGTTCCACCGCGAAGACACCCCGGTGGCAACGGACAAGTGGGCGCCTGGGTTTTAAGGAAGGTCATGGGCAACGCACTGATGCGGGCGAAGGCAAGCTAGGGGCAAACTGGGAAGGGCCTTACAAGATAACCGGGCAAGGGGGCATACCACTTAGAAGATTTGGATGACAAAGGCGTACCCCGGCCATAGAATGCGGCCTTATGTAATTTTTTGAGGAAGGACTTGTTTCCCCTACACTTCTGAATGCAAATACTCTTTTTGTCAATGTAATAGAAGTGAATTACTTTTGCCGAAGAACTTTAATGTGTCCGAATAATATAGAGAATAAGGGACCTTGCTCGCCTTCCTTGGAGTTCCTTGGCCGAGCTTCTTGTCCGCCAAGTAGGAAGTCGCGGAGCGGACCTTGCTCACCTTCCTTGGAGTTCCTTGGCCGAGCTTCTTGTCCGCCAAGTAGGAAGTCGCGGAGCGGACCTAGCTCGCCTTCCTTGGAGTTCCTTGGCCGAGCTTCTTGTCCGCCAAGTAGGAAGTCGCGGAGCGGACCTTGCTCGCCTTCCTTGGAGTTTCTTGGCCGAGCTCTTGTCCGCCAAGTAGGAAGTCGCGGAGCGGACCTTGCTCGCCTTCCTTGGAGTTACTTGGCCGAGCTTCTTGTCCGCCAAGAAGGAAGTCGCGGAGCGGACCTTGCTCGCCTTCCTTGGAGTTCCTTGGCCGAGCTTCTTGTCCGCCAAGTAGGAAGTCGCGGAGCGGACCTAGCTCGCCTTCCTTGGAGTTCCTCGGCCGAGCTTCTTGTCCGCCAAGTAGGAAGTCGCGGAGCGGACCTTGCTCCCCTTCCTTGGTGTTCCTTGGCCGAGCTTCTTGTCCGCCAAGTAGGAAGTCGCGGAGCGGACCTAGCTCGCCTTCCTTGGAGTTCCTTGGCCGAGCTTCTTGTCCGCCAAGTAGGAAGTCGCGGAGCGGACCTTGCTCGCACTCCTTGGAGTTCCTTGGCCGAGATTCTTGTCCGCCAAGAAGGAAGTCGCGGAGCGGACCTTGCTCGCCTTCCTCGGAGTTGCTTGGCCGAGCTTCTTGTCCGCCAAGTAGGAAGTCGCGGAGCGGACCTAGCTCGCCTTCCTTGGAGTTCCTCGGCCGAGCTTCTTGTCCGCCAAGTAGGAAGTCGCGGAGCGGACCTTGCTCCCCTTCCTTGGAGTTCCTGGCCGAGCTTCTTGTCCGCCAAGTAGGAAGTCGCGGAGCGGACCTAGCTCGCCTTCCTTGGAGTTCCTTGGCCGAGCTTCTTGTCCGCCAAGTAGGAAGTCGCGGAGCGGACCTTGCTCGCACTCCTTGGAGTTCCTTGGCCGAGCTTCTTGTCCGCAAGAAGGAAGTCGCGGAGCGGACCTTGCTCGCCTTCCTTGGAGTTTCTTGGCCGAGCTTCTTGTCCGCCAAGTAGGAAGTCGCGGAGCGGACCTTGCTCGCCTTCCTTGGAGTTACTTGGCCGAGCTTCTTGTCCGCCAAGTAGGAAGTCGCGGAGCGGACCTTGCTCACCTTCCTTGGAGTTCCTTGGCCGAGCTTCTTGTCCGCCAAGTAGGAAGTCGCGGAGCGGACCTAGCTCGCCTTCCTTGGAGTTCCTTGGCCGAGCTTCTTGTCCGCCAAGTAGGAAGTCGCGGAGCGGACCTTGCTCGCCCTCCTTCGAGTTCCTTGGCCGAGCTTCTTGTCCGCCAAAGGGAGTCGCGGAGCGACCTTGCTCGCCTTCGTTGGAGTTCTTGGCCGAGCTTCTTGTCCGCCAAGTAGGAAGTCGCGGAGCGGACCTTGCTCGCCTTCCTTGGAGTTCCTTGGCCGAGCTTCTTGTCCGCCAAGTAGGAAGTCGCGGAGCGGACCTTGCTCGCCTTCCTTGGAGTTCTTGGCCGAGCTTCTTGTCCGCCAAGTAGGAAGTCGCGGAGCGGACCTTGCTCGCCTTCCTTGGAGTTTCTTGGCCGAGCTTCTTGTCCGCCAAGTAAGAAGTCGCGGAGCGGACCTTGCTCGCCTTCCTTGGAGTTACTTGGCCGAGCTTCTTGTCCGCCAAGAAGGAAGTCGCGGAGCGGACCTTGCTCGCCTTCCTTGGAGTTCCTTGGCCGAGCTTCTTGTCCGCCAAGTAGGAAGTCGCGGAGCGGACCTAGCTCGCCTTCCTTGGAGTTCCTCCGAGCTTCTTGTCCGCCAAGTAGGAAGTCGCGGAGCGGACCTTGCTCCCCTTCCTTGGAGTTCCTTGGCCGAGCTTCTGTCCGCCAAGTAGGAAGTCGCGGAGCGGACCTAGCTCGCCTTCCTTGGAGTTCCTTGGCGAGCTTCTTGTCCGCCAAGTAGGAAGTCGCGGAGCGGACCTTGCTCGCACTCCTTGGAGTTCCTTGGCCGAGCTTCTTGTCCGCCAAGAAGGAAGCGCGGAGCGGACCTTGCTCGCCTTCTCGGAGTTGCTTGGCCGAGCTTCTTGTCCGCCAAGTAGAAGTCGCGGAGCGACCTAGGCCTTCCTTGGAGTTCCTCGGCCGAGCATCTTGTCCGCCAAGTAGGAAGTCGCGGAGCGGACCTTGCTCCCCTTCCTTGGAGTTCCTTGGCCGAGCTTCTTGTCCGCCAAGTAGGAAGTCGCGGAGCGGACCTAGCTCGCCTTCCTTGGAGTTGCTTGGCCGAGCTTCTTGTCCGCCAAGTAGGAAGTCGCGGAGCGGACCTTGCTCGCACTCCTTGGAGTTCCTTGGCCGAGCTTCTTGTCCGCCAAGAAGGAAGTCGCGGAGCGGACCTTGCTCGCCTTCCTTGGAGTTTCTTGGCCGAGCTTCTTGTCCGCCAAGTAGGAAGTCGCGGAGCGGACCTTGCTCGCCTTCCTTGGAGTTACTTGGCCGAGCTTCTTGTCCGCCAAGTAGGAAGTCGCGGAGCGGACCTTGCTCACCTTCCTTGGAGTTCCTTGGCCGAGCTTCTTGTCCGCCAAGTAGGAAGTCGCGGAGCGGACCTAGCTCGCCTTCCTTGGAGTTCCTTGGCCGAGCTTCTTGTCCGCCAAGTAGGAAGTCGCGGAGCGGACCTTGCTCGCCCTCCTTCGAGTTCCTTGGCCGAGCTTCTTGTCCGCCAAGAAGGAGTCGCGGAGCGGACCTTGCTCGCCTTCCTTGGAGTTTCTTGGCCGAGCTTCTTGTCGCCAAGTAGGAAGTCGCGGAGCGGACCTTGCTCGCCTTCCTTGGAGTTACTTGGCCGAGCTTCTTGTCCGCCAAGTAGGAAGTCGCGGAGCGGACCTTGCTCACCTTCCTTGGAGTTCCTTGGCCGAGCTTCTTGTCCGCCAAGTAGGAAGTCGCGGAGCGGACCTAGCTCGCCTTCCTTGGAGTTCCTTGGCCGAGCTTCTTGTCCGCTAAGTAGGAAGTCGCGGAGCGGACCTTGCTCGCCCTCCTTCGAGTTCCTTGGCCGAGCTTCTTGTCCGCCAAGAAGGAAGTCGCGGAGCGGACCTTGCTCGCCTTCCTTGGAGTTTCTTGGCCGAGCTTCTTGTCCGCCAAGTAGGAAGTCGCGGAGCGGACCTTGCTCGCCTTCCTTGGAGTTACTTGGCCGAGCTTCTTGTCCGCCAAGAAGGAAGTCGCGGAGCGGACCTTGCTCACCTTCCTTGGAGTTTCTTGGCCGAGCTTCTTGTCCGCCAAGTAGGAAGTCGCGGAGCGGACCTTGCTCGCCTTCCTTGGAGTTCCTTGGCCGAGCTTCTTGTCCGCCAAGTAGGAAGTCGCGGAGCGGACCTAGCTCGCCTTCCTTGGAGTTCCTTGGCCGAGCTTCTTGTCCGCCAAGTAGGAAGTCGCAGAGCGGACCTTGCTCGCCTTCCTCGGAGTTGCTTGGCCGAGCTTCTTGTCCGCCAAGTAGGAAGTCGCGGAGCGGACCTTGCTCGCCTTCCTTGGAGTTCCTTGGCCGAACTTCTTGTCCGCCAAGTAGGAAGTCGCGGAGCGGACCTTGCTCGCCTTCCTTGGAGTTCCTTGGCCGAGCTTCTTGTCCGCGTAGAAGGAAGTCGTGGAGCGGACCTAGCTCGCCTTCCTTGGAGTTCCTTGGCCGAGCTTCTTGTCCGCCAAGTAGGAAGTCGCGGAGCGGACCTTGCTCGCCTTCCTTGGAGTTCCTTGGCCGAGCTTCTTGTCCGCCAAGAAGGAAGTCGCGGAGCGGACCTTGCTCGCCTTCCTTGGAGTTCCTTGGCCGAGCTTCTTGTCCACCAAGAAGGAAGTCGCAGAGCGGACCTTGCTCGCCTTCTTTGGCCAAAGAAAGTGGATCAACTACGGAATTCCAGCCGAGATGATTTGCTCCGGCTGAAGAGTTGATGGTTAGCTCAACTACGGAATTCCAGCCGAGATGATTTGCTCCGGTTGAAGAGTTGATGGTTAGCTCAACTACGGAATTCCAGCCGAGATGATTTGCTCAGGCTGAAGAGTTGATGGTTAGCTCAACTACGGAATTCCAGCCGAGATGATTTGCTCCGGCTGAAGAGTTGATGGTTAGCTCAACTACGGAATTCCAGCCGAGATGATTTGCTCCGGCTGAAGAGTTGATGGTTAGCTCAACTACGGAATTCCAGCCGAGATGATTTGCTCCGGCTGAAGAGTTGATGGTTAGCTCAACTACGGAATTCCAGCCGAGATGATTTGCTCCGGCTGAAGAGTTGATGGTTAGCTCAACTGCGAGGTTCCAGCCGAGATGACTTACTCCGGCTGAAGAGTTGATGGTTTGCTCAACTCCGCGATTCCAGCCGAGATGATTTGCTCCGGCTGAAGAGTTGATGGTTAGCTCAACTAAGGAATTCCAGCCGAGATGATTTACTCCGGCTGAAGAGTTGATGGTTAGCTCAACTAAGGAATTCCAGCCGAGATGATTTACTCCGACTGAAGAGTTGATGGTTTGCTCAACTGCGAGGTTCCAGCCGAGATGACTTACTCCGGCTGAAGAGTTGATGGTTTGCTCAACTCCGCGGTTCCAGCCGAGATGATTTACTCCGGCTGAAGAGTTGATGGTTTGCTCAACTGCGAGGTTCCAGCCGAGATGACTTACTCCGGCTGAAAGAGTTGATGGATTGCTCAACTCCGTGGTTCCAGCTGAGATGACTTACTCCGGCTGAAGAGTTGATGGTTTGCTCAACTCTGCGGTTCCAGTCGAGATGACTTACTCCGGCTGAAGAGTTGACGGTATGCTGGCTGAGGCCGAGGAAGAGTTTATCCCGGTCGGAACAGGTAATCCCGGTCACGCTAGCGCGCGGACGGAATTAAGGGGCAATTGAGAGGGAGATTAATGATCTGGTACTGGTCCGGACAGATTTAGGCCGGACAGAGTTTTGCCGGACAAATGTGGGCCGGGCAAGTGTTGGGCCAAGGATGTGTGGCCCAGTTTGCAAAGAAATTGCTCGGTTGAGGCAACGCTCGGTTTGACCGAGCTACATGTTTGGCGGAGGCGAAGCCAGTCAAGTTAAGTGACCGGCGCCCGGAAAGGTGTGGTCAGCCGAGGTACCTGGTTGATCGGCAGGAAGGCCGACCACAGTTAAGCACGAGCTGTTCGGTGCTCGGCAGGAAGCCCGGTCCTCATTGAGCACAGCTTGTGGAGTGCTTGGACATGAAGCATAGCACGGCCGTCGGCGGACAAGATGATGTAGCTCGGCTGCCGAGCTCCTAGTAGAGTGAGCGGGCAGTTGAGATTAGGTGAGGCTCAGCAGGATTCATGCTGACGGATGGGATAGCAGAGCCACGTGTTGAGAGACCTTTAGGAGCAGGTTTGGGGCGCAGAAGGGTATATAAGCATGTCTGCACCCCCCATACGCGATGGAGAATTTTTGTAAGTAAGACTTACACTCAAACTCTCTCCCTTCTCTCTAGTCATTTTTCCAGGTGTGTGGTTCTAACTTGAGCGTCGGAGGTGTTTTCCGGCCACACACCGCCGGGTAGCTCACCGCTTTTGCACTTTCAGGTGATCGGACAGCTGAGGGACTTGGAAGAAAGGAAGTGCGGGTAGCCGGATAATTTTCCCCCCGTACAATATATATATATATAATTGCACAAAGTATAATGCATACACCTAATTTGGTGAGACAAAATGCATGACCAAAACTCATAATTTGGCGAGTGAGAGTTGGAATGCACCACCAATCGCAAAATAGAAAAAACAATGAATTGTTGATTTTATAGTCTCTCGAATAAATTATCTTTTAAAAAATTAAAATATATTTGTAACAATTATCTAAAAAAGGAATTTTTTTTTTAAAGATCCCTGATATTAAGATTTTATAAGATAAAAGACATACAATATTTTTATAGTAATTAAGGTCCCCCAACATTTTTACAAAGAAAATTTAACTCAAAGAAATTTTGTCCGTCTCATAAAAAAATTTCCCCGACTCAGAGAAATTTCGAAATTTCTCTATGATCATACCAAAGAAAATGAAATTTCTTTGTGAAAATTGTTTTTCTGTGAAAATTAAAATTTTTCTAAGTTGGGCGAAATTTCTCTGAGTCGGGCAAAATTTTTCTGAGTCAAATTTTATCTGTAAAAATGTTGAGGGATCTTAAATAATTAAAAAAAACATTTTGGACATTTCCTATTACACAAAGTTAGAGAGGGATGCTTTACTAATTTTTCCCTAAAAAAACATATATTTGTAACAAATGACTTGACCGTAATTGCTTTTGAAAAAATGAATAATAAACATGATTTTAATAATAGATACAATTAGGAAAGCTATCATATCTGATTAATTTGATTTTTGCAGAGATAATCTATTCAATAAGTTTTACAAGATAAACAATTTGAATTATCAAACTAGACACCTACCTAGGCCATTACACCACTCAATTTGAATGGAATGAATTAGATGAGATTAACATTCTTCGGATTATTGGTATTGGGATTATCAATCCCTTTGATTTGTGTATCTTATCTATTGTTTTGATTGTTATGAAAAAGAACTAATAAAATCCTATCAATTTTTGCACTTTAATTAAGCTTTCATTTCGGATGTGGTTTGACTTTTTTATTTTTTTGACTTTTGTGAGAGAAAAAATGAAATGATTATGATTTGGATGTGACATTTTGTCTTATTAGCTTTTTAATTTATTTTGTCATTTTGTGACTAAAATATCAAAAAAAAACTTATGCCAAACATAGTTTATTTGAATGGGGGGTGACCATTGGTTCAATAGTAAAACATTGACCTAATAACTTTAAAGTTATGGGTTCAAGTTATGGGATAATCATTTTGTGTCTAAATCCAATCTTTTTCCAAACACACATTAATTTGTATTAATTGAGCGTTGTTTGTTTTTTTATCTAATTAGTTTGAATCTTTTCTTAGTCCTTCATTTTATCTCATACCCCTTTTTGAGATTCAATAGGTTTTAATTTTATATCATATTGTGATGGACTATTAGTCCAAATTTTAATTTTTCTTAGCCAAACATTAAATTATGTATTTTGTTGATTAGTAATTCAATTTGAAAGTTATATCTACTCAAACAAACATGGCCTAGAGAAGGATAGAGATTTGTATGCAGATAGGGTATATCCATGTAGTAGCTTCTACTATTGTGATTGATAGAAGGTCATATGTTTGAAGAATAATAAAAAAATATATGCATTTGTAATTAATGAAAGTTATGTGATCCTACGAGGAAGGAAGGCAAAGGCCATTAAGCAATAATATACGGGGGGAAAATATTCCGGCTACCCGCACTTCCTTTCTTCCAAGTCCCTCAGCTGTCCGATCACCTGAAAGTGCAAAAGCGGTGAGCTGCCCGGCGGGTGTGGCCGGAAAACACCTCCGACGCTCAAGTTAGAACCACACACCTGGAAAAATGACTAGAGAGAAGGGAGAGAGTTTGAGTGTAAGTCTCACTTACCAAAATTGTCCATCGCGTATGGGGGGTGCAGACATGCTTATATACCCTTCTGCGCCCCAAACCTGCTCCTAAAGGTCTCTCAACACGTGGCTCTGCTATCCCATCCGTCAGCATGAATCCTGCTGAGCCTCACCTAATCTCAACTGCCCGCTCACTCTACTAGGAGCTCGGCAGCCGAGCTACATCATCTTGTCCGCCGACGGCCGTGCTATGCTTCATGTCCAAGCACTCCACAAGCTGTGCTCAATGAGGACCGGGCTTCCTGCCGAGCACCGAACAGCTCGTGCTTAACTGTGGTCGGCCTTCCTGCCGATCAACCAGGTACCTCGGCTGACCACACCTTTCCGGGCGCCGGTCACTTAACTTGACTGGCTTCGCCTCCGCCAAACATGTAGCTCGGTCAAACCGAGCGTTGCCTCAACCGAGCAATTTCTTTGCAAACTGGGCCACACATCCTTGGCCCAACACTTGCCCGGCCCACATTTGTCCGGAAAAACTCTGTCCGGCCTAAATCTGTCCGGACCAGTACCAGATCATTAATCTCCCTCTCAATTGCCCCTTAATTCCGTCCGCGCTAGCGTGACCGGGATTACCTGTTCCGACCGGGATAAACTCTTCCTCGGCCTCAGCCAGCATACCGTCAACTCTTCAGCCGGAGTAAGTCATCTCGACTGGAACCGCAGAGTTGAGCAACCATCAACTCTTCAGCCGGAGTAAGTCATCTCAGCTGGAACCACGGAGTTGAGCAATCCATCAACTCTTTCAGCCGGAGTAAATCATCTCGGCTGGAACCGCGGAGTTGAGCAAACCATCAACTCTTCAGCCGGAGTAAGTCATCTCGGCTGGAACCTCGCAGTTGAGCAAACCATCAACTCTTCAGCCGGAGTAAATCATCTCGGCTGGAACCGCGGAGTTGAGCAAACCATCAACTCTTCAGCCGGAGTAAGTCATCTCGGCTGGAACCGCGGAGTTGAGCAAACCATCAACTCTTCAGCCGGAGTAAGTCATCTCGGCTGGAACCGCGGAGTTGAGCAAACCATCAACTCTTCAGCCGGAGTAAGTCATCTCGGCTGGAACCTCGCAGTTGAGCAAACCATCAACTCTTCAGCCGGAGTAAACCATCTCGGCTGGAATTCCTTAGTTGAGCTAACCATCAACTCTTCAGCCGGAGTAAATCATCTCGGCTGGAATTCCTTAGTTGAGCTAACCATCAACTCTTCAGCCGGAGCAAATCATCTCGGCTGGAATCGCGGAGTTGAGCAAACCATCAACTCTTCAGCCGGAGCAAATCATCTCGGCTGGAATTCCGTAGTTGAGCTAACCATCAACTCTTCAGCCGGAGCAAATCATCTCGGCTGGAATTCCGTAGTTGAGCTAACCATCAACTCTTCAGCCGGAGCAAATCATCTCGGCTGGAATTCCGTAGTTGAGCTAACCATCAACTCTTCAGCCGGAGCAAATCATCTCGGCTGGAATTCCGTAGTTGAGCTAACATCAACTCTTCAGCCGGAGTAGTCAAGTCTCGGCTGGCTGGAACTCGCAGTTGAGCAAACCATCAACTCTTCAGCCGGAGTAAACCATCTCGGCTGGAATTCCTTAGTTGAGCTAACCATCAACTCTTCAGCCGGAGTAAACCATCTCGGCTGGAATTCCTTAGTTGAGCTAACCATCAACTCTTCAGCCGGAGTAAATCATCTCGGCTGGAACCGCGGAGTTGAGCAAACCATCAACTCTTCAGCCGGAGTAAGTCATCTCGGCTTGGAACCGCGGAGTTGAGCAAACGATCAACTCTTCAGCGGAGGTAGTAAGAGTCATCTCGGCTGGAACCGCGGAGTTGAGCAAACCATAACTCTTCAGCCGGAGTAAGTCATCTCGGCTGGAACCTCGCAGTTGAGCAAACCATCAACTCTTCAGCCGGAGTAAACCATCTCGGCTGGAACCGCGGAGTTGAGCAAACCATCAACTCTTCAGCCGGAGTAAGTCATCTCGGCTGGAACCTCGCAGTTGAGCAAACCACATCAACTCTTCAGCCGAGTAAATCATCTCGGCTGGAACCGCGGAGTTGACCAAACCATCAACTCTTCAGCCGGAGTAAGTCATCTCGGCTGGAACCTCGCAGTTGAGCAAACCATCAACTCTTCAGCCGGAGTAAACCATCTCGGCTGGAATTCCTTAGTTGAGCTAACCATCAACTCTTCAGCCGGAGTAAATCATCTCGGCTGGAATTCCTTAGTTGAGCTAACCATCAACTCTTCAGCCGAGCAAATCATCTCGACTGGAATTCCGTAGTTGAGCTAACCATCAACTCTTCAGCCGAGAGTAAACCATCTCGGCTGGAATTCCTTAGTTGAGCTAACCATCAACTCTTCAGCCGGAGTAAACCATCTCGGCTGGAATTCCTTAGTTGAGCTAACCATCAACTCTTCAGCCGGAGTAAATCATCTCGGCTGGAACCGCGGAGTTGAGCAAACCATCAACTCTTCAGCCGGAGTAAGTCATCTCGGCTGGAACCGCGGAGTTGAGCAAACGATCAACTCTTCAGCCGGAGTAAGTCATCTCGGCTGGAACCGCGGAGTTGAGCAAACCATCAACTCTTCAGCCGGAGTAAGTCATCTCGGCTGGAACCTCGCAGTTGAGCAAACCATCAACTCTTCAGCCGGAGCAAATCATCTCGGCTGGAATTCCGTAGTTGATCCACTTTCTTTGGCCAAAGAAGGCGAGCAAGGTCCGCTTTGCGACTTCCTTCTTGGCGGACAAGAAGCTCGGCCAAGGAACTCCAAGGAAGGCGAGCAAGGTCCGCTCCGCGACTTCCTACTTGGCGGACAAGAAGCTCGGCCAAGGAACTCCAAGGAAGGCGAGCAAGGTCCGCTCCGCGACTTCCTACTTGGCGGACAAGAAGCTCGGCCAAGGAACTCCAAGGAAGGCGAGCAAGGTCCGCTCCGCGACTTCCTACTTGGCGGACAAGAAGCTCGGCCAAGGAACTCCAAGGAAGGCGAGCAAGGTCCGCTCCGCGACTTCCTACTTGGCGGACAAGAAGCTCGGCCAAGGAACTCCAAGGAAGGCGAGCAAGGTCCGCTCCGCGACTTCCTACTTGGCGGACAAGAAGCTCGGCCAAGGAACTCCAAGGAAGGCGAGCAAGGTCCGCTCCGCGACTTCCTACTTGGCGGACAAGAAGCTCGGCCAAGGAACTCCAAGGAAGGCGAGCAAGGTCCGCTCCGCGACTTCCTACTTGGCGGACAAGAAGCTCGGCCAAGGAACTCCAAGGAAGGCGAGCAAGGTCCGCTCCGCGACTTCCTACTTGGCGGACAAGAAGCTCGGCCAAGGAACTCCAAGGAAGGCGAGCAAGGTCCGCTCCGCGACTTCCTACTTGGCGGACAAGAAGTTCGGCTAAGGAACTCCAAGGAAGGCGAGCAAGGTCCGCTCCGCGACTTCCTACTTGGCGGACAAGAAGCTCGGCCAAGGAACTCCAAGGAAGGCGAGCAAGGTCCGCTCCGCGACTTCCTACTTGGCGGACAAGAAGCTCGGCCAAGGAACTCCAAGGAAGGCGAGCAAGGTCCGCTCCGCGACTTCCTACTTGGCGGACAAGAAGCTCGGCCAAGGAATTCCAAGGAAGGCGAGCAAGGTCCGCTCCGCGACTTCCTACTTGGCGGACAAGAAGCTCGGCCAAGGAACTCCAAGGAAGGCGAGCAAGGTCCTTATTCTCTATATTATTTCAGACACATTAAAGTTCTTCGGCAAAAGTAATTCACTTCTATTACATTGACAAATAGAGTATTTGCATTCAAGTGTAGGGGAAACAAGTCCTTCCTCAAAAAATTACATAAGGCCGCATTCTATGGCCGGGGTACGCCTTTGTCATCCAAATCTTCTAAGTGGTATGCCCCCTTGCCCGGTTATCTTGTAAGGCCCTTCCCAGTTTGCCCCTAGCTTGCCTTCGCCGGCATCAGTGCGTTGCCCATGACCTTCCTTAAATCCCAGGCGCCCACTTGTCCGTTGCCACCGGGGTTGTCTTCGCGGTGGACGCCGCTGCATCATCCTCTACTCGGATGTGCTCATTGATGCGCTGCATTAGATGCCACATGGATGTCTGCTGGCTCATTGTAAGCGAATCCCTCAGCCTATGTCCGACCGGGAGACCGCGCTTATATTGGGTGATTGCCAGGTTGACCGGGCAATCTAGGATCTCATTGAAGGTTTCCCAGTACCTGGAGTTGTACGCCTTCAGCGTGTCGCTCGGCTCCATCTTGACACTGAGAAGGTGGTCGACTCCTTCGGCGTCTTGGTGTTGGTTTTGAAGCGCGTCACAAAGGCTTCCGCTAACTGATGCCACCTTTCTATGCTCCCCTCCGGCAGCCTCTCGAACCATTTCAAGCCCAGTTCGCCCAAACTTGACGGGAAGATGAGGCACATAAGAGCGTCATTTCGCCTATGTCCGGCCATGACCTGTCGGACATGACTTACGTGCATGTAGGGAGGTCTTCCCGTCGTACAATGTAACTTTGGCTGGTGGAAGCCCGACGGAAGAGGTGTTGTCTCTATTTCTAGGGAGAAAGGGGTGGCGCTCAACCTTGCTAAATCTGAATCCACCAGGAGCGGCGCTGCTTGGCGTGGTGGAGGCATTCCGACCTCCTCGCTGGCGTGAGCCCCATAAGATAGCCGCTGGAGCGCCGGTATCCTTTGCGCTTCCCGCCGGCGAGCTCGCTCCTTTAAGACTGCCCGCAAATCTTCTGATCGAGCAGAATCGGTGTACCTCGACGCCGTCGCCGGACGTGAGGGCTGGTAAGTACTATCTTGCGCGCTGGACTTCTCTGCGCGTACATCGGAATCACCAACCTTATAACTTCTGGTAATAGAGATGGACGGAGTGTGTCGCTGACTCTGACTACCTGAACGGCGGGGTTGGGTGCGCTCACTGTGGTCGCCCACTCCAGCTACACCCTTCCCTTTGACATGCCGCTTCAACTTCTCCATCTCTGCCGCCATACGCCGGATGACGGCATCTTGGTCCTTCAACTTGCTTTCCAGACGTCTGGCGCGTGAGTCTCTCCACCGCCGATGACCGTCTGGACTCCGTGAATGACCATAACTCCTTCCACGCTTATCCCGCGCGTCTCCTGACTGTCCTCCTGGGAATGTCTCCAGGTCCCCCATCGGAGAGATGGTGGGAGGTCCCTCTCTTCGTCTGCCCGACTCCGGAGTGAGTGACTCCGTCGATGGCGGACACTTGAATCTCCTCGTTATTCGCCATAGAAGGCGATCAGATGAGCTTCGGAAGACAAGGTTTTATCTGTCAGATTCCCACAGACGGCGCCAATTGTACGGGGGGAAAATATTCCGGCTACCCGCACTTCCTTTCTTCCAAGTCCCTCAGCTGTCCGATCACCTGAAAGTGCAAAAGCGGTGAGCTGCCCGGCGGTGTGTGGCCGGAAAACACCTCCGACGCTCAAGTTAGAACCACACACCTGGAAAAATGACTAGAGAGAAGGGAGAGAGTTTGAGTGTAAGTCTCACTTACCAAAATTGTCCATCGCGTATGGGGGGTGCAGACATGCTTATATACCCTTCTGCGCCCCAAACCTGCTCCTAAAGGTCTCTCAACACGTGGCTCTGCTATCCCATCCGTCAGCATGAATCCTGCTGAGCCTCACCTAATCTCAACTGCCCGCTCACTCTACTAGGAGCTCGGCAGCCGAGCTACATCATCTTGTCCGCCGACGGCCGTGCTATGCTTCATGTCCAAGCACTCCACAAGCTGTGCTCAATGAGGACCGGGCTTCCTGCCGAGCACCGAACAGCTCGTGCTTAACTGTGGTCGGCCTTCCTGCCGATCAACCAGGTACCTCGGCTGACCACACCTTTCCGGGCGCCGGTCACTTAACTTGACTGGCTTCGCCTCCGCCAAACATGTAGCTCGGTCAAACCGAGCGTTGCCTCAACCGAGCAATTTCTTTGCAAACTGGGCCACACATCCTTGGCCCAACACTTGCCCGGCCCACATTTGTCCGGCAAAACTCTGTCCGGCCTAAATCTGTCCGGACCAGTACCAGATCATTAATCTCCCTCTCAAATAACTTGCAATGCTGTGCATCAATAGCAATATTAATGGCAATGTCATGTTTCTTAACTGTATCTAGCTACCAAATAAACTCGGTTATCATGCTTTTTTGGTACCTTAAGAAATTGAGAAATTTTTTTTATTGTTATTTTGACATCTTGCTCATACAAAATCGTGATCAAGGGATCTCCTAATATGGTTAAGAAACATAAAATTGCCATTAATGTCGGATCTAATATTTTATATTGATGATAAAGACGGGGCTGCCCTTTCCTTTGGTCAATTGTATCAAGCTTGTTTGGTTGTTCAAACTTATCTCATATTTTAGTTACGTTAAAGAACTTGCAAGGCATTGAGAGAGAGACAGAGAGGGGCCAATGATGTGGCATATTAGAGAGAGAGAGAGAAAGGGGGGGGGGGCAATGATGTGGCATATTAGACATCTTATAATTTTATTTTATTTTTTTTAATTCTCTTATAACATTTGCAAGAGGTTTGAATTGGTAATTTAGGTTATTAATAAGAGTCGAAGATTTATATCTACATAAATGATTTTGTTGTGTTAATCAAACGGTTCAAAATTGAAAGTTAAAGTTAAATAATGTTTAGAGTGTAATATTAAGAATACAGTATTTTAAGATAATTTTGCTTTACGTTTTTAAACTTAAGTAGTAAAATTATATTATGTGGTAAAATTCGAACAAGATCACTAGTTAAATTATATTATTTTATTTATTTTTTGATTATAAAAAAAAATGGTACTCTGAAGTGTCATCACGGCATTCGTGAGCTCAGGTTTTGGGATAGTCAGTTGCCAATCTGATTTAACCCAATTTATAGGAAGGGATCCACCACCGAGGCACCAGCAGAGCTCAACCATACGCCACAAATGAGTTCAGGTTTCGATCGGAGTACATAGCGAGGTCACCGGAGTAAGCCACTGGAAGGACTAGCATTTCGCTTCTCCAGGAGCGAACCTGGGTCACGCTACCACCCCCGTGGTAAATTATATTATATTAAAAATAGTATTTTTTTTTTTCCATGTTTAAGTATATATTATTAAAAGTAGTGTTTTATAAGGACTTATTTTTTAAAAAAAGAATCATGTTAGTATATATTTTTTTAATTGCATATAGAGTTTCACACAAATTTAAACCTAATTTAAATTATACGAATTTTATCTATTTGTATGGACTCTTTATCCACAATACCAATTCTATATTATTCTATATTAGATATTTGTCGTTTAAATTTTATTATAGTAATTCCATATATGAAATTATAGATTTGTCATTTCCCGTATAACAATGATACTCTCGAAGAACCTCTAAAATTTAGATTTACTGATTAATCATTTTACACACTGAGATGTATCTATTATTTTGATATTTTCATTATTTTTTCTTTTTAAGTTTAAATGTTATTATGTGAATCTTATAATTTAATATATATATATATATATATATATTTCATATAAAATCATTATATGATAATTCAACAACAACATATTTATATTTAATTTTTTAATAAATTTTATATAATTTCTATTTTTACATATTTTTATTTTCTAAATGAACAAAAAAAAATTTAAATAGTTAGAATTACTTTTAATAAATTTTTACATATAATTTTATATAATATAATATTTATTTTTATTTTTATTTTTAATAAATTTTATATAATTTCTGTTTTTACATACATTTTATATAATTACTAGTATATGTGAATTTCCTATATTTTTTCAGAATTTCCTAAAAGGATTGTTATAAGTGAATGAAAAGTCAAAACTACCCTTCATTAGGCGGAAAATAATAACTCAAGAAAGGGTAAAAACGTCTTAAAACACATAACTAATTAATATAATCAAAAATTAATGTTAAAAATAGAGAAAAAAAAATTCAGAATTAAACACAGTACAGCCTTTCCACATGACAAAACTGACAACCCTCTTGATTCTATCCCTTCCTTTCCTCTCTCTCCAAACAAATCATAACAAAACAGACCCTTTCTCTCTCCCCACTCTCTCTCTATCTCTATCTCTATCTCTATCTCAAACACATACATATATACATATATACATACATATAAATACAGATAAGCCCGTACCTCACCCACTTGGAATTGAATTGAATTAAAATTTTCTCCCTCATATAAATCTCATTCAACAACAAACGCTTCTGAAGCCTCTGACCCGATAGTTTAGTCACAAAATCTGCATGTGTACGTGAGAGAAAGAGAAAGAAAGTGAGAGAAAAACAGAAACAAAGAAAAAGAATCCTAGGCCCCACAACCACCACCACCTCCTCTGTTTTCCTTTTCAGTTTTTTCAGCATACTTTTAATATCATTCAACCAAACAATCCCTCATTATATTAAAATTCACATCACTTTCATATATCTCTGCACACCTCCCCACCACCACCTTTTGTTTTTTATGCTTCCAAAAACCAATATATAGCAATAATACCCAAATACCAAAACAAAACGTCTCTTGAAAGCCATTACAATACAGAGAGAAAGTGAAAAAACTCTTTATGATGGCGATTCAAGCGCAGTTGTATTCAGATAATTTTGGGTTTTCTTTGGGAGGTTCACAGAATTGGATGGACAATGCTTATTTCAATCTTCAACAGCAACAGCAATTGCTGAATCTACAACAGAAAACACAAAATCGGTGTTTTGAAAACAATGGGTTGTTTTCTAAAACCAACAATCATCATCATCAATCAATGAGTTTTTCTCAGAGCATAGCGGTTCAGATTGAGAAGGAGAGACAAGAGGTTGATCGGTTTATCAGTTTACAGGTAAGAAAACAGAGCATTCTTCATAGATTGGATTTCTGTGTTTTTCAATTTGATTTGGCTTTTTATTATATATAATGATCTGATTATGGGTTTTTTATTTTTTATTTTTAACTTACAGAATGAGAGATTGAGATTGGCTCTGCAAGAGCAGAGAAATCAACAACTCGCATTGCTTTTAAGGAAATGCGAAGCGAAGAGTATAGTTTTGCTGAATCAAAAAGATGAAGAAATTGCAAAAGCTATGAACAGAAAAACAGAGCTCGAAGAATTCTTGAGAAATATGGAGATCGAGAACGAGACATGGCAGAGGTTGGCTAAAGAAAACGAAGCCATAGTTGAATCTCTGAGCAACATAATCGAACAACTCAGAGAAAATGCATGTTTGGCCAATGGAGCTGACGATGCAGAGTCTTGCTGTGATGTGATTGACAGAGGAGAGAGAGAGGACAAAACAGGGGAAAACAGGGGACTCGAAAATGAGCAAGAAAATCAAGAACAGAGAACGAGAAACTTGGTCTGCAAAAGCTGCAATTCTCGGAATTCGTGTGTTGTTTTCCTACCTTGTAGGCACCTTTGTTCATGCAATGCTTGCCAGCCTTTCTTGGATTCTTGCCCAGTTTGTGGGATGGTAAAGAAAGCTAGCATAGAGGCCCTGCTGTGATTTTCTAGGAAAAGTCATATTTTCCCCGGAAAAAGTGAAGATAATGAATTGATTTTGGTCGGGTGAGGGTGACTGAACAGAACCCATTTTTGATCATGCAGTTCTACTTTTTTTTCTCTTTTACATTTTCCATTTTTCTTTGGGGCTCTGTTTTGGGATTTGATTTGTACTTTTAAACAACTCCTCCACTAATCAATTGAATAGGATTACATGACAATAGCATATTTTCCTTTCTTGATTTTCTTTGCTTTTCCTTTTGGGGATTTTAATTTTTTTCCTTGTTATATTAGATTGATTTGATTAGTCATGTTGATACTACCAGTTCTTCTTTTCTTTCCTTTTGGCAGTGTGAAATTTTACATTGAAACAGAAGGGATTGAAAGCAATGTCAGAGACTGATTTGAGTTCACATTTGGCACAAGAATTAATAATTACATCAATTTGTGCAGGTGTTTGGGACTTCAAGAGTTTGGAATTTTATTACTCCACCAAATACTCTGTTAATTTTTCTAAAATTTAGAAGAAAAAAAAGTGAAAAATTAATTTGGTGAAAAAAAATGAAAAATACTTAATACTCTATTTTTATATAATTTTGTCTTTTGAGAGGGTAAAAATAATTTTTTAAAATTTAAAAATATATTTTTGGTGTTTATTTTTTTAATTTAAAAAAAATTAAAAAATCAAATCAAATATGGCCTTATTTATTAAAAAATTACAAAAATTGCTTGTGAAACCAAAAAAAAAAAAGAAACTCCATCAATTTTGAGGAGAGGTAATTGATAGGTTTTTGAGCAATTTTTTATACCATTCATTACATGACAATTATCACGTTATTTTTAAAAAATAATACAACAATGTTACTCACCAAATAATGTTTTTTCGATTTTGAGTCAATGGTTCATCTCACAATTGTTATAGAGTTGTGATTTTTATTTTGAAATCTTATGGAAAAGTTTTTACTAAATTATAAAGGAAACAGAGAAAAGGGGAAATAAAAACCAAGAATTAAAAAAATGGGGAAGGGAGTGTCAAATTTTAAATGCTTTTTAAAACATGGGAAATTTAATAATATTCACATTCTAAGTGGGGTAATTTTGGAGACAGTTTATAAATTATTGGAAAAAATGTGTTTTCCATATGCTTATGTAGTGATTACTATGCAACATTTTCCTTAAACCAACATTAAATTTGAATTATAGGGTGTTTTAGAAAGTTGGTTAAAAGTTGACTTTTTTTTTTTTTATTTTTGACTATTTTGTCTTTTTATGGATAAAAAATGTAAAAAATGATGTGATTCAAAATGAGTTAAAACCTAAAAGTTGATTTTTAACTGGGTTGCCAAAACAACCTTATATGCTTAAAAGCTTAGAACATTAACCATTAAAAAAAACATTTAAACCCTTTCTAATATCATAAAAACTGAAACAAATCAGGACATTTAGGGTTGGTTTCCTGTTTGGTAGAGCTGTGGGAAAGTGCTTATACCTTATACCTTAACAGTTTATAACTTATAACTATGAACATAAGCTGATTTCTGACTTATAAATTAAGCTTTTCCTGCCCCACTCATAGAATAAGTTGATTTCTGACTTACAAAAAAGTATAAGCTGTATTGTTAAGCTAAACCAAACAAATCAAAATAGCTTAAATTAAGCTGAACGCTGAAATAAGCTGAAATTAAGCTGTACCAAACAGTGCCAAACTAAATAATACAAAAAGTCAAAAAGTCACTATCCTATTTAAGTCACATCATCTTATTTAAATCACATCACCTCTCTAACACATCACATCAAACCCAACCCAAACCCAACCCATATAAGCCAAAAATCAAAAAGTGTACTTTTTTAGAACATTCCAAACCAACTCTTAGCCTAATGGTTATACAACACTCTTTGTGATGTGAAATTTTGAATTCAACTCTTATAAAGAGAAATTTGATATCCTTTATAGTGGTGGTTTATTTATCCACCATTATGAGAGTTATAGTTGTTGGGCTTGGACTTGTGGGAGTGATATTGGTTTAATTTCTCTCTAGGATAGGGCTTGGTTTATTAGTTGGATTAGATTCTGCTCACTATGCTTGGTTATCATTTTTCAAGAACACTTTTAGAAAATTCTACTTTCTTATTTTCCGTATTTTTTTGTTTTTTATTGAATTTTTTTAATATTTTGAGCAATTTTTTTAATTTTTAGACATACCTAACATAAATATACCTAAAAAGTAAAAAAAAAAATTGAAAAAAACCTTTTAAAAATTCACCAAATACCAAAAATACGAGAATTCAGTACATTTTTTATATTTTTATGTATTTATTAATTTTTAAAAATATTTTTTCACAAAATTTTCACTTTTTAGATACATCTAAGTAAGGTACATCTAAAAAAGTAAAAAAAAAATGTTTAAAATTTAAAAAATATTCACTAAAAACAAAAAAATACGAAAACTAAAAAACTCAGTTTAAAAAAAATTTAATTAAAAAAACTCAAACCAAATACACTGATTGATTTTTTAACTATTGTAAATTAGTAATTTATTTGATAATAAATTTTTTTTATATTTATAATTATTCTCTAAACGGTTAAAAAAATAAATAAATAAATAAAAAGTCAACACAATCCCAAAGCAGCCAAAATGGGCCTCTTCAACTAGAGCCCTATCTACATGGGCCCCGTTTTTCTAGCCATGTCATTCAAAAATGCCATCGAAAGATTGAAAACGGACTCTTACCGACCATCATCATAAAGCAAATTACTCCCGATATCAAGTAAAAATTTACATGGCCGACATGTCTGCTATCCATACCAAAATAAATAGAGTTTTTTCGAAAAAATACTCTTAGTAAAATAAGACCTCCTTCGGATAAGAGATACAGGTTGGATTTATTTGGACGGATTGAATAAGAGGGTTTAAAATTTATCGGATTGTTAGTTTTGAAATACATAATTCGTAGATTATTTGATTAGATTGGATTTGTATCTCATATTTGTTTAGTCATGAGATTAGATGTGAGGAAACGACTATTTGGTTGGATATGATATGAATTCTATGTTTATTTAGGATATTATGGACAAAGATAAATGTTCAAATGATTATTTTACCCTTTTCAATTATTTATTAAGTAATAGCAATATTAAACATATCTTTAATATTTTAATTATTTTAAATAGATTAAACAAAAATTTATTTTATTTTTTTACACAATTAAATAAATTTATTTTTTAAAAATTAAATAAATAAAATATCAATAAAAATATATGTTATTTTTTTAATTAAAGTAATAAATAAATTTATTTTAAAAAATAATAATAATGAAATTAAATGAAACATCTATTCAAATTTAAATAATGAAATTAAATAAAATATAAACAAAATTTTAAAATAAAACAACTATAAAAAATTATTTTAAAAAATTAAATAAATAAAACATCAATAAAAATTAAATTAAATAATTTTATTTTTAAATTGAGACATTTAAATTTTATTAAATTTTACTAAATATAATACATAATTAAATAGTAGATGGTCAAAATGGTCATTTCACCACCTAATCCCATATTCCTCCTTATCTCTCCATTTATGTCTCACCCCCCAATGGGACACAATAGTCCAATGGATTTGGAACTAATAGTCCGGTACAAAAATTTTGAACCAAATAACAGACTATTAGTTTGGATGGACTAATAGTCCAATCCTACCCTTCAATCCCTCAAAACAAACACCACCATAGGGTTAAAGAGAGAATAAAAAAAATGGTATTTTGTATATAATCATGCATAACCTTAAATGTTAATTCTGTATAATTTTGAATGTAATCAATTTTGATCCGTAAATTAGATAATACAATGCAAGCAAACAAATGAAGGGGCACTCTAACAAAAAAAAGTATTATGATTTAAAATTATTGTCAGGCAATGAATCTTGTTCTTAGATTATAACTTATGAATATTTTTTGGATAAATTTTAATAAAGTTCCTCATCATAGAATTCTTTACTCATTAGTCATCATTTTGCATGAGTTGGGCAATTTAATCCAAGATAAATCTACTACAAATTAGGGCTGAGTAAGGAATCCGTGAAATCCGTAATCCGATCCAGTCCAGTCCAATCCAGTAGGTTTGGATTATTTTTTGAATCCGTGGTTCAGTTCCAGATTGAAAAATTAAAAATCCGTAGTTCACAGATTGGTTCCGGATTAAATCCCACGGTTCCGGATTGGAACCGATCCGGACCGTATATAAATAGTTTATATTTTTATTACCCACTCTTCTGCATAGTATCTTCTTTTATTTCATATAAATTTTAAATCTAAACCTAAACCTAAACTTGCTGTTGGCTTTTTGGCTTTTCGAAGGGTATTTTTGTAAATGCGAGCGTGCCAGCAAGGATCAATCAGTCCTTACAGAAATTATAATTGCCAACCAATTATCAGACGATTGTGTTTTAGTTCTTTCAACCTCAATGAAAAGGACTTTTACTGGTGGCTTGACTTAGGAGAAATTAAGAGAAATAACAGTTAATATGAAGAACAATCGAAGTATTTCATTAACATGAACACTTACAATGGTCCAAACTCGGCCTCGAAGAGGTTTACAGCAACAGTCTACTTGGATCTACTTGAAACTACTCCTATGAATCGAAGTGCAGTGCAGGTATTTAAAGTGCAGGAAATTAAAGTACAGGAAATGTAAAACTGGAAAAGAAAATATGAAGTAAAGACTGGTTTGTATGATCTGAGTCTGGGGGTTTTTTTTCTGGGGACCTCCTTGCTATTTATACTCCTCAAGGATGACCATCGAACTGCACTTCAAACTGTCGAACCGCTCCTCCATGATTGCTGATCATGCTACCTTAGAAATAGTTCCACTACGCCTTTTCTTGCAGTTGAACTTCCCTCTTGTATTTGAATTTGAATATGAGCAACCGTTGAAGCCACGTCATCTTGTATCTCTTTATTGATCCTGTGCTATTCAGATCACGTTAGAACCAATCTTCACTGCCACGTGTACGATCAAGATCGAAGACTTGAGTAGTCTCCCCATACTATCCTTGCTTTGCCACGTGTCGAATTGTAATTGGCTTTTACAAAATATGTAGCCAACATTACCCCCCGCACTAATATACCCAATACTTGGTAATATTAGTGGATCGCAGCCTTTCCCGCGCTTTTGGAATGTGCATAGAGTCTATCTTCTGGAAACACAACCGTCATCTCTTTGGTGGTCATTTGCATTAACTCTTTTTCAATTTGTTGAACGTCCCAATACCTTAGCATTCGAACAGACTATGGCTCAATCAATTTCCCTTTCCATTGATCAAGTACCCGAAGAGCCATTGAGTAATGCTGTTTCCCCTCGAAAGAACCTCCACGCATTCATTGGCCACCTTTACCCGCCTTTCTATATTCAGGTCATGGAAGCCTTTACAAATTACTAACCTTTGGACTACGAACACATTGTCCTTAATCCTTCGATTCAACACGTTGCAGACACAGATACAAGAAGTTCTCCCTCTGACTCCCCCTTGTACTTCGAACGAACTATTCTCAAACCTTTGATTTGGCAAGTTGCAAATATGGATTTAGGAAACTCTTCTTCACAAAATTCTGCATGGGATGAAGCTGCAACTTCTTCCTCTTCTGGGGTTTCTGACTGGACAAGCTGGTCGACATCTGAGCCCTGGGATTTGAGGGAACGAATCAACCATCATTTTGTTGAGTTCACTGATCCTTTGGAGTTTCCTTCCTACGCTCAAAGTTCAGTGGTCTACCCCTACGTGCCCATTGACCATCGACGTAGTCTGGAGGAGAATCTGCTTGTAGCATGGTACACATCTTCCATGCCTACAAAGATAATGCATGCTACCCGGCACCTAGAAGAAGCACAAGGGTACAACCCATCATTCTTAGCCAAAAAGGCGAAGATTTGTTCTTCTGACTGGCTTGATTATATTAATGCCTTTGTTCCTTCCACCCCTATGCCATCTCCCATAATAGAAGCATCCACACCTTCTTCTCCATCTTCTGAAGCAGAAGCATCTATACCTTCTCCTCCATCAACTCTTTGCTGGACAGAAAAACTGAGGCTTGCACTCCCCATGAATGAAGTTTTTTCACCTTACAAACCTCCATCATTTCCTACTCCAGCTGAGCGGAGAGAAGCTCAACTCCTGCTTGCAACTTTCTCTCATTTGCCTTTCAATGTTCTTGAGGACGCAGTCCCTTTCAAGAACTTTCAATGGGCTTGTGATATTCTGACTAGGAGCCATGTCCTTAATCCCCTTGCCCAAGCAGAACTTCACATGTTCCTGGACCAACTTCCATTGCTCCTTTACTGGCATCGAAATTCTAAGGCTACTACGCAATCCTTAGACCAACTTTCGTCTCTTCGAATTCATGCCCAGTACGAAGCAGAGAACTTTATCGAAGAATTCGATGATTTCAAGAATAAAGATTCTACGTATTGGGATGATTTGGTCATAGACGAAATGGAGCAAAAATTGAGAGAGGAAGCCTTCGAAATAAAGGCTGAAGAGCTCTACTACGAAGTGAGAGCACATCAACTCATGCAGCCAACATTAGAAGAAATAGAGGATATAATAAAGAAAGAACAAAATTTCATTGGTCACTGTTGGACCAAATTTCATGATCTTGTTATTTATTCTATTCCTTATTTTTATGAGCTTGAGTTTGTACCCAGATAGGGTTACTTGATGTAATTGCCTTGGCTTGAATACAAACAAAGTTTTTCTGTATTTTGACACTGTTTGACCTTGTTTCCTTTTGTCTTTAAAAGCCAATTCAGAGCTTCGAATTGAACAATCTCATCCTTCGAATCTGGACTCAATTGTTTTTAATGAAACACTAAAAAGAACCAACATGTCTTTTTCCAATTTATGGAGTAAAAGTTGACAATTCTGGCTGATATCATCTAGAATTAGTGCTTCGAATTCAACAACTTTACCTTTCAACACTAGCTATAACCAATATATGGTCCTGGTTAATATAGCCAATTAATTTTAAATTGACCAATTTTGCTTCGAAGAACAGTCTGTGTTGTTTTAGTTCAAAAGACAATTCCCTCTTATACATAAAAAAACCAATGATTGGTTTTGATGCTTCGAACAGTGCTCCTCATCCTTAAAGAATCCTAGGATTTGCTCCGAAGGTCGTTACTTTGATTAATAACCCTCAAACAGGTCTTTAAACCCTTAAAGTAGACCAATACTCGAGCATTCTAGCATCTTTAAGTATGTAGTATGCTTCGAAGCCGGCTTCTGTTTCGAAGCCATTGTATTCTGGCTTTTGGTGCCAAAATGTGGCTTCGAAGCCAAATGTTTTACTTCGAAGTTGACTTCAGTATTTGGGCTGTGTTTTTCCCTCCAAAAGTATCAATATTGAAGGAAACTCTTCGTATTCGTACTTTTAGTACTGAATGACTTACGCAATATATTTTTCAGACACAAAGCTTTAAAACCCCTTTGTTTCGTATTCTGAAATCACTTGCTCTTTCAACACACAAACCCTACCGATCTTTTGCTAACCCTCTCTTCCTTACTGCTTGCTACCAATGGATTCCTCCTCGCTAAAAGTGCTTGCTGGCGACCGTATCAGTCCTACCATGGCTTTGAAACGATGTATTGATGAAGAAATCACCAAGCTAACAACTGGTGAACCAAGCGCCATAAATGGACGTCTCTTTGTTCCTCGTCATAGCAGTCAACAAGAGTACGTTCTAGGTCCCATCTTTCGGGAAGCTCCTGACCAACTCCCAGCTTTATACCCTCGTTTGGAGGACCACTTTCTTCTCTACGAAGGAGAGCTCGACTGGAGCAATTGGAGATTGACCCGGCCTCATCGCTGCTGGCCGACATTGAGAACTGAATGAGAGGAATGGTATGACAGGGTTGTACCAGCAAGAGAAGATGACTTACAAGAGCTCTATATCCTCGACGCCCTTCGTCTCTCCAGGTTCATCATCCCTGAAGATCCCTTCTTAATTCCAGCTGCTTTATGTTTTTGGAATGTGGCTTTTAATTTCTTCCAATTTCGATGTGGCATGATGGCTCCCACCATTCTCGATATTTGCCATCTTTTAGGGCTTTCCCCTCATGGCTCTCCTTTTACTCCCAACTACCCGGACCTTCCTGTCAAATTTTCCCTTCCAGCCTTAACCTCTTCTTATAGTGACTTTGTAAAGGCTGAAAATAAAAAGGAAGGCCCTGTGAAAGACAGAGAATTCTTTTCCTTCATTTTGTACTGGTTATGCAAATTTCTTTTTTGCACATCATCTCAGAGGATTATGTCTGAGTTTGCTCCCCTCGCAAAGGCACTTGTCTTGAAAAAGCATATAGCTCTTGCTCCTTACCTGTTAGGCCATATATACAGAGCTTGCTCCAATTTTGTGAAAGACCACTTGATGTTAACCAAGGAGGTCCCTTCTGGGTGCTCCAGCTCTGGCTCTTCGCCTATTTTACTGATCTGAATTCTAAATGCCTCAGATTTCTTGTCCAGGACCCTAGCACTTATGGGGAGAAGTATGCTAGGATTGTCCTTTACCCTGCTTCTTTTGCTCATTACTTTACTTTCTTTTACCAACTTTCTATTTCTCCGTCTGCCTCCTTCTTTTGTCCGTTTGAAGCCAATAGAGGACCATCCTAGCTGCAGACTTTTCTGGCCGATAAAGAATGCTCCACCTCACCTCACAAAGATATGTGGGCCTCTATACTGCTACCAAGGGAATTGTTCATTGGTACTTTGAACCCTCGAGCTTATAAGTGCATTTCTGAGGTGTATTGTCCTTCCCAGTTTGCCAGACAATTTGGGCTCACTCAAGGGATACCTGTCCCACTTTGCAGTCTCTCGAATGTTCACCTTACTGCTAGAGATTTGAGAATATCCAAATCCAAGCTAGAGACGGCAATACTCAAACTGCTGAAGGAATTGAATGAGTTCCAATTTGTCCCCTTTCTTCCATCTGGCTTAGTTTTGAAAAGATTCCAGAACTGGTGGACAGCCAATATGGAAGTGCGCCTATCTGTGCACCCTCATGACTTGCTAATAAGGTTGGGAGTGCCTTCAAAGGCCAAGTCAGCAACAGCTGAGGACATCCCTTCTCTTCCTGAAGCTGCCACAACTACTCCTGCAGCTTCAACCCCTCCAGCTAGAGTTACTAGAGCTGCTTCGAAGAGGGTAAGTATTTTCAGATTTTTTTTAATCTCTTGTTCGTTTCCCTTATACTTGTGTTCTTTGGTGCAGGGTCTCCGCAAGAAGAATCCCCCAAGAGAGCTGAGACTTTAGCTCTTCTCAAGAAAAAACAACAAAAACAGAAAAGGAAGCTAGTCCTTCCTCCTGAGGAACCTGAATCTCTGGAAGAAGAAGAGGTTGAGCAAGAGCAAGAAGTGCTCTTGCAGAGAACAAAGAGACAAAAGGTGGCTGTCTCCACTTCTGATACAATCGAACCTCCTTCCCTCGAGACAACCACTACAATAATGGGAAAGAGCCTATCTGTGAAGAATCTGAACCCCAAGTCGAAGAGAGGGGGATCGAAAAGGAGCCAGTAGCATCACTGCCAAGAAGGAAAAGAAAGAAAGTGACTGTTCCTGCCACTGACTTGGTTGAAGACCCTATTCATGAAGCAGCTGCCAAGGCAGTAGAGCAGGAAATTCCAAGGAATAATTGTCTTTGAGAGGGCCGAGAAGAAACGGCAGCAACAACTTTTGAGAGATGAGGCTGCTACTGCTGATGCACTTCAAAGGGAAGCTGTAAGAAGGCAACAGACTGCCGAGCATTATTCCCTTCGCAGCTCTCCCATCAGTGTTATACCTCTGGAACAAGTAAGTTCTTTCACACTTCCGCTGTTTTCTCTTTGTCAACTTTTGATACTGAATTTTGACAGTCCTTTTATTTCTTCCTCTTGCAGCAACAACTATTGCATCCATCTTTCCAGCGAGGGCTCCCTCGATTTCAGTTGAAGTTGACCAGATGCAACATGTGAAAACCATCCAAATCATGCTCCCACTCTCTAAGCCTATATTCGATATACCTTTTTGAGTCCAAACATCCCTGCATCTCTTTTTCTTGGCTTAGAGCCATATCTCCCCTTTTTGACTTTTGATCAGCCTCAGTCTACTTCTTCTTCCTTCACAGAAATTCCAACTGCTACTCCATCTCCGATGGCAGTTGATTCCCTTATAGAGGGTGCTGGTAATCTTCCAATTCATAGTTCATCACCTTTGCCTACTTCCAGCCCCTCTTCTCTTGATTCATTGGTGGCTAAGACCATAGAGGCTGCCAAGGATGCTCCTTTCATTTCTCCTATCCCCATGCAGTCCTTGTGTCTTCCACCACAACACTCTCTGCACCCTTCATGTCTATGGATGAGGTAGACATCTTTGAAGCCAGACTGGCTAGTCTCTTCGACATGCCCTCTACCTCTTCATCATTCAATGCTGAAGCTGAGCCATTAGTCTTGGCTGACTCCTTGCTAGAGATTTTTGAGAGTTCTTCCTCCAGCAGCAAGCCTTCTGCACCTTTGATAGATATAGACATATGCCTAGAACTGCTAATTTCTTTCTCAAGGATTCCCTTCGAGGCTCTACAAAGGCCTATCATCAGAAATGGTTCCTTCAGTGCTGAAGAATTGCTGAGCAGTCCGGCATGAATGTCTCAAGTCATCTATCCAGGCTGCAGCTACTATTGATTTCTACATTAGCATTTGTCAAGCTGCCAAGGCTGAGGCTGAGAAATTGGCTGGCGACCAGAGTTTTGTTTCCCAAGTGCATACCGAGGTATCAACTCTGAAAGAACAACACTCCTCTGCCTCCCACTTTCGAGTCCAGCTGCTGGAAAAGAAAGCTCAGCTCGAAGAGGAATTAGCTGCAGTAAACCAGGCCTTGGTCGAACTGACACTAAATTGCAAATCACTAACCAAGAACTGGCCGATCGCAAAGAAGACATGGCTACAGCTATTCAACTAGTTCCCTCACTTAGCAATAGGAAATCTACTGTACAAAAACAACTAAGACATTGTAATGATTTCTGGGCCAATTTGTGGCACAATGTACTTAATTCTTTATAAAAGAACAAATTTTGTCTATCATTCGAGCAGTCTTGTTTTTGTATTAATATTTATTTTATTCCTTGTGTTTCCCAAATGGTTGGAAAATAAGGCTTCAAATATCTGCCATTAATCTTTTTGGGATGTACATACCCATTCAGATTTCTCAAATGGTATGCTCCAAAAGGCAGAACTCTATGAATTTGATATGGTCCTTCCCAGTTAGGTGACCATTTGCCAAACTTATGGCTTTTAATTCCTATTGGGAGTATTGTTTTCCATACCAAATCACCTTCATCAAAGCCAATGTGTTTGACTTTCTTGTTATAATTCTTGGCTGCCTTCTTCTTTTTGGAAAAGAATGCTATTTAATGCCAAAATTCTAGCTTCATCTATGCCTTCTAACTCCAAGCACATACTTTGATGGTATTGCTCAGGATCTAACTGATCTTGGCATCTTACCCTCAAAGATTTGACATTAATTTCCACAGGTAAAACTGCATCATGCCCATATACTAAGGCATAAGGAGTGACTCCTGTGCTTGATCTTGGGGAGGTTCTGTAAGCCCATAAGACATCCAACAGAAGGTTATGCCAATCCCTGGGATTATCCTCCACAACCTTTTGTATTCCTTTTTTCAAGGACTTGTTGGATGATTCAGCTTGACCATTGGCTTGTGCATAATAAGGTGTGGAATTAACAAGGCTAATTCCAAACTCTGCCACAAAAGACTTCACCATTTTCCCATCGAATACAGTCCCATTATCCACAGTAATGGTTTGTGGGATGCCAAATCTATGGATCAAGTCTTTAATGAACCCAATGACCTCTGTTTGATCTACAGCCTTATATGGCTTGGCTTCGACCCACTTAGTGAAATAATCAGTGGCCACTAGAATGAAACAATGATGCTTCGAAGAAGGTGGGTGTATTTTTCCCATCATATCCATGGCCCATCCTCTGAATGGCCAAGGCTTTACTACTGCATGTAGGTCAGTTATGGGCACATGCCTTATTGTGCCATGCTTTTGACATGCCTGGCAACCCTTTGCATATTCTATGCAGTCTTTAAGGATAGTTGGCCAATAGTAGGAATGCCTTCGAAGCAACCATCTCATCTTCACACCAGGTTGATGAGCACCACAAATGCCTTCATGAACCTCAGCCATAGCTGTTAATGCTTCTTTTGGGCCTAAACATTCCAGCAATAAGCCATCTCCCCCCCTTTTGTAGAGAGCATTGCCATATATCATATATTGCATAGACTGCAATTTGATTTTCCTGCTGGCCTTCGAAGATGGACCAGCCAAGTATTGCATTATTGGATGCCTCCAATCTTGTTCTTGTAAGTCATTGTGATTGACTTCCAAGACCACATTCCTTTTATTCAAAGGTTGTATTAATCTTTGATATGTTGTTTGGCTTATGTCCCTTTGGGTATTATCCCTTCTCTTGAAGTTCGAAGCTTTCTGAGCTACATCATTAGCTCTATTGTTCAAGAATCTTGGAACATGAGTTACATTTGCTATTTGAAACTGAGAAAGCAAATGCAATGCAACAACATAGTATGGCAAAATACTTATGCTTTGACACTTGAAAACCCCTTTCACTTGGTTAACCACCAATTGAGAGTCTCCAAATATGTCAACTGCATGTACTTGTAATCCAATAAGAATTTCTAGTCCCACTATTAAGGCTTCATATTCAGCCTGGTTATTGGAACAGGTGGCTTCATCCACTCTGAAACCATGTGTGGTTTCTACCCCTTGTGGAGACTTAATCACAATACCAATTCCAGTTAAACCATTGGCTTTCGATCCATCGAACCACATCTGCCATGGCTCAACACTAGCCATACCAAGCTCCATTATCTCTTGGCTCTCTGTTTGAGATGGATGGTCTGCCAGAAAATTGGCTAAGACTTGCCCTTTTACTGCCCTTTGAGGGACATACTCTAGATGAAATTCTGATAAGGCTAGTATCCACTTGCCAATTCTTCCCCTCAACATAGGTCTGGATAACATGTATTTAACCAAATCTGTGGTTGCAATTACCAAGACAGTTGTAGGTAAAAGATAATATCTTAATTTCATTGCAGCAAAATACAAAGCAAGACACAGCTTTTCAACAGCTGAATATTTACATTCACAAGAATTTAAAAACCTACTAAGGTAATAAATAGCTTGCTCCTTGCCTTCTTCATTGTCTTGGGCCAAAAAAGCTCCCAATGAATCTTCTGCTGCAGCTATGTACAACTTCAAGGGCTTGTTCCCCTTTGGTGGCATCAGCACTGGAGGGTTGGCCAAGTAGGCTTTGATACCTTCGAAAGCAATTTGATGCTCTGCTGTCCACACAAATTCCTCTTCATCTTTCAGCCTTAACAAGGAAGAAAATACTTTAGTTTTCCCTGCAGTGTTAGAAATGAACCTTCGAAGAAAGTTAACCTGTCCAAGGAACCTTTGTAATTCTTTCTTACTTGATGGAGGCCTGGCTTCAATGATGGCTTTGGCTTTATTCTGATCAATCTGTATTCCTTTCTTGTGTACCACATAACCCAAGAAGTTTCCAGATGATACGCCAAAAGCACACTTAAGAGGATTGAGCTTCAACTTGAACTTCCTCATTCTTTCAAAAGCTGCTTCTAAATGAAACAGATGCTCCTCCATGGACTGGGATTTCACTACAATGTCATCAATATAACACTCTAGATACCCTCCAATGAGGTCATGAAAGATAGTGTTCATAGCCCTCTGGTATGTAGCCCCAGCATTCTTCAGACCAAATGGCATTTTAACCCATTCGAAGGTGCCAATATTCCCAGGACATCTGAATGCTGTCTTGTGGATATCCTCCTCTGCAATGCAGATTTGGTTATAACCAGAGTGCCCATCCATCATTGATAAAATCTGATGTCCTGCTGAACTGTCTACCAGCAGATCCACTATAGGCATAGGGTACTCATCTTTGGGAGTTGCTAGATTTAAGTTTCTGAAATCGATGCATACCCTCATTTTGCCATTCTTCTTAACTACAGGCACAATATTAGATAGCCATTCAACATACCTGGCTGTCCTAATAAAGCCTGCCTTGAGTAGTCTAAGAATTTCTTCCTTGACTTTCTGAATTACTTCTGGACTCATTCTTCTTGGTTTCTGCTTGTATGGCTTGAAATTAGGCTTCATAGGGAGCCTATGTTCCACTAATGACCTATCCAATCCTGGTAGTTCATTGTAAGACCATGCAAAGCAATCTTTGTATTTCTTTAGAACAACCAACAACTGGTCTCTGTCCAGAGCATTCAAACAAGCACTTATATAGGTGGGCTGCTGCACAGAACCTTCCCCTAAATTCACTTCTTCTAAGGGGTCTTGTGTCTGAGAACTCATTGAAGCTTCTTCTTTGGTTTCTTCAACCTTCGAAGCAACCTTCTTACCTTGTTCTGCTCCTAGGTTCTTTAATTCGACATCTCTGCCCTCTTCCTCATAGACAAAATCTGTCCACAAGGCATCTTCTTCCTGTATCTCCTGGACTTTTGTTTCAATGTCCAATGCACAGTATTTCCCAAGGGTCAAAATTCTGACCTGTTGCTGCTCTTGTTCACAGCCAATTATCATGGCTTTTCTCTCTTGCTTCTGTACTTTCTGGACTATTGCTTTTACGTCCAATGTTGAGAATTTAATCAGAGCCAAAGACTTGGCTTCTTGTTCTTCATCTCTTTGCCTACAACCAGGCATCATTGTCATCTTTAACGACAACCTCTTCATCAGCACTCTCTTGGACTAAGTGCTTCAGGTGTGTCACTTCCTCATCAGCCGTCACTTCGGCTGAGCCATCAGCTTTCCTCAGTATACTGAGTGGTGTCACTCCCTCAATATACAGCTTGGCCTCTGCAAAGTCTGCACAGGCTATGAAGGGTTGAGGATCTGCATCAATCTCCTCTGTCTCTCCATTGCCCAAAGCCATCATGATCTTCTGATGCAAAGAGGAAGGCACACATTTGTTAGTGTGGATCCAATCTCTCCCAAGTAAAGCATTATATTTAGCATTGCTGTCGATTACGAAGAATGCTGTCATGCAGTCCCTGGTTCCCACACTCAAGTTAATGGGTAGAATCCCTTGAGCCATCTGTTTATCTCCAGCAAAGCCAGCGATGGTTGTGCTGGTTGGGATCAACCTGGGATTCTTTTTCCCTAGTTTCTTCAAAGAAGATTTCGGTAATAAGTTCACTGCTGCCCCATTGTCTATCAGGACTCGATTCAGTTGTATCCCATCGAAGAAAGCCTTGATGTACAAAGGCTTGACATGTTGTGTCATGGAATTCGAGGGATATTCAAAAGGATATGAGAGGTTGATGCTCACCTCTTCCTCGCTCTCACATTCAGTTTCCATCGGGATAGCCATTCCAGGACCATCCTGTACCATACTCACTTGCGATTCCTCACTGGAGACTGGAATAGGATCCATGTCTTGGTCCTCATCCCCAGCCTGGAACTCATGAGGCAATATGTGTACCATATTGACTGATACTGGAGGAAATGAGCCAAATTGGATGGCTGGCTGTACCTTCTTCCCCTCTTGGCTACCTTGCTTGGTGTCTTCAGCAGCATCCTCCATGCTGCACTCTGGCACTTCATTGATAACTGATCCCTTCGAAGGATCTTTCTCAACTGGTTCTTCAGTCAGAAATGTTTGTTCAGCCATGAAGGCTTCGAACATTTCTTCTTCTGCCATTTCCTTCTTTTGGCTCATGCCAATCTCTTCTTCTGTTTCGCTGTCACTTTCCATCAGGGCCTTCTCCAACCCTGCCAAACTAGACTTCTCTCTGGCCTTTAGTTCAGAATGAACCTGGGCCAACTGTTCTCTGCTACAAACCACTTTGCTTTGTAGAGTCGGTTTTGGAGTATGGTCTGACTCCGAAGTCTTCTTTCCTTCTGTCTTAACCAGTGAAGAACTCTCTCCACTTTCTTTCAAATCTTGCTGGTACTGGGTGTACCTGCGCTGAATTTTCCTCCTTTGTGATCTGGAAATGACTGGAACCATATCTGGTTCCTTTGTCTTTGGATGTTTCAGCAATACCCAGTTGTTCGGAGCCACCAAAGGAGGCTTGACCATCCTGCCTTGGTTTCCAACATCCCTTTGGGCAGGCACCTCCCTAGGCTTGTTCTGCATTACAAACCAATCTGGGACCCCAGGTACCCACGAACTTGCTGACTCAGATGTTGAACTGCTTTTTTCAACCTTCGAAGCCATCTTCGAAGCTGGCTGTGAAGGTAAGTGCTTGAATCTGGTCTCATGTTTCGAGCCTGATTCTGGCCTTCGATGGAGGTGGCCACTTTCTGCTCTTCGTGAGGTTGGTCTAGGGGGCCAATCTCTGGCTTTAGTCCCATAACCTGAACTCCTCTCCAATCTTCTTTCAGAATGGCTGCTCTCCATTCTGTAGTAGTTAGGTGGCCTAGACTCATACAAGGGCCTCTTGCCTTTATCACGCATTCTGTCTACTGCAGGCTCAACCACTAATGGTCGCTGCCTATCACTAGCCGGATACGGCCTTTTGTTGTAAGCATTGGTTGACTTAGGACGTCTCTGAACATCCCTATAGTATTGCTTCCCATCAATTGGAAGCCCCTTCAACCATTTGTAGCTCAGTCTGCATCTGGGACACATCCTCTGCATTACAGCTGCTTCCAGGGAATCGTCATCCAGTGCTTCTTCATCAGAGTGTTCTTTCTGATGTGAGAAACCTTGTCCAATAACTGGTGGGTTTCTAGTATCCTTCTTGGCAGTTGTCTGGTTGGCAATATGCATTTGCACATTGACCTCTTCCAATTCCTGCAGAGATAAATTCTGAAAGTTTGGTACAACCACATTAGCTGCGCTTTCTCCAACTTCTGGAAACGGGTTACTGTCAATCCCCATGGCCTTTTCTGTTTTGGCTGGGAACTTCAAACTTCCTTTCCGAATTTGCTCTTGGATCCTGTCTCGAAAAACAATGCAGTTTTTAGTCGAGTGAGACCAAGAGTTATGCCATTTACAGTATACTTTTCCTTTAAGTTCATCTGGAGATGGCAGTTTTACTCCTTTTGGTAACTTAAGGAAATTGGCTGCAAGCAAATGATCAAAAATGTCATCTGCTTTTGTTAGGTCGAAAGAGTACTTTCTGTGAAAGTCTTTCTTTTTAAACTGCTGGTCGATGGTTGTATCCTTATGAATTAATGCTTCACAGATTACAGGTTCTTTGCCCACAATCTCTGCTGCATCGATCTCATAATTTGGATCTCTATAATATGTCTTGTACGAGGCATTATTTCGATCTTGTTCCTCCTCTAGTAATGCTTCATATCGAGACACCTTATAGGTTAGTTCGACCAAATCCCTGAATTCAGTTGAGTCAAACTTCTTTCGAAGCCTGAACTCTAAACCGTTTTGAGCCAATCTTACGAATTCTGGCTCTGGTAGGATGACTCTACATTTATTTCGAGCCCTTTTAAATCTGGCAATAAACTGAGTAGCCTTTTCTTCAGGCCTTTGACTCAATCTTGCCAAGTCTGCCATGGAAACCTCTGGCTCCGATTGGAAGAATTGGGCATGAAATGCCTCTTCCATTTGTTGCCAAGTTTGAATGGAGCCAGGTGTAAGGTTGATGTACCATACAAATGCTCCCCCAGTTAGAGAATTTGGAAACAATCTCAGTTTCATATAGTCATGATTAGTGAATTCACCGCATTGAGCAGCAAATCTAGCAATATGCTCTACTGTTGACTGATTTCCAGTTCCATAGAAGAGGGTAAAATCTGGTATTCTGAACCCTCTTGGGTATTCATGTACCCTATCCACCCATTCTGGGTATGGTTTTCTGTATACAGGAGTCTGGACCCCCCGAGCCATCGGTCCACACATCTCCCTAACAATATCAGCAATTTGGTCCCTAGGGACCATATTTTGTGCCTGCTGAACCACTACTGGAGGGACAAACACAGGATTTGGTGGACAACCTTGTGCTTGTGGTCCTCTTGGTCCATAAGGTGGTACATTTGGGACTGGTTGCCCCTGTGGTGCAGGTTGCTGTTGGGGGTATGGGTAACCCCTTTGAGCCTGTCCTGCGAAAGGACCTGCGAAAGGTGCTGGAACAGGTGTTGTGTCCCTTCCATTTGTGGGAAAACCCTCCAACCCCCCGGGTATAAATTCGAATAAGGGATTATTATACCCCCTAGTGCCAGGTATGGCTTCGAACATGGGATTTGTAACCATTCTTATGCCAGTTTCTTGTACTTGGCCAGATCCACCAACTTGTGTGGCTTCACTGTTAAATACTGAGGCATTTTGGCCTGCTATAGGCCTCGAAATGGGTTCATACCAAGACTGAGGTGATGGTCTTTCATAGTTCTGAGTACTAGTTTGACCATTAGGCTGTCCATTAACTTGCATAGGCTGTTTATCTCTAGCCAATCTTTGCTGAGGGACATTTAAAACTTCCTCTGTGTGTCTTGTGTTTGTTGGTTGGTGGTTATTCATTCGATCCAAAAAGGATGTCGCCCACCTTTCCATTGTGTTCATTAATTGTTGTCCCATAGCATCTACTAAGCCATCCCATGGATTTGTTGGCTGGGTAGATGGAACAGTGGATGGTCCAATTCTTGGTTTCGTCCAATATTATGAACATATGGTTCTTGTCCCGAAGTACTGGTCTGTTCGACCATAGGTTCGGATAACATGGGAGTTTCCACAGGATGTGTTACCACATTATCCTCTGGATTAGGTATTTCTACCTCTCCTTCTACGCCTTCTTCCAGCGTTCATTTTCTCCTTGTCGTCTTCGTCTAGCCATTTTAACAAGTCCCACTGGGCGTGCCAAAAATATATGTTGGCTTTTTGGCTTTTCGAAGGGTATTTTTGTAAATGCGAGCGTGCCAGCAAGGATCAATCAGTCCTTACAGAAATTATAATTGCCAACCAATTATCAGACGATTGTGTTTTAGTTCTTTCAGCCTCAATGAAGAGGACTTTTACTGGTGGCTTGACTTAGGAGAAATTAAGAGAAATAACAGTTAATATGAAGAACAATCGAAGTATTTCATTAACATGAACACTTACAATGGTCCAAACTCAGCCTCGAAGAGGTTTACAGCAACAGTCTACTTGAATCTACTTGAAACTACTCCTATGAATCGAAGTGCAGTGCAGGTATTTAAAGTGCAGGAAATTAAAGTACAGGAAATGTAAAACTGGAAAAGAAAATATGAAGTAAAGACTGGTTTGTATGATCTGAGTCTGGGGGTTTTTTCTGGGGACCTCCTTGCTATTTATACTCCTCAAGGATGACCATCGAACTGCACTTCAAACTGTCGAACCGCTCCTCCATGATTGCTGATCATGCTGCCTTAGAAGTAGTTCCACTACGCCTTTTCTTGCAGTTGAACTTCCCTCTTGTATTTGAATTTGAATATGAGCAACCGTTGAAGCCACGTCATCTTGTATCTCTTTATTGATCCTGTGCTACTCAGATCACGTGAGAACCAATTTCACTGCCACGTGTACGATCAAGATCGAAGACTTGAGTAGTCTCCCCATACTATCCTTGCTTTGCCACGTGTCGAACTGTAATTGGCTTTTACAAAATATGTAGCCAACACTTGCATAGTATCTCTTTATTACTTTTGTTTAGTTAGTTTTTTAGTTATTTATAATGGTCTAAATACCTTATGGGCTAACTAGTTTTCTATGGTTGTTTTTAAGAATCTAATAACAGTTTGCGCTAATATGAAAAGACATGTTGCTAATTGTTGAAACTATTATAGGGCTATATTTATATTTTTATGAAATTAAAATGTTATAATATATTTTTTGTTATTTAATTATGTAAAATCCGATGGTCCTAACCGACCAATCTGTGTTTAAATGGATTGGTTCGGATTGGTTCCACGATTTAAACAAATTTGAATTGGGTTTCAATTTTTTTTCAAAAAACCATAAATGAACAGATTGGTCCTGATTTTACTCTAATCGATTCAATTCCGAACCATTGTTCACCCCTACTTACAAATTTGGTTTGCCAAGGCACCTCCAGTTATATTCATTTGCTATTCACTAGAAGAAAAGTGGTGCCTTTGGCAGTGCTATCTCTTAGGGTTGGTTTGGAGTGTCTAAAAAAGTGCACTTTTGTCTTTTACGAAAAGATGTGCAGAAAAGTAGAGAGGTGATGTGATGAAAAAAAGATAAAAAGATGGATTATATAGTATACCCCAAACAAGGCCTTAATTTGACTCTAACTAGAAAAGTAAATATTTGAATTTGAGAAGCTTGTTCAGTAAGTCCGTAAAATTCACTGGGATAAATGTTATTATTGAACAACGGGCAATGAAATCACCAACAGATCACTATTACAAAAATAGTTAAAGATCACATTTTGATAAAAAAAAATCTCATTTTTATTAGAAGTGTGATAAAAAAAATTAGATTGATATTTTAATCACACTTAATTTGATTGAGGGTGATAATATTTATTTTTTATGTCACTTTTCAATTAAGTGTGATTATATATATTTTTTTTTTTAATCACACATTCTAATTAAAGTGTGACTATTATATACACTATTACTTTTAATCACAATTTTAAATAAGTGTGATTATATATATATTTTTAATCACACATTCTAATGATTATTTATATATTTTTTAATCATATATTCTAATTAAAGTGTGATTATATATACAATACTACTTTTTAATCACACTTTTTAAATAAGTGTGATTATATATATATTTTTTAATCACCATTCTAATTAAAGTGTAAATTATTTATATATTTTAATTACACCTTCTAATTAAAGTGTGATTATAATACATTACTACTTTTTAATTACATTTTTTAAATAAGTGTAATTATATATATATATAATATATATATGTTTAATTACACTCCAAAAGCTGTGATTGTATAAAATATTCCAATTTGATTTTTATATAAAATATACAATTATCAAATTCGTGCCTCTGTTCTACCATGAATGACAGAGGACGCACTATAACAAAACTAACTTTTTACAACTTCAACTTTACAACATACATCAAATGTATGTCGTAATTAATACATTCTATGACATTTTTTTTTTTTACAAGTCGTTAATGATTTTTCAATAACGACATACATACCATGTAAGTCGTTAATTTATATATTATGACATGTAAAAATATGCCGTAAAAAATGTATATTTTTCACGACTTAAAAAATATGTCGTAAAATATTTGCACTTAAAACAACATACCTTTCATGTTGTAAAATATTATAACTTTATATGGCATGCATTAACATGTCGTGAAAACTTCTACAAAAAAAAAAAAAAAAATTCAATCCAAAATTTTTTTATAGCATGCAAAAGCATGCCGTAAAAAATACATATTTTCACGGTATACAAAAATATGTCATAAAATATTTACACTTAAGACGACATACATTTTATATCGTAAAATATTATAACTTTACACGGCATGCCGTGAAAACTTTTATTAAAAAAAATTTCAAATCCGATTATTATTATTATTATTTTGATTTTAAAAAGCTAACAATTTCCAACCAAGTTTCTCATCTTAAATTTTCTTAATTGAGGATAACATAAAAAATAATTTTGTACATTAATTTATTAATTTATAAAAAGTTAGTGTCCTCTTGCACTAACTTTTTAAGGAGTAATTGCAGCCAGTGTGATTTTGTGAAAACAATTACATATTTATGAAAAAAATTATAATTTTAATAATTAATATTTACATTGCTTCTCACTAAATGTAATTATTTTTCTTTTTAAATTACTTTAATTTGATGTTTTCCCCTTCTTTTAATAATTTATTTATTTTTTACTTTTTAGACGTGCCTAATTTGCATACAACTAAAAAAGTAAAATACTTTTTTAGAAAAAATATAATATATATAAAATGTATTAAATTTTATAATTTTTTTAGAAAATTAAAAAATATTTTTCCTCTACATATAAGTAAATTATTTGAATTAAAAAAATTTTTAAAAAAATTATTTAAAATATTAAAAACTTACAATAACTAAAACAAAAAACTCAAAAAACATTATTTTAAGCTCAGTTCACGACTTCCAGACTCCCTTTCATTCTATCTATACATGTTTTTGCCCCAAACCCTCTCTCTCTCTGCGTGCGAGCTCTCGAGCTCTTCGTTCTAGTCTGTTTGAGGTATGTTCTTCGAGCGTTGCATTGATCGATCGCGCGACTTCGCATGGCCTCACAATGTATGTCATTCACTTTCTCTCTCAATCGATCAATTTTTCTCTCTGTCTCTCGATCATTTTTTTCCTAAAAGCTTCGAATCCATCATTTTATTTAAAGTTAGGGTTTGGTGAGAGCCATGGAAATGTAGGCTACGAAGCCAAATGCATTCTCAATCAATTGATCTCAAACCCTAACTGATATGATCTCTACACGCTCCTCTGTATCAAACGATTCGACCTCAATCTCCTCTCTGATCACGAACTTGAACAAGTTGAAGCAATTCATCGATGATTGCAAGTCCAATCCCTCAATCATCTCCGATCCTTCTCTCTCGTTCTTCCAAGACTATCTTAAAAGGTATGATATAATTCATTTTTATATATTTATATACTTTCCTGTTGAATTTGCTTTTCTTACGTATTTTTATATGATTTTTTGGTGGTTTAGTGGGATGAATTGATTTTGAAAATGGGCAGCAGCGGAGTCTGGTGTTTTTAAGTCATCAATGTAGTCTTATACAGATGTATATTCTGTTTTCATGTACCTTAGCATGTCAATGGGCTTGTGCATGCCTTGTTAATCGAGGCTTCAATTTTTGTTTTTTTTCTTTCTTACTCTGTTTTGGAATTTTAAGGTGGTTTTTTTTTATTTTGATATGGAGTTGTTGGATTTGGTATCAAATTTGCAAGAATGTTGGATATCCTGATTTGGATTTGGATACGAGTTAGTTTTATGATATGAGCTCTCTTTCAGTGTGTGTCTCTCTTTGTGCATGTGAACAATTTGAGTTTAAAACCATTTGATGTGTTGAGGTTATTATGATTATCCGACTCACAGTGCAAAATGCAATTTATGTTCTTGCATTTCCATAGTAGACAATTCAAGTGAAATAAGTACCTACCTTGGGTAAAAATCTATATATTCCACTCCAACAGTTAAGTTGACCTTGGCATGGTGCATATATATGGTAAGGAAGATTTAAAATTTGTTCATCTTTAAAATTAAATATAATAAAATTATGAAATTATGATTATTGAATTAATTTAATTTTTAATAAATAATCTATACATAATTACTTGTATAAGATTCAGAGTAGTGCTTGTGATAAGTTGATGTGTTGCAGCAGTTTTTTAGTCTACACACTTTTGCCGTACAAAGCATGTTGATAGAGTATGAACATGGTATAAAATAACAATTTTTCTAATGTGTCTGTAAATATATGCATACTTTGTGATATATCCATCAATATTGTCATATTCTCAAGGTCATTATATATAGTTTTATTAATGTTTTATAAATTGTGATAAGGTTTTTTTGGTTGTCTTTTTGTTTTCGATTTTTTTTCCTCACAGGGAAAGAGTACACAGGCACAAAAACATGTAAATAGGGAAAATAATTTGTCAACATAAAATTTATACAAAATACACATTTAGAAATGATGCGTTAAATTGTTAATAATATTTTTAAAATTATGAAAATAATGGTGGTGTTTTGATTAGAAAGAAGGGGACACAAGAAGTCACAATTCTATACAAATTATTCGTAAAATAATCATGCCAATAATTTGTGAGAGAGGGAGGGAGGGCTAGTTGTTGTGAAAGTAGTTAATATCATGGGTGAGCATATGTCATGCATTTTTGGCCATTAAAAAGCTTGGTATTAATGTAAGCTTGGTTAGAGATCTTTAAAAAAAAGAAAAGAAAAGAAAAAGGGCTAAATGGTTTGCACGTCCACACAGAATAATGTTTGTTTTTAAGGGTCCTTAGCGGCTGTAGGTAGGATGATACTTAAGATTTATCTTTTTAAATAAAGCAGCTACTGTGAAAATAATATAACAAAATTGAGGACCATGGTAAGTTGTAGTTTCCTAATTAGTTAGTTGAGCTACCTAAGCAATGCAGCTATCCTCCAAAGAGCCTACTTCTTTACCTCTCCATTTCCCAAATGACCCTCTGGATGTTGTCATTTGTGGTAGATTATACTCCAATGGGTGTGAATGATCTAAACATCACTTTGGATAAAGTTATGCCAATGAACCTTATGTAGTAATGCCATTTTATTCAGATATTCTCACCCATTTGGGTTCACCAAGTAAGTTCAAACTAAATCTGGCCAGCCTCATTAAATTGTTTTTGGGTAGCTTTTGCCACTATATAAAATTAATTATCTCAGTTTCATGTGGTTACCACCCAATTTTGGGCAGTTTTTGTCAATTTTGAATTTGTTAGAGCAATGGGTTGTTTATTTGGCTGCTTCCGAATCAGAGACGATCATCACCACCCCCAGACTCATCTTGCCTCAGAACCACTCCCTTCGAAGCTCAGAGTACTCCTCTCTCTCTCTCTCTCTCTCTCTCTGTGTGCATGTGTGTTAAATTCTCCGTTTTCTTGTTTTAAATTGTGAGTTTTGTTGTTCGTTTTTCTGTTTCTAAATCAGGAACTTGTTGTATCTCAAAATCCTCTGTCTTCTCTACTACTCGCTGATGGTAATTTGTTTTTATTGTATGTTGATTCAGCGTATCTAATTCGATTCTCTCAGATCTTGTTTCATTCCAAAGAATTGTAGTATATATTGAGTTTTTTAAGCTTTAAATAGATAATTTCACCATTTGGGGAGAAATTTTTGATTTTATGTGTTTATATGTTATATTATATGTATACGAAATAGTCATTTATTTCCTAAATTTAACTAGCATTTATTTTTATTTTAATTTTGTTTATTGTTAAATTGAAGATAAAGATGGATTCCCATGTAAGGATGAGGAAAATCCTGCCTTGAAGACTCCAGAGCATGGCAACAACAATGGGGAGCTCAAGGATGAGGTGTGTGTTGTTATTTGCTATCGGTTTTTTTTAAAGTAGTTTGAGGAGGTATGATCAGGTAACTAGGGGACACATCTATTCTATATTAAAAGCACACAACTTAGAAAGAAAAATTTTGTCATGCCTTTTTGATTTTCCAAAAATACCGCAAAAATTGTTAACTACAAATTCCATATCAAATTACTGCTCTAAACCGTTTTCAAATTCAGCCCATTTTCATCATCATTTATTAAACCAACCAAAACCACCAAAAACACCAAAAAATTAGACCTACACTTGCAAATGCTGTGTTTGCACCAACTGGCCATATCCATGCCTCTGTTCACAGGCTCTTGGTATGCTATTACTTGCTGGGTTTTAGCTCACCGTATTCCTGATATATGTATATAGGTAACGAGGTTTGAACAGTGGGCTTGTGTATACATATTGTGTGAATACTAGTGCCTGCTCTTAGACTTGGCTTGGAACTTTTTGTTTTGTTTTGGAGCATTGTATATATTGAGACATGTAGTCTCTTTTGATTTGTACTTCTTAATTTATAGATGTTATCATTTTGTATTTGTGCCATAAGTTGGTAAATTTAATGTATGAAAGTTCATTTCACATGAGTTAAGCGATTGCTTTGATGGGTTTTTGTATTAGGAATTTGGGATTGTACACGTTTTATATCAGTATACTTCTGCTAAATGAATTTCATATATTATTTATAAATTTGGAGAATACTAAGCTCTCTTGGAATGTGTGATTGCACCTATTGTTGCTTTTATTTTGCTGCAACATCTGCTCTTCAAATCCCTACAATTGGTATTGGGGCAGGGCCTTTCTGGTTCTCCCTCCGACATCCAGGTATATCTCTCATTTGCTCTCCTTTGTTGTTCTCTCCTCATTTTCTGGAAGGATGCTTGTAGTTTCTTTTGCTTTTTTTTTTTTCCTTCTCTTTTCCATAAGAAAATTGTATTTTATTTATTTATTTATTTAACTTTATTGTTAAAGACTGAATCTTAGTGGAAGATCAAGAAATGTTATGTAGGGTTGTTTCTCGAGGTTGTTAGTTGAGATAGATATGCTTCAGTCTCCACCAAAAAGTAAGAGGGAGTGGGTTTTGTCTGTGGGAGAAGGAAGCTATATCAGGCTAAGGCCAGAGGAGCATGGGGGTTGATATCCACATGTGATTGTGTGTTATGTGGTTGTAGAAAAGGAGCTTTTGGTGGTACATTTCTTGTTGGAGATGTTTGATGGTGCCTTTAGGATTCATACTATTAGGGAAAAACCTTGGGGCTATTTTTTTTATTTTATATTTTTGAGTGCGAGGGGTGCCTAAGGAAGAGTTTGTTGACAAACCCAGAATTGAACCAAGGTTGGTCATCAATTTTGAGTATGAACTAAAAAAAAAAAAGAATTTTAATCTGAATTGAACCAAATTGAACTAAACTTTTGGTTGTCTATCTTATAATGAATATTTTAGAAATACTCATTTGCACGAAGCCACCAACTAGTGCAAATTTTGTTTGTTAAACGGTTATTGATCTGCCAAAATTAAGACTTAGCTCAAAAGATTTCAAGTTATACTAGTGATGCTTGGTAGGTGGCTCAATGGAGCAGTCCCTAGAACTTTCATAAAGAGCAACACAGATATTTCTTTATACCTACATGAAAGAAGTTCAAAATTTTAGCCGATGAATTCAACACATTCAAAATAGTCTATAGAATTAATACAGAAGTTGTTGACAAGCTTTCATACAGTTTTCTCTTTTTGGATGTGTCTGGACACACACATGACAAAGTATTTAGCATTATTATTTTATGCTCTAACCAAATAGTTTCATCTTGCCTCATTTTAACATCCTGTTGCAGACAGATGTACATACGTGTTTATTCAGGTGTACATTAATAAATTTCCAATTTTTTTCTGCCATTTTACAGATCCAAAATGAAGGATATTATTTGTAGTTGAGAGCCGAAGATGCTCTGCTAAATGCTCTTCTTGTGGCTGCTAAAATATTTAGTTCAGGCCCTTCACAGGTGCTTTCTCTTCTTTATCCTGATTAGATCTGCGGGTGCTCTAATGCTTGAAACAGATGCAATTTTGGTGTTTCGTGCTCATTTAGGTATCATAGATTCATAGGTGTAGAGGAATAGGGAAGTGAATGATAGATATATCTGTAAGTTTCTGAATAAACTTGTATATTCAACTTGGATCATAACTGAATTTGAAAAGGATCCCAGGAATAAGGGTCATGCGCATCATATGGGAACCCACTTTGGTTTCTTCCTGGCATATCTGCCTATGTGCATTTCTCTCATAATGTTTTCTTTTTAGCAGCTTAATTTTATTTTTGATAAGTTGGTAGTTGGTGTTTCTAGGTGGAACTGCTTCTTTCTTTCTGTGTGGAGATGAGCTTTTCTTCAGTTATACATGTTGGTCACGATGATGGAGGCATGCTTGCCTTAAAAGCTGCACAAAGCCCATGCTTCACCAAATTCTGTCAATGTGAGTACCACCTACTTGGTTTTATTTGCCAATTACACATCTTTGAATTACTGAATAATGAAATCATTATCTTGCCTCAAATCATTTCCTACAATTTTTTAAGATTTATGCATCACAAGAATATTAATCTTATTTTGTGATTAGGCGGGACATGATTCGAACCTGCAGTCCGCTCATGGGAAAAGGACCCCCTTTTATTTTTATTTTTAGTCCTTTACTTAAAAAGAAATTTCTTGAAAATTAGTTAAAAGCTGCACAAAGTCCGGTTGAACTCATGTTAAAATTATGAATTTAATAAACACCATTTTTAGACACTAAAAACAAATAAACATAATACAATGTACTAATCAAATATATGTCTGTAATTTTACGTAGTGTAGGCTCATTCTTGGACACAATATTTTTTTTTTTGTGTGTGTGACTAGGTAGTGGAACTCTTTGAAGAAAAGTGTGAGGTGTTCCCTGTTTGTAAATTATTCTATTAAATAATTAAGTCCAAATTTTACTATGACTAAGTTGTTGGTTATAGTAAAATTTCTGTTAAACTTGCAATTTTTGTGAGTAAAGTAACATTTTGTTTTTATATGCTTCATGTCATGCTAGAGGTATTTAATGTTAAGACATTTGAAGGGGTGTGATTAGTTGGATTTTGTCTTTTGTAAGACAATAACAGTATCTACAAAAATAGTAAGTTTATTCATATGCTTCTAGCCGTTTTTGAATTAATTTGTGTTTTTATTTTTCAGGTCAGAAATTTTTTGGAGAGGTACAAAATATGGTCAAAGAATTCAATAACTTAGTTTTTCAAGTTTTTCATTTTTTAATATATGTAAGCACAGTTTAAAACTTTTTATTTTAATTTATTTGTATCTACTTTTAAACATATTTAACTTTCATTTATGAAATATATGACGTTATTCCATTCAATATATGGTTGTGATTCAAAATATAGTATATAGTGTGTATTGCATTCCTTAAATGCGCGTACTAAAATAATATTGATTATTCTTCAAATCAATATTAATCATTAGTTTTATTAGATATTAATTACACTTAAAATCTGTAATCTAAATATTTATTATCATATGTTTTATTAGTTATTAATCACACTTAAAAGATGTGATCTAAATATTTTTAATCACGCTTAAAAATGTGATCTAAATATTATTAATCATATTTAAAAGATGTGATTTAAATGTTATTAAACACACTTAAAAAGTGTGATTTAAATATTTTTAATCACACTTAAAAGGTGTGATTAAAAATGATCCCTTTTAATCACACTTCCAAATATCACACTTTAATAAAACTTAAAAGGTGTGATTAAATAATATATATCACACAAAAAAAAGTGTGATCTTTATCTATTTTTGTAATAGTGGATAAAGCACCTAAACTTATTTAAATGGTTTAAATATACATATATATGATAAATTATATTCATACTTTGTCGTTGGGATCAATTTGATTATTATAGTGACCCCGTTTGGGAACTTACCTTTTTAGTCAAAAAGTCAAAAAGTTACTAAATTAGCCAAAAAGTCAACAACTCATACCAAAAAGTCAAAGATTCTCTTTTCTCTCTACTTTTTGCACATCTTTTCGTAATTAGTTAAAAAGTCATCCCAAACATATAAGTTTTTTTTAGCTACCTTTTTAGCCAAATAACCAAAAAGTTACTAAATTAGCCTGTTCCCAAACGAGGCTAAGTCTCATCAATTTGACCTTAAATTTTTATATTGGGTTAATTTAACTCAATTGATAAATCGTTTGGGAAGATGGTTTGTAGCTAAAATAGCCACAAAAGACAAAATAGGCTATTTTAACCACAACAAACAAAACATCACATCCAACCCATAATCATTACACTTTTCTCTCACAAAAAAAGTCAAAAAAGTCAAAAAATCAAAAAGTCTTTATCAAACCAAGCTTTTTAGCCCAGACTAAAATAGTCAAAAAGTCAACCCACTTTCCAAACCAACCCAAAGTAAGACTTTAAAAATAGGACTAAAATCAAAGTAGAAAATAGTTCACTCATTCTCTTCAAATTAAAAGAAGGTTAACTTCTAATTTGAAATGGTACGCATACTTAATTTTCATTCAATTTTTTACTAAATGTTAATTAAACTAATGTGAAATTTTTTTATCAATTGATATAATTAGAATTATAGAAACTACATCGATACAAAAAAATAAAATTACAAAGATTAAAAATATAATATAATATCTTTTGTAAATCTCATCACGACAGAGATAGGGAATAACTTTTGCTAAATTTTCGTATTTTGTCCAAGTGTTTCAACTTTAGCACATGTATTAACATTGTTATAATTTAATTTAATATGAAATATGACACACTATTGAAGGTGAATTTTGAAATTATTGTCAAATTTAGGCCAAGTTTGGGAAGACTAAATAAGTGCACTTTTTGGCTTTTTATGAAATATGGGTTGGATTTGGATTGGGTTTGAAGTGATGTGTTAGAGAGGTGATGTGAGTTAAATAAGATGATGTGACTTAAATAGGATAGTGACTTTTTGACTTTTTGGATTTTTTTAAGAATGCCAAACTTGGCCTTAATTTTAAAATTGGCATGAAGTATAACACAGTTAGAATTGCTTTTATTCGTTCTTTTATAACTATTGTTTGGTTGGAATTAAAAAATTAACTTATTGGCTAAAAAAAAAATTTTTTACTAAAAAATTCTCATTTCATTTGGAAAATTAATTTCTCATAAAAAAATCACTATAATCACTCTAAAATGGCATTAGAAAAGTTTTAAAAAAATTAGAATTGTACCAAATAAATTAATATCTTTAGTATTATTTTTTTTATGAGCTTATTTAGGTCTATTTTGGAAAATGATTTTTCTTTTGATTTATTGGTTTATTATGAAAAAAACGTGCAAAAAAAATAAAGAAATTATATGATCCAAATAAATTAATAAATTGGTTTTTCTTTTTTTTGTCTTCCCAAAAGAGATAAGCTAGCTTTTTAGATGAGCCTAAATATGAAACAAAACTAGTGGTCTTTGATAACAATGTAGCACTTGAAATTGAATTTATTAAGCCCCGTTTATTTTGCAGTAAAATATTTTATTTTTTATTGTTTGATTGGCCAAAAAACAAGTAAAATGTTTTTCATCACAATGGCAATGATGGTGGAAGTAAAATGATATTAGTTGCGGTGATGAAAGAGTAATTACTGAGCAATGATGGTAAATGTAGGGGTTATTAGAGTTATTGGTGATAATGATATTGGCTACTATGAAATTAATAGTAAAATAAAATTGGTATATATGACAATGATGACAGCAATGACACGAATGATATTAGTGGTGATGATAGTGGAAAGGTGGTAGCGATGACAGTAACTATAGAGGTGATATGATGGTGCCAGTGGTAGCAATAGTCGGGGTAGTGTTGATGATGGTTGCGATAGTGAGATTATAACGATATATATCGACATTTATACATAAAAAATTATAAATTCAAATAATATTAATCACTTAAAAAAATAATTAACTTTTAATTTATATTTTAAGAGTTATTTAAATTTTAAGTGATATGAATCATAATTATCAAATAAATTAGTCCGTTGTTATGTTTTTCATATTTTAGTGTTTGGTACAATAAAAAATGAAAATCAATTTAAAATATTTTCATAATCAATGAAAAACAAGTTTATATAGATAAAAAATATTTTATATTTTTAAAAAACAAAAAATATTTTTTAGATTAAAATTTTAGCAATACCTCTACACCACCACTAGGGTTGTGCATAATACCGCCAAAATCGTCAAAACTGCACCAAATTGCGCAAAATTTCAACTCTACTGGGCGGGTTGGGTGGGTGGAGGCCTTAGTGCTAGCGGGTCGGCACGGGTGGCGGGTGAAATTTGCCAACCCGCAGGCCAAACCGACCCGAGCTGCCTGTGTTTCACAAAAAAAAAAAAAAAAAATCACCTGTTACACACACACACACATACACAATAATTCCTCCATTAAACCTAATACCCACACATTTCAATTTCATCTCATTCACACACATCGCCGCTGCTGTGCACAACATTGCATCGATTCACACACACATGGATTCATCGCCATTGTTGTGCCGATCGGCTCACCGCTGTTCGCCTATCCTCACTGCCGCCGCTGGTTTCTCCTTCCCTTGCCGATCGGCTCACCGCTGTTAGCCTCTTCTCGTCGTCGTCGACTCGTCAGTACTCTCGCTCTCTCTCTCTGCTCTTTTCTCTCTCTCTCTCTCGATGATCTCTCTGTTCTATATACATATATATATATATATATATATATCCCTGCTCTATATATATAACATCAGTGATACTATTTCATGAAGAGGTTATAATAATTCTTTTTTCATAAAGAGGTTATACTATTTCATTTGTGAAATTTTGTGCTTAAAAGTTCGTACTCCAGACAATCTCACAACTCATTTTTTGTTTTTTTCCCTTTGAATTACAATTCTCAATATTTTCCCATTGGTTCAGAAAACAGCATGATAATTTTCATTTTTGGTAATCAGTTTTTGTTCAAATATGAAATGGGTAATTGATATTCTGTTTCGACTTTTGTTGTTTCTCCTTGAACATCAGTAAAGACAATACAGAATGTGCCATCGCTCTTTTGTTTATAATTTTTATTTATATATACTTATTATTATTGTACGGGGGCGAAATATTCAGTGCTTTCCATATTTCTTGGACTTAAGCTTCACGTGACGGCGTCTAACCTGGCAACAAAGAAACGGTGAGCTGCCCGTCGGTGGGTTGCCGGATAGACCCTCCGACGATCAAGTCAGATCATTTGAGGAAGAAGAATACTGTCTAAAGAGAGAGAGAGAGTCGTTCCGATTGCATATCTCTAACGTTCATCTTCCACTCCTATTTCTAGGCTGGCCATGCAGTCTCAGGATTGTGCGCGCACTACCTCTGCTGTCCTTCCCTGGACAAGTGGCAGTGCTCGCCTCTTATCACCTTACGCGTGTAAAGGCCTAATCCCCTAACTAGTGCATGCAAAACTGCCAAACGGTATTGACGCGTGCTTGGAGCAGATTTCCTCTCCTTCACGCCATTGGCCCAGGTGGCACACTTAACCGGAGTACCACGACCGACCTACCCCTTGTGGAGAATTGCCACCACAAGCAACACAGCCGAGCTGTGTCTCGCCGACTTACCACATGGGAAGAAGCAAAAGTATGATTCTCATGGCCGAGCTGCGTGCGACCGGTCCATCCTGGCTGTCCGGTGGTGAGGCATGCCGGCCTTTCCCCGCTCTACCTTCATTCCAGGTTATATGAAGTCCGGCCATCCCGGCTAGCCGGTTGGAGGCATGCCGGCCCTCGCCCCATCCTCAATCTAGCCCGGGTTGCCCTTAGCTCGGTTGCTTCACACCACTGTGTGCCCTACCGAATGTCTACCGAGTCACAGCTCGGCCAGGCCTTAGTTCATGCCTGGTCGACCAATCTTCTCGCCCGTGCATGACAGGCCGAAGGGTCGTGTCAATAAAGAAAACAGCTCGGCGCCGTGAAGTTTGTCACGACCCGCGTTACCGTAGCTCGGCCGTACTAACCGGTGCAAATCTCTCCTTTTAATTATCATTGATAATTTTTATTTTTTTACTTATCATTCATATAAATTTTTTATTTTTGTAATAGAGAATGGATGAGGAAAATACAAGTTTTGTAATTTTAATTATATTTTTTTATAAACCGCCAATCCGCCCAAAACTGCAAAGGCAAATCTGCCATTATTTGCCAACCAAACCGCCGATTTTTGATAAGAAAAATGACAAATTCTAATGACATTTTTATCAATCTGCCACCCGCTATACGGTTTCTATTTTTCTCTTAAATCGCACCGACCCGCACCGCGCACACCCCTAACTACCACCACCACTCTCATCTCTATTACCGTTGCTACCACTACCATTACCATCACCGCTGCCATTATTCAGGTATATAATATTAAAATTAGGGGTGTGCACAATGCTGTTAGGGTGGTTTGAGAGTAATGGCGGATTGAGAAATTATTGTTTGAGCAGTTTTGGATGGATTAGCAGATTAAAGAATATTTTAACAAATTATCAAGTCTTTGCATAATATATAATACTAATTTGTATAATATTTTTCATATATATAATACAAACTAATTTTACATAATATTTTTCATATACATGACTATTAATTTGTAATAAATTTTATATGTTAAATCTCTCTCATACATTTTTACTTTAATATTTCATTATAATTTAAAAAATATATATATATTAACTATAATAGAGCGGAGTTGTTTCGAATGCGAATTATAAATTTTAAAGTTTAAACTATGATTAGAGAATAAATCAATACGAATTGATACGAATCGGTATTATTTTAACGAATTGAGCGATTTTTTTGAAGTTGAACCGACCCTTTTGAAATCCGTACCGGTCCAAAGAAGATTCTGAAGCAATCAGGTCCTTTTTCGCAATACATCGATTTTGCAGGGTTAATGCCGAAAAGAAAAAACAGACGCCCCCAAAACTCGCTGCAACAAAGTTCGCAGGAGCTCGATCTTCTCGTCGGCGAGGGGAGGCTTTGGGTCACCGGTCACTCTTTCTCTCTCTCTTCTCTCTCTTCTCTCTCTCTCTCTACGCATATATATATGTATGTATATTATTGGTAAATTGATTTGGGACTTTCGTGTATGCAAATCGATTGAGATTTTGAGAGTTTTTGTGGGTTGTTCTATGCAGTTTTGATCGGTGGGAGAGAGATTTATTCAATGGCCAAGAATTCGAGACCAAGGAAATTATCTGTATACCTTTACATTCCCAACATCATTGGTGGGTTTCTAGTTTACTCTCTTCTTCTTTACCAGTTAGGGCACAGCATTGTTTTTTAAGATTGCGATTTTTCTCTTCCCTTTCAAAATTGGTGTTGATTGCATAACACTACAGTATAGCATTGCCATTTGATTTTGTATTATGTGTCCATAAATTCATTTCATGGGTATGCAACAAATTATATAGAATCATTTCATGGGTATGCTTATATGGGTATGCAACAAATTAAATGTAATTCGATTCTTGTTGCTATTTTGCAAATATATTATTACTTGTATATTCGGTTTGCATCTTGTTATCTTGCCACTTTTGGGTTATTAATGCTTAGATGGGTAGGTATATCACATTTTCATGTTAAGTTATGCTCAAGCCATATCCTAATTTCTTTAAAAGCTTTCAGTAGCGGCTCGAGGTTTCTAGAGGCGTCAGACCAAACATTAAAATGAGTTTGGAAAATTGGGGCTTTCGACAATAATAATTTTTTGAATTTTTTTTTATAAGGTCTTAGGCAACCGCCGAAGTAGCCTAATAGTTAAGCCAACTCTGAAGGCTTTATTTGATATATGAACCACTCCAATGGACAAACTCAGGTTTAAGCATACATTTGAGTGACAGCTTTACTAATGACAGAGGTAAATTTGAGAGCCACAAAAAATAGCCTTGAAAAACATTTGAGTCTTTGAGTGAAAATTCGAGTAAAACTCAGTTTTGATATAAGTTTGGGTTACGGAGTGGAGAGTGTTTTAGAGTGATTTTTATCCAAATTTAAATTTGTTATGGGTTTCAGCCAAGGATTGGAGATGCCCTTTATATGGGAATGCGTGATTCATTAGAATTATTTTCTATGGTTGGTTACTCACATATTATATTCTTCCATTTGCTTCATTTAATTCTTTTATGCTTCTATGTGTATGCAGGATACATAAGGGTTCTTATGAACTGCTTTGCCTTCTACATTTGCTTTTCAGACAAAAAGCTTTTCTCGGTTCTCTATTTTGTTAGGTGATAACATATTTTATTTGTTTATGTATTATGTATTATTTTTTTGTTCATAATGATTTTTGTAGCCCCTAATTGTGTGTAGAGGTTAAAGTGTTAAATGCTTTAATGTGTGGTTTCAGCTTTGTCTGTGATGCCTTGGATGGTTGGTTTGCTCGCAAATTCAATCAAGGTACGAATTTGAATTCATTAGTTCTATCAGGATCGGCTATACGTTACTTCAGTGTCTAGTCCCAATTAGATGGGATAACTTCCTGATAATACAAGTTGCAAACTCTGGGTTTCTTTATTTACATAAGATGCATGGCTTGAAGCAAAACAGGAATGACTACTTACTTTATATATGAAATGGAGCACTAAAACTATTTATTATCTATACAACTCTAAAATTTTTGCTGCAATAATTTTATTTGCTTGTTTCTTTCCCCCTCCCCTCATTCTAATGCCTATGTTTTAGAATGGACTATGTGATCTCTTCCTCTGTGTGTGTCCTCCCTGAAACCTAATGTACTTAATACACATTTTAGTTATTGATAAGCAGTAGAAGAGTTCTTCTCTAGAAATCTTAGTAAATTAACAGAAATTTTCTTGTTTTAGAGAATTTGAAGTTGTTACTGAAATGACTGTCAGCTGGACTATACATCTTGTTTGATAGCAAGGTTGCATACTATTGCTGAACTGCTATAATTTAGGGTCTTTTGCAATTTCATAACTATTAATGGGTAATTTGATTTACATTTCCCCCTTTCTCCTCTTATTTCCAGTTTCGGCCTTTGGAGCGGTTTTGGACATGGTTACAGATAGGTAATCTTCTATAAAACTCTTTCCCCCCCCCCCCCCCCCCCCCCCCCCCCCCAACACACACACACACAAAAAATGAAGAAGAAGAAGAAGAAGAAAAAAAGGGACAATTTTCCTCTGTCATCTTCTGTAGTGTTTTTATTGTAAATATCCTCAATTATTCCATTTTCTAGTTTGACCGTTTTGATCACAATGTCTTGTGTTTCAGGATTAGCACTGCTTGTCTACTGGTAATTCTCTCCCAAATATATAGGTAGAAGTTACTCTACCCTGTTTTTGTAGTAACTGCACCTTGATTTATTATGTGTTTTTGAGGTTTTCTATGTGATATTTTCCAGGCCTGGCCTAGTTTTCTTGTCATTGCTTGCTTTGGATATTGCCAGCCATTGGTTGCAGATGTACAGGTATTTTGACATAAGAATTTATATTTTTCATGTTATATTGTATATCTGAATAAGCTTGAATGGATCTGGCAATTTGATGTTACAAGTCTATTTTCGAGAGTACTTCTGATGAATCATTATTTTTTCCCCCCTTCCCCACTTCTTCATTGCAGTACTTTCTTGGTAGGCAAAGTGAGTCATAAAGATGTAAATGACAGTACTAATTGGCTATTCAAGGCATACTACGGCAATCGGATATTTATGTGCTGCTGTTGTGTTGCTTGTGAGGTGAATGTTTCTTTGGATTACCTTTATGGTTAAGACAATTCTTTCATGTCTATGCTATTTTTCTCTTAGTCTGAGTGGCTTTGTTCTGCAGGTTCTTTACATTATTCTATTTCTTCTTGCAAAGAACCAGAATGAGAATCTGAAAAATGTAAGGCTTCATTTGGTTGAGTGTGTTAAAGTTTCTGCCTGAATGTTGTGACTTGTGAGGATTTACCCGGTTTATTTGGTTTTATTCTGTTGTTTTAGGTTATAATGGATGCTACAAAACAGAACTCAGTTCTTTCTGTCCTACTTGTTTTACTTGTGGTTGGATGGGCTATCAAGCAAGCAGTAAATGTTATACAGGTAAGAAGTGCTGCTTTACTCAACCTACCTAATTAAATGTATCACATATTAGTTTAAATTCCTACAATGGGTTGATGTGAGCTTAATTTTTCATGTTATATTTTGTATATAAATTTGTAAGTTTGTATTTATATGTTAGATTTGTGCATATGCTTTTGATGCTTATTTATGTTGAGATTCTTTGTAATAAACATTTGCTAGTGACTGTTGTAAGTATTAAGGAATGAAACCAAACCAAACTAAGTCTTAAGTCCCATCAAATAGGATCGGCTACATGAATCCTTCTTCTTTACTCGACTCTATCAACGGCCATTTGGTTAGTCAAATTAAGGAGATTCATATATCTATTTACTACTCCTACCCAGTCACGAATATACTTATTCTTAACTTTGTCTTTTCTACCTTAATATCTTCATCTCAGTAACACTCATCTTATTTACATGTTGTTTCTTAGTTAACCAACATTCCGTCCCATACAACATCCCTGGTCTAATAGCCATTCTATAGAACTTTTCTTTTAGTCTAGTATTTAAGTCACCCCGCCTTAATTCTATGGACCACATCCGCTCCAATCTCCCTAGCTACTGTGATAATCGATCATAAATAATAAAAATGTTCACTCTTGGGTAGTTCTTGGTTTTCAATCTTCACTTCTCCTTTGTTTCTATTGTTACTGTTACTATAATTACACTTCATGTATTCTGTCTTAGTTCAGCTTATCTAAAATTGTTTAGATTCAAGTACTTCTCTCCAAGTCTCAAACTTAATGTTAACTCATTCTTGAATCTCATCTACTAACACGATATCTGCAAAAAAATATACATCATGGCACATTATCCTGAATATTTCTCGTCAACTTATCTATAACTAAAGCAAAAATATAAGGACTTAAGGTTGATCCGTGGTGTAACCCTATTTACTTGTCTCTCCAGCAGGCGATCTAATAGTGGTCACCACACCGTTATACATGTTCGTAATCACATCAATATAATCTTTTGACACCCATTTCTTCTCTAACACCTATCATATTATATCTCGAGGGACTCTATTTTATACTTTCTCAAGATCGATAAAAACAATATGAGTGTCTTTTTTTTTCTCTATACTTTTCTATTACTCTCCTTAAAAGATAGATCGCTTCTATTGTTGACCTATAGGTATAAATCCAAATTGATTCTCTAACACCTCTGTTATATCTCGCAATCAACGTTCCATCACTCTCTCCCACACTTTCATTATATGACGCATTAGCTTAATTCCTCTATAGTTGTTGCAATTCTGGGCATCTCCTTTATTGTTATAGCTTGTCACTAAAATATTTTTCCTCCACTCCTCTGGCATTTTCCTAGTCAACAAAATCTTGTTAAATAACCTAGTCAACCAAGTAACGCCTTTTTTATCCAAATATTTCCAAGCTTCAATAGGGATATCAAGCCTTATTTGATTTCATCTTCTTAAGTGCAATCTCCACTTCAAAGTTCTTAATCTTGCGATGGAACTTATAGTCTTGGTTTTCCTTATTACTGGCTACTTCCTCCCCTTTTGACCTTCTTCTATGTTCCTCATTTAACTTCTCAAAATAGTTCTTTCACCTCTCTTTAATCTCTTCATCCTTCACCAACACCTTAAAGTCCTCACTCTTGATACACTTAACCTGATTAAAATCTCTTGTTTTCCTCTCTCTTATCTTAGCAAGTTTGTATATTCTCCTCTCTCCCTCCTTACTAACTAGTTTAGTGTATAGGTCATCCTAAGCTTTCAATTTAGTCTCTCTCACTATTTTTTTGATCTCCTTATTAGTCAATCTGTAGCTCTTAAGGTTTTCCTTAGTTCTATTCTTTTGCCACTTTTTAAAGCATTCTTTTTTCGTCTTTACTACCGTTTGAATCTCTTCCTTCCGCAACCAAGTTTCCTTAAAGTTGGGTCCCTTTCTTTTCGACTCTCCAAGAACTTCCTTTGAAATTCTCCTCATACAATTGGCCATCGAGTTCCACATAGTGTTAGCATCATCTTCTAAGTCCCAAGTACTTTCTTTATCCATTATATTCTTAAATATTTCTAGTTTATCTCATTTTAGGTCCTACCATCTTGTCCTAAGACAACCACTATTCTTCCTAACTTGGTATTGCCCTTTAAAGCATAAATCTAGTACCAAAATCTTATGTTGAGACATCACTCTCTCCAAGAATCACCTAATAGTTGCTGCATTTTAGATAGTCCACTTTTTTTTACTAGAAAGTAATCTAGTTGGCTTCTAATTGACCCACTCTTAAAGGTAATCAAATGTTTCTCTCTCTTCGTATACATAGTATTGGCCACCACCAGGTCAGAAGTCAACGCAAAATCTAAAATACTCTCTCCAGCCTCATTTCTATTACCAAAACCATACCCACCATGCATTCTCTCATAACCTAGTTTATCTATTCCTATATGGCCATTGAAATCTCCACTTATAATTAGGTTTTCTGCTACGAGTATCTTCTATAATACCTCTTCCATTTGGTCTAAAAAATCTCTTAGTCTGATCATCTAATCCTTACTTGGGGTGTGTATGCACTAATAACATTCTCTATATTTTCTCCAATAACTAGTTTAACTAATATAATCCTATCGCCTTTTCTAATGACCGCAACTACATTTCCTACAAAACACTTGGTAAGATGTTAGTAAGTTAGGTTAAGCACAACTGGGTATTCGATACTTCTCCATAAGCTTGAACGGCAAACCCCTCCCTCTAGAAACCTAGAGGTACAACCAATGTTAACAGAAAATACTGAAATATGGTGCACTTTTGTTTCAAAATGATTAATTTAGCGATCCAAAGCAATTCATAATTATTATTTTTTTTTCAAATAATATTTTCTTAAGGTTTCCTTGGGAGTAAAAAATATCAAATATAATGAACTAAATCTAAGGTGAGTAAACTTTTGACATGACAAAATTGTAAAAAATGGGTTAGAATGCTAATAAAAATGTGTTACTATATGATTAATTTGGAAAATAACTTACATTTTATTAGATTTCTAATTGTTGAAAAAAAAAAAAATTACTCGAAACTAGAACTACCTTGAATTCTTATAGTGCAAACCATATAAGTATACCCCTATTGTACCACAATTTACATACAATTTAGAGCATGTAACGTACTACTTTTCCATTTCTGTTCCACGTACTGAAACGATCTACGTTCCAAGTAACATAGGGTACGACCACTTGAACTAGGCTCAAATTCTTAGTACCTAATAATTGGTTGATAATAAAGAAGAGCACACTTCTTGTGTAGAATATTGTTTCTTCATAGGCTTTTTGATACTAATAACACTTAATAAATTTTTTTCATTAATTTATCAAAAAAAGAAAAAAAAAATCATTGAAACTTTGACTAATCATATGCTTTTATCTAATTTTCTACCATTCGTTTGTTTTTTTTTTGTTTTTAATTTTTAGAGTGGGTTGTGAATTTCCGGAATGGCTGGGATTTTGGTTGGGTAAGAGCTTGGTTTGAAGCACAGAATTATACTCTTGCCATGATGCTACCAGCATTAATAATAGCCAACGTAGGAGATGTGTCATCTAAATTGCCATATCTTGAAACACGGAGTAACAAACTCTTACAGTGATGCTTCCGACACTATCAGCCGATGTAGGGGATGCATGTGATAATCTAAAATAACCTTTTATTTTATCTTAGTTCCTCGTGATTATGGTATGGGGAGTCTCATTAAGAATTTTACTTAGGTTGTGTTTGGATCATAGATTTAGGTAGGAATTTGGAAAAAGAAAGCAAAATGTGAAGAGAAATGTGAATGAAATATTTTTCTCTATTTCTCTCGTCTTTTTCTTTCCCTTTCTAAATCCCTATTCAAATCCATGATCCAAACACAAAATTAGTCACTAAATCCTTATGAGTCCATTATACTTAAAAAATGATAATGTCATAATATAATTCTACATTAATAGAGACCTGGGTTCACAAAAACTGGTCTAATTGTTAGGTGTTCTTTTTATGATGATGATTGTTGTTACAATTTTCAAGTGAACTTCACGAGTTGATTTTTCATGATTGATTCAAGACAGGATAGAGAAGATTTGTTCAGGATTATAGTCATATTTGGTGAATTTGGCGTGGACATGTCATTCTTTTCTGGATTCTTATTTTCACTGTATTGTATCATAACTGTAGTTACTTTGACTGAGTTAACTTGGAACTCATTTTATGGTTCTCAGATAAAGACAGCAGCAGATGCATGCGTGGATTATGACATCAACAAAAAGCAGAAGCCATAATATTGAAAAAGAAAATGTCCCCACGGCAATGTTGCTTCCACAAAGATGCAGACTGTTTTATCATCCTGATCGCATTGAGTTGTCATCTGGTTAAACAGAGAACATGCTTCAAGCAGTGTCTGTGTCCCTCAGTTTTATGGTTCGTGACTAAATGGTTTTGACTTGCTACAGGAAGGAAGAGATTTAACTATGTATGGTTTTTTGTACAAGTCACAATGGGAGTGTGGTTTTGTGTTTCTTTTTTAAAGCCTAGGTCATTTGGCACTGGAAGGGCCATTGTACATTGTCTCATAGACAGTATGAAGATGGTTTATCATTCAATTTGTGTTGCTTTGGATTCCGGATAAGAAGTACCCTTCTTCTATTAGTTGCTTCCATCTCTCCGGCTTACAATTTTAAGGTTTTTTTGGGACAAATTCAAGGGTATTGATTCTTTATGTAATAGTGTCCTATTTGTCCTCTTTTTTAACTTCTATTAGTTGCTTCTATCTCTTGGGCTTACAATTTTGAGGGTTTTTTGGGACAAATTCAAGGGGTATTGATTCTTTATGTATAGTGTGCTATTGGTCCTCTTTTTGAGCTTCCTCGGTTTTTAACCCCCTTTCTAATCTTTTAAAATTGGGTTTGTTTCTTCAATTTAAATAGGGATTTAGAAAGTGAAAGTTGAAGGAAGGAAATATGAATGAAATATAATTTTTTTTTTTTTTTTTCAGTTTCTCTTGTATTTTTTATTTTCCTTTCCAATTTCCTATATAAATCTATGAATCGATTTCACTTCTTTCCTTCAACTTTCATGTAATTTTTTTTATTTTTTTTTTGATCGGCACCAACAAAATTTTCATCTATGCTTTTGAGTTCTCAGAAAAAGGAAAAAAAAAAAACAAAATTTTAATTAAAAAGAGGGGAAAAAAAGTACAAGAGGAGAAGAAGTCACCACAGAGAACAATAATAAAAGTAAAAGAAACACATGCTCATATCCTACATATGGCTCTCCAATTCCTAAAAAATAATAATAATAAAAATAATAAAATAAATGAGAAACCCCCTTTAAAAGGAGCAATTAATACCAAAAAAAGAGAGAAAAGACAAATCCTCCACCCCCCCAATCCTCTACTTTTTATTTTCCTAATTAATAGTATTCTTTTTGTTGTCAACAAAAAAACAAAAAAAAGGGATTTCTGGTTTCAGACAAACATGAAATTTCATTTAAGTGACACACGAAATCTAACACAGGATCACAACAATAATTCAAAATTTAAAAGTTAAACCAAAAAAGAAAAAGAAAAGAGAGCATAACAAATATCCAACTGACTTCTCTAATGTTTACTATTGCAATATCAATGAACAATGAGAAAGCTTCAAAAAGCAGTGCTCCCACTAGGTGTGGAACAAGGACTAGAATGGCCAAATAATCGAGTTCATGACTGTTCACGTCACCGTCGATGAAGTCTGACTGAGTTCAACACAGTTTATGTCGGAGTCTAAGCAAGTTTAAATCCATACATGAGCTGAGCACAAACCAGATCATAAAAGCAAATTTGTAAACAAATCTGGACTCAGACTGTAAATTGAAGTTACAAAGAGTTCCTCAGATGCAAGGATCCATTGTGTATAAAATTACAACCATCAAAGGCAAATAAGTAACAATGATAATTCTCATCAACATAAGATACCGTAACAACGATCCACTGCTGCAGCCAAATCCACGAACCCCTTTCCAAATCTTTCCTAAACACTAACGAGTAAACTAGTGAAACTATGCCAAACTTAAATCAATATAGGCTAAACCCGAAAAACTGGCTAATTATGATAGCTAGTCCAAGAGCAATTGCTACAAGCGAAGATGCCCATGTGAGCTTCTCGGTTATTCTAGGTACTCTCTCTTTTAATGCCTGACTACACGAGCCTATAAATACGGTATAACTTCCCATTGCAATTACTGTCCCAACCAAGAACATACCTAGAAATGCAGCGCCAGCCAAGCGAGAAGGCAGAGCAAGTGCAGGCAAGACCATCATCAGTGCATCGGGTTGGAGCCCGTGTACGATCCCTGTGGCAAAAGTTGCAAAACCAATCTTCTTTTGCTTCCCAATTGTTGGGTTTTCTAGAGATTCATAGACACTAACATCGCACTCGCCGTTTTCTAAGGCAACACATGGGGTTGGGACCTCTGAGGCCTCTCTGATTCCCATAGCACCGATAACAAGTAGAGTGAAACCGACAACTCTTGTGCCCCAAGTTCTTAGAACTTCAATATGGAGCCGATCTTTTAGTATTAGAAATAATAGGCCGAAAATGACTTGTCCAGCATCATGACCGCAACCCCACAGTGCTCCAACTGCAGCGCTCTCCATTCGAGTGCGGCCAATTGAGAGTGGAGCCAAAGCAGCGAGGTGATCGGGACCTGATAGTGTGTGTAAGCAACCGGCAAAGAAACCGGTCCATGCACTAGTTAGTAGTTCATTATGAATGAGCCTTCCACCGGCTGTGGCTGCAGCCGGAGCCCCCGTCTTGACTGCAGTTTGAAATGTGGCGAAAGCTGGTGACACAATCACTGGATGGATTAATATCACAATGAGAGCTGAAAGTAGTACAACTGTTCCAGCAGCAACTTCCTGAAACATTTTAGGAAGTGAAAAATGCTGAGAATATAAAAAAAAAAAAAAATTACAATCATTAAAAAACATATGATTACATACATGTGAAATGTGTTATCTATAATCATTAACAAAATTATGAAATCATGTAATGATGGAGTAATTGACTGCTAGGAAAGGCTATTAGCGTGCTGCAGACAATAGGGTAATCAAGGATTTGATTGAAATTTAGGAGTATTATCCAAATCAATGTAACAAAGATGGACAACCTGCTCATGATTCAAGCAATTCACCTTTCAATTTTATGCCTAAAATGAGACTCTAAGAACCTTAGACCCCAGCTATGGGTATCAAAAGAAAGTTTTATTGAGTTGCACAAAACCATGCACATAATTTAACGTTGTTCAGATTCAAGATGGAGGAAAAGCCAAAAGCAGGTCTTCCCACAATTCTATTTTCCAAAGACAACCACAAACAAATATTCTTTATCCAATTTTGCTGGAAACAAAGAAGCACATCTGATGTTGAAGACGGCAAAAGATAATTCAGGCAACATAATCATTTTCCTAAAAACGTGAATAAAAGAGCATGGGATGAGGCAGTGGGAAAGGATACGATTACCAAAGATTGACAGGGGCCACAGTGCTCGATAGAGCTGATTGGCAAAAAAAGCCTTCATGTAGCCTACACCTGAATAATTGTAATTGAGGCTTCTTCTTCTTCAATTATTTATTTATTTATTTTTTTTATAAAAAAAAATAAGTCAAAATTTTATACTCATGCAAACCTAACTCCTAGTTATAAAATCCAAAGTGGCACATCTTTGATTGATTAAATGCGTTCTTGAAAACAAACTGATCATCAGAATCCAATGACTACTTCTAATATTTTTTTTTTCCCTCCAAAAGATCCACCCCCTCTAAACCAAGAACATAATAACTAGCCAATATGAGTGCTTCCTTAGCATTGGTATTAAGTATGCTAGAATGTTTCTACTAACAATAATACCACAATGTGATGAAGAGATTGATGAAAAAGTGAAATATATATATATATGTTGTTTGAATCTAAAGCTTTATATATAAGAATGAGGACAGGACCAAGATATACTACCAAATGCAGCTCGCCAAAAAGCAAATTAAAGTCACGGTGATGGTCAAAAGTCAAAACTTTGCAATTTGCAGCCATGAAACCTCCGAACAAGGAGATGACAGAAGATGAACGGAACAACAAATCAGCCAAATTAAAAGATGAGCTTCCGGAGCTTGAAGCTGCACAAGAATTCCAATCGATTTGAACTAAAAATTTATAAGACACCATATTTACGTCAAAAGAAAAATAAAGAGGGGAAGGTTTGCAGGGAATGAAGGAAGAAGAATATTATGGCTAGGCTTTGCTCAATTATTTCTCTTGCAAACTACTTCAGCTAAAGTGATAAAATTTTGTATTCCCAACCACTGCAATTGAGTATGATCGCTAACACTAGTTGTAAAGAACAGTTCAGATTAAAAGTCATATATCCTACTAAACAGACTATGGAGAAAATGATCATACAAGCCAGTTATCAAGTCCACAACCATTGTCTCTATATGTTTTGGAGGTAGCTAAGAACAAAGATCCAAGGACTCAAAGCTAGGATTTCAATAAGTTTCATGTTGATACATCCATAGCAAAACCAATGATGAAAACCAGTAAATTGTAAGAGGAAAGAGCAATAAATTCAAATTGAAACAAATGCACCCCAACCCAACAACACACAGCAAGAACCCCCAATTTCCCATCAGTAACACAACAACAAATATATATATATATATATATATGTCTATATAATAAGGGAGAAAGGTTTTTGAAAATGTATCAGAGATACATTTTGTATCAATGGCTGAGATGATTCCTATATACTATCTAACGCTTGAGATCATTTTTATCCCCGCCCCAACACACTCTCTCTCTCTCTCTCTCCCACGTCTGCCCAAACACCTTCTCTTCAACTCCCACGTTCTCTCCTCGACTCCCTCTATGGTGGATCTCTCTCTTACGTTCGAAATTCTTTCTCTTCTCTCAGAGAAACTGAAGATAATCTTCCAACAGCGACGATGGTCTCAACAGGAAAGAAATACCCTCGCCATTGATCAACATCAAGCTCCACGACTATCCACCTTCCCTCGGCTCCCACCCTCCCAACATCAGCATCGACACCCACCCTCCATCGGCTCCCATCCTCCCAACATCAGAGGTATTTTGTTTCTTCAGTTCTTCAGTTCTTTGAGGCTTCAGTTTTAGGGCAAATTTTTGAATCAGTCTATATATATGAATTGGTTTCCAATTTTCTGGTTGTGGTTTCAAATTTTCCCTTTCTCTGCAACAGAAACGGTGATCTCGCCATTGATCAACATCAAGCTCCGTGACTGTCCACCCTCCCTCAACTCCCACCTTCCCTCAGCTCCCACCCTCCCAATATAAGAGGTATTTTATTTCTTCAGTTCTTTGAGGCTTCAGTTTTAGGGCCAATTTTTGAATCAGTCTTATATATATGAACTGGTTTCCAATTTTCTGGTTGTGGTTTCCAATTTTCCCTTTCTCTGTCTTCAATTAGTTCTTTGTCTGGTTATGTTTTAGGTTGAATATCCTTCGGCTCCCTCTTGGTCATTGTTGTGTTTTTCCCTTTTTTTCTAAGAAATGGAAAGAGTTGTTTGGATTTGTTGTTTACATTCTCCATGGTTTTGTAGTTTACGGTGGTGGCGTATCATATTGGTTTGGAATTTTTGTCCAATTCTCCATGGTTTTGTAGTTTAGGTGGATGTTCATTGACATCTGTTATTTTTGCAGTGGCATTTCATTAACATCTGTGAGTCCTTCATATTGGTTTGGAATTTTATTCTCATTTTACGAAATTATATGAGCATCAAAATTATATGAGTCCTTCATATTGGTTTGGTTTGTAAACTGTGTTCACATATTAATTTTTGGTTTGGAATTGTTTTGCTTATGCTACTATGAAACATTATTTGGCCATTTTCGCCTTATCTTCTACACTTAAATTAGGGCTTTCTTTTTCTTAGAGAGATTTCTTTTTCTTCTTTTTCTTTTTTCCTAGAGAGATTTCTTTTCTTCTTTTTCTTTTTTCCTTGAATTTGTGTAGTGGATTACAAATATTTACTTTTACATTTGTGGATTATGCTGATTAGGTTATACAACTATTTCTCTTTTGGTCTACCAAACATGCTGATGTACACAGATTTCTCCACTACGACCACAGTAGCAAATTTGCCTCTTCCTTTTCGCAGACACCCACACTCCTCACAACCATCTCTACTCCTCCCTCCTTAGCGACCCTTTGTCGACATCTTGATCGCAACAACTATAGCAACCCCACTCCCCATCTCAACCATCGCACAGCTACCAACTTAGCCTCATGCAACATTGCGAAGGGTAAACACATTTATTTATATACATGCTTTAGTTTGATTAAGATTTTTAACTGCATTCGCATGATTTTACTTAATCTAACTATTGTTCTCATATAGCAGAAAGCCCTAATTTTTCACACCCCTGAAGTTTATGAACAGTTGAGCTCCATATACTTTGTTAATTGTTTCTATGTAGAAAAACTAAAAACTGCTTTGAGAAGTACATGACATGGAGGCTGAACTCCAAATTGAGATTGCTAGAGAGAATTTCCCTCAATAGCAGTATTATGTAGGCAAGAAAACATTGTAAAATTTTATTATCTTATGCAAGTGATATACGCAAAAGTTATAAGCTGATGTGAGTCATGATCGATAAAGCATCATACTCCTATTTTTTTTTTTAATGGAATCTGAACAGTGTTGTGGAATTAAAAGGTCTGGCAAGAGTTTGAAAAAATAAATTATAAGAAATCAACAGGGCACTAACCGATCCCCAGGGAAGACTAAAGTTTTTGCTAATTTAAGGGAGATTTCTTTTTCTTCTTTTTCTTTTTTCCTTCAGTTTGTGTATTGGATTTCAAATATTTACTTTTAGATTTGTGGATTATGTTGATTAGGTTGTACAACTATTTCTCTCTTGGTCTACAAAACATGCTAATGTGTTTTTATCTTTATTAGTTAAACATGCTGAAAGTCCAATTTTGTCATGGTTTGATTCTAAGCATGTAATTCTTTATCTTTGTGTGGATGTTATGTTATTTTCTTGAGTAGAGTAATTCATGGTCTTCTTTGTTTTATTTTTTTTATTTTTTTGTTAAAAGTAAATAAAATAAATAAAATTGACTGACTGAAAGGGATTGAGCTTAGGTGTTAATATTATATCGTATGGAGTCGAGACACTCTTTCCATTGATGTAGCAAAACTAGGATTTATTGAATTGTTAAGCTCTTTCGACCTTCATATTTGTTGTTTTGAAATTCTTTCCATGTCCTTTATATATTGCTTTTTAGGATGTTAGTTTTGATGCTCATTTTCTTTGGAAAAATTCACATTGATTGAAGTTTGTAATTTTTTTATTTACCAGTGTGAACTCTTCCAGATTGAGGCATGAGTTATAGTTATAAAGTTAAATTCATGATTTAATTATTGAGCTTCGTTGGAGGTTTTATTTAATATGATTTGAATTTTCTGGCTAGGGGATCATGTATATTTTTGGATTTGAATCAAAATATTATTTTTTATTTTTTTTGTCTATCATTTATATTTGTTTTGTATTTTTTAACCTTTATAATTAACAATGTTTCCAACTGGTTTGTTTTCTTGATGGGAACTCAAAGCAACATATTCATCCAAAAATGAATATTAAACACAAGATAAACTTTAATTGCTTTTTGAATTTAATTATGTGTCGGTTTACAATCTTAAAAAATTCTTATCCATTATAACGTTGTTTAATCATGTTCCAATTAATAATGTAACTTTTCTTTTCTATGAAATACATGTCTCACATTCTTTTTTTTGGGTTTCCATTGAACAATTCCCTCAATGAGTTAGAAGAGTGTAGGAATAACCTAAACTCTTACATTAGAAAAAATACACAGATACTCTCTAGGTTTTGCTTTAAAGTTAATGATTTTGGTGTAAACTATTTTAATTTATTGGGGTTTGATGGGTTTTGATTTATAAAATTTGAAATGAATTTGATGGGTTTTATTCGCAGAAATCCGCAGAAATTCGAAGTCGTTTCGCTTGAGACATCACCCCTAGGAACAAGTTTTCCGGCTTCGGCGCTTTCCGGCACATCCCCGTGAGTTTACTCTCTCTATCTCTCCTAGAAATGTTTACAGATATATAAATATATAAACATGTGAATTTGTGAGCAGAAATGGTATGCTCTCTCTGTCTCTCTCTTATTTTGCTTTCTATGGATATCTATGAAAAGCCATGAAATTATTGTTGTATTTTTCTTATCAAAATCAGACCAAATTGAATAAAAGATTCTGCCATGAATACTTTCATCCCATGAATACTTAAACTTCCATCAGATTTTAGATTTTAGATTTTAGATTTTTCAAACTTTCCATTGTTTTTTCAATGTGTTGGGTTAGTTTTAGGTTTCTTTATCAGTTCAAATATTTAAAATTTCATCAGATTTTAAAACTTTCATCCCATAATTATGTCGAGTATTCCACCATAAATCGGCCCATAAATCAGTAGTTTCATCATATTTTTATCAACCCATAAATCAGTAGTTTCTACCAAAAAAGTTTGATGGGTTTTGATTTTTGAAATTTGAAATGGATTTGATGGGTTTTATTCGCAGAAATCCGTAGAAATTCGAAGTCGTTTCGCTTGAGACATCATCCCCGGGAACAAGTTTTCCGGCTTCGGCTCTTTCCGGCACGTCCCCGTGAGTTTACTCTCTCTATCTCTCCTAAAAATGTTTATAGATATATGAACCTATAAACATATGAATTTGTGAGCAGAAATGGTATGCTCTCTCTGTGTCTCTCTTATTTTGCTTTCTATGGATATCTATGAAAAGCCATGAAATTATTGTTGCATTATTCTTATCAAAATCAGACCAAATTGAATAAAAGTTTCTGCCATGAATACTTTCATCCCATGAATACTTAAACTTCCATCAGATTTTAGATTTTAGATTTAGATTTTAGATTTTTCAAACTTTCCATTGTTTTTTCAATGTGTTGGGTTAGTTTTACGTTTCATTATCAGTTCAAATATTTAAGATTTCATCAGATTTTTAAACTTTCATCCCATAAATATGTTGAAATTCCACCATAAATCGGCCCATAAATCAGTAGTTTGTACCAAAATTTTTTTGTCTTGTTTGGTTGGAAAGAAAGTGGGGGAAATTGGTTGTGCATTTGATGATGGTTGTGTTCCATTGTATTTTCAATGTGTTGGGTTAGTTTTATTTAGGTTTTCTATGCCATTTGTGGAATACTTTATAGTTTTACTTGGGTTTTTTCCTTGCTGCACTTCCTTGCCGCACTTGGTGCAGAAACTTTTATCTGATAAAGTTTCTACAATGAACACTTTCATCCCATGAATACTTAAACTTGCATCAGATTTTAGATTTTAGATTTTTCAAACTTTCCATTGTTTTTCAATGTGTTGGGTTAGTTTTAGATTTTTTTAATCAGTTTAAATATTTAAACTTTCGTCAGATTTTTAAACTTTCATCCCATAAATATGTCAAGTATTCCACCATAAATCAGGCCATAAATCTGTAGTTTCATCATATTTTTATCATCCCATGAATTAGTAGTTTGTACCCAAAAATATTCTGTCCTATTTGGTTGGTAAGAAAGTGGGGGAAATAGTAAAGAAAGTAAAATTTGGGCTCAAATTTTATTTTTTTATTTTTTTATTTTTTTCTGAGAATGAAAAGATCAGTTTAAATATTTAAACTTTCATCCCATAAATATTTTAAACTTTCATCATAAATCAGATTTTTAAGGCAACTAACTATCAAGTATTCCACAAATGGCATCAGATTTTTATCAGCCCATAAATCAGTAGTTTGTACCAAAAAAATCCTACCCTGTTTGGTTGGTGAGAAAGTGTGGGAAATAGTAAAGAAAGTGAAATTTGGGTTTCCTTTGGCTAATAATTGGTTACTATGTTTAGTTGCTCTAAAAGTTGGGATTGTGTTTACTTTGAGTCTTATGAGTAGCTTTTTGATAATGAAAAGATTTGGACTCATCAAGGCAACTAACTATTAGAGTGTTGATGATCTTAATTGAATTGGGTTGTTGGACTATTTGTCGATTTGTTCAATTTTTAGGTATTTTTCTTAATTGACTTGGGTTATTTGTTCGATTTGTTCTTAATTGACTTGGGTTATTTTTAGGTATTTAGATTGTTCTGAAACACACAAGTTTGGTTCAACTTGATGCCATTTTAGTTTATGATATCCTCTTTCTGTAATTTTGATTTTTAGTTTTATTTTGTGGAGAAATTGTATCATTTTTTTATTGTTATTGGATTAAATGGAATTGTATCTCTTTCAATAAGCCTATGTTCTTTTGTCTAATCTTTTGTGATTATTTAACAGTAAGTATTGAACCCAAGAATTTTAGTTTTATGATCTGGGTTTGGTGTGATTTTAGGGAGAGGATCTGGGTGTGATGCTTTTACTGGGGCATTTTTTAAGTGGTTATTCTTTTGGGACTCTTTTTAGGTTGCCAAGTTGCAAAAGTCACCTGCCGTTTGACCCTCATTTTGATTTTTGTTTTTCTAAACCTTAAATCAAAACACCTAGAATATATTGGAATCATGTTGTTGTACAGTTTATACATAACCCATTTGGTTTAGCCAATATCTATTGGTCCAATTTGAGTTGGAATTTGGTTGAATTGAGCCAAATGTTTTAAAATGGCTGACTTGGAAACACCCACAAGTCTACTATGGAATGAGTAGTAGCTGCTGTTCTGTGGACTATGGTTAACACTCTGGTTCTCTCTTTCATTTATTCATCTAATATCTGCATTTGTATCATTTGGTGGTAATATTTGCTATGGAGTTTTGTAGGTATTCTAAGTGATTCTCAATCATTTTGATTCTCTATCATTTGTATCATTTGTGTTTTTCTATATGTTCAAGAAACCGATATGGGTTTGTGTTTCCTTCATTACAAGAAATTACACATTTAGCGACTAAATTTGGTGACCAAAATAAATTTAGTCGCCAAAAGTGTCATTTTTGGCAACTAAAAAATATATTAGTCGGCGTTGGTTCGAAGTTTAGCTACTATATTAATTTAGTCGAGATATGCTATTTATTGGCGACTAAAAAAATTTTAGTCGCTAAATATTAAGTAATAGGCGACTAGAAACCTGTTAGTCGGTGATAGTCTATATTTTAGGCTACGAAAAATTTAATTTGATCGTCGTATACAATTATTTGCCGACAAAAGAAAGTTTAGTTGTCAAAGACCATGCATATTTTTTGGGTTACTCTTTGCCGACCAAAGAATTTCGTTGCCAAATATGAGCTTTTCGTGACTAAAAAAATGTAGTAGTCATATAATAGCTATTCCCGGGAAGTTAATATCTCCTTTTTAACTGCTTAATCATTGTTGGAAGCATTATTTTCATTTATTTCCCTTTTGAACTAGAAGAGAGGTAGTAGTCATACTCATACACGAGGAAATACAGTTGTTTCAGTCTTATTCAAATATGAATTTAAGAAAATATTAAGACCTTTGTATTATGAGTCTGGTTTTATAATTTAAATATTTTATTATATAAAAAAATTTGGCGACCATTTTTTATAAGAAAAATTAGATCGATTTTATAATCATGACTTAGTATTCGTTGTAATGAAAATCCCTATTCATGCTTTACTTTTCATGGAAGTAGCCTCTCCTAATCTTTCATCTCTGGTCATATCAGATCACTATGACATTACCATTCTGCCACATAAGATATCCATCCATTCTTTCATGAATTGTGGTGCAGCATGTCCATGGATGATAAAAGCAGAATGTTAACGATAGCCAAACTCATAATTTGTCAATCGGCCTTATCCTTCTCACCATCTTCTGTCAATATCATGGTCTCTGCAGTGTTCCTCTACCTCGCTTCCTCTCCCCAACACCAACACACCTCCACCACCGTCGCGGCCGCCGCAACAACAACAACAACAACCACCCACATCATCAACCTCTCCGGAATAGATGTGTGTGTTATATTTTTTGTAGTCAATTTCTTAGTCTCCACCATTTCTATATCCAAAAACTAATCTCTTTTTTTGTTTCTCTAAAAAATTAAAAATTAAATGATGAGCTTATCTGAGAACAACCTCTCCAAAACAGAATGATTATGTAGTTTTATCTGTTTGGTATATTTCTATTTGGTATTTTTCCTTCTTTTTTTTTTTTCATTTCTCCTATTCAATTTTTTTTTTTTGTTTGGCCCAGGTGTAATATATCTTAAGGCACGGGTTATATTCTAATTCTAACGATAGCCAAATTTTTGTTTGGCCCAAGAGTGACATATCTTCAAGTTTGTTGGTGGAATTGAGGTCTTGATCATCATTTCTGTTGGTGGAATTTATCTTGCAATTTATGTGTTAAGCTTTATTAATCTGGGTTTGAGTTGTTTGAAGTGTGATAAAATTACCGGTTTTGTTTGTGCATATCAGCTCCAATTTTGTCATTTCTGTTGCATTTGTGTTTGTGTTTGTGTTCATAAAAATTAATTCAAAAACTTGGCAAAAAGTTTGTAATCTCTAGGTTTGTGTTTATTTATGTGTGTGAGAATATGTATTTTATCTTTCAAGTTCTATTTTTCCCTTTTTTGATAAATTTCTTGACCCACAACAATGGTGGAAACAGCGTAGAGAATACCCTAAAAGTTCTATGTCATCTTCTCCATTTATTCATCAGATCCAAAGCTCACAGATCCGTGGGACTAAAGGAGGGGTGGATTCTGCGAAGGTATTCTCAGCTTTTTAAATTTTTTTATTTTATTTTTTATTTTTACATAGCCATATTGTTTGGTTTTTTTTTTGGACAGAGGATATTCACTCTCTTCAGCTACATTGCAGGATGGATGTTTTTGTGGTCCTTGCTTTATTATTCCAGTCCCTTGATCCAATTTCATGGTATGTTCATCTGAGCAAACCAAATGGATAGTAGAGTTATTTGATTTTTTTTAAAAAAATTTATCAGTTGTTCATAGCATTTTAGTGCACAACGTTAACTCATTAATATTCTTTAATATGATGTTTGGGTTCTATTGGGAATTAAATTGTTCAATCTATTTTTAGTTTACAATTTTATTTATTTTTTTAAATTTAGAGTCTTTGTTTGAGAAGAGAGAGGAACGGGGGGGATATCAATCGGTGAGAGAGAGAGACAGTTGAGAAGATTAATGTTTTACAATCTTTGGGGGGGTGAGACTGAGGTAATAGAGAAGAGGAGAGAGAGTGGGTAAGAAAATTGAGAGATTGCAATTTGGGGGAAGTGTAATTTATCTTGGGAAGATTTTTTTTATTAAAAATATCAAAAATGTTACATATTCTCAAAAATATATAACTTTATAACTCTCACTCACCTGTGATTGGTTAAGGAAGGAAAGAAAAAAAATAAAAATATATGAGTGGTTTACATCATTTTGGGAGTCATGGAGGTTCCTAATTTTGGGGGTTCCTGAAATTTATTTGGGTTACTAAATAAATTGGTGTTTCATTTAAGTTTCATGTCTTCATTTAGGAATTGAATTCATTACCTACTCTTTGAAAAGAAAAAAAAAAAAACAAAAACAAAATTGAATACATTCCTCTAATTTTGATTTATATTTGAATCTCATCATTAATTGTACCGTGCCTGAAGGCATAGCTAGTATATATATGTGGTAAGAAAATAGAGCAAAAAATTCAAATTGAAACAAATGCACCTCAACAACACACAACAAGAACCCTCAATTTCATTTTCATAGCAGTAACACAAAATACCCACAAAACAAAATGCTAAGAAAATACATTCAATTGCATGAAATTTCATACCTTTGGTGGCTGAGAAGATCTTTCCACAATTTGTTTGAGAAAATGGGGTTTAGGCTTCGACCCATCTGGTGAATCTACGAGGGAAGATGAGATCAAGTATTTAACAGGGAATTTAGTTTTGTTTTTTCGAGAGAGCGAGGCGACCCACCGGGACTCGGTGCGTGACGGCGACGGAAGACCGAGTCTTGCGGCGTCAACTCGGGCGAGTCGAGGGAGATTAGGAGAGAAGGGCTTTCGGTGGAGTTTGGGTGGGATAGGGTTTGAATAGATAAGTCTCTCCATCGTCTCTCTCTCTCCCCCTCTCTCTCTCTCTCTGAGATTTTCCGGCCTTGAAAGGTTTGAAGGTAGGTAAGAGCAGTTTACACAACAGAGAGAGAGAGAGAGAGAGAGGAGAGAGGCGAGGCAATCTGGATAGATAGAGCTCTGTATTATGCACTTTTTAATAGTGGTGGTTTCCGATTCGTTTAAATTGGTCGAATCAATCGATCTGTTATATTTTGAATAGATGTGTGAAAACGAATGAATAGTTAGGAATTGATTTTTTTTAAATGATATTTATTAATTAGTTTTATTAATTAGATTTATTTATATATAAGTTTTCATTGATAAATTTATCATTATAAAAATAAGATATTAATAAATTTATCATTATAAATTTATTCATAAAAATAAGAACTGATAAATTTATCACTTGATATATCAATAGGACTTAATAGGTAATAAGTCTCAAAAGTAGGACCTATTGGTAATTTTTTCTTTTTTTAATTCGCTGAATGAATGGTGAATTTAAGGTTTCTTTCACTGTAATTGAATCGTCAAATCGTGAGCCTTCTAGTAATTTATAGGATTTTGTATTTTTAATTTATTTAAATATTTTGTTTGTATTTTTATTTGAAAAAGAGTTTAGATATTCTGCTGTATTTTCAATTTGTTTTTAATTAAGAAATCTTTTATCAAATGACATGGGTTGATATTTGATATTTTTATATAGAAAATATGAGGCTTAATTTTGTCATTTAAAAAAATCAAATTAAATAGTTTTTGAATAAAAAAAGTAATAAAATAGTTTTGATAATGCATATTTTCCTATATGTATTTATTATTGGTATTTGACAATTTACATGATACTTTTTTAGTTATTTTGAGTTGGATTGTTATTCAAAAAAAATATTGACAAGTTGTTGTATTATGTTTAAAATTTGTAAAGTTTAAACTGTCAAATTGATTCGTATCTATCTATCAACTTGCATCCGTTAATTTGATAACGGATTTTAATCCATCAATTCAACAGGCAAATGACCGATTAAAGATTCTCCGACTGCAACCAAATCGAGTTTTCAACTGTGAATTACCGTTTGTTTTTTGGGAGAGGGCTGGGGGGTTTTGAACAAAAAAATATTTTTGAGGACAATTGCAAAAACAAAAAAAACAAAAAAATCAACCAAAATAATTTACAATTTAATGAAAGAAAAGAAGTGGTTATGGCATAGTTTGGGAAGAGGATTTGGGGGATTTTTTGGCTAAAATAATCACAAAAAAAATAAAATAAGTTTTTTAACCTAATAAGACAAAATATCGTATCTAACCTATAATCATTACATTCTTTTTCTCAAAAAAAAAGTCAAAAAAGTCAAAAAAAACCAAAAGTCCTTCCCAAACCAGTCTTTTTAGCCCCAGGCTAAAATAGTCAAAAAAGTTAAAAAGCCAAAAAGTCAACCTACTTCCCAAATGATATCTAAAGTATGTATGAAAAATTATAAAATAGTCATAAAAATGAATAATTCTATTTTTACATATAGGTCATTTCTGTGCATACTGTTAATAAATATTTTTTTATTATAATTTTATTCTAAAATAAAATTATCAAAATAACTTTATCTTTCTAATAAAAAAAAAGGGTAAATTACAAATACACTCTCCAAGATTTGCTTAAAATACGAATTGCCCGTTGTGGTTTGGAAAATTACAAATACCTCCCTGCCAAAATTTTTTATTTAACAAAATTAATTGAAAATGTGAAATTTCTAACTGTACATCTATACAATAATAAAATTATCTGAATTATTAATTGAAATAAAATTTTAACATTATTAAAAACTATTAATTAACTTGATGATTTATTAATAAAATGACTTATTTGTTATGAAATTAAAAATTTTAGGGGGCATAATATAATTTCTATAATCCCAAGGGATAATTTATAATTTAAGTAAACTTCAGGGGGTGTGTTTGTAATTTGCCCTAAAAAAAACTTTAATTCCTAAGCCTTAATCTCCTACCATTCTCTTGGCCGTGCCGACCTCCTCCACTCTTTCTTTGACACCATCTTTTCTAACTTCTTTTTCTAGCATCATTCTTCTCAACTCTTTCTCTGACCTTGCAAAATCCCATATTTTTAGATAATGGAGCAGTGTGGACACGGGCATGGTGCCTAGGGTTTAGAAAGAAATGGTGGGCAATGAAATTAGATGCTAGAGAGTAGATAGATTGGTAATGGCGATCGATGATGGTAGAAGGATGGAAGTCGCAACAACAGTACAAGTTTCAGGAGGAGGAGTTAGTAGTTGGCTAATGATAAATGAAGAAGATAAGGATTAGTGGGTAAGGTTAGGGTTTAAATGATGAAGATGACGGTACTTTTAGTAGGGTAAAATGTGTACTGAACAAAACATAGAATTTCAAATTCATTAAGGTCTCGTTTGGGAACATATTATTTTAATAACTTTTTGGTCTTTTGGTTAAAATATGAGGTAAAAAAATTAGTATGTTTAGAATGACTTTTTGATTTTTTATGAAAATATGTGAAAAAGGTAGAGAAAAAAGGGAATTTTTAACCTTTTGTATAAATTGTTGGTTTTTAAGTTTTTTTAGTAACTTTTTGACTTTTAGACTAAAACAGTGAATTACCAAACGAGACCTAAGTGTGTATCTTGAGAAAAGATGCCCAGTAGAAGGATTTAATGTGTGGAAACAAAATTACCTCATAAATAACAAGGAATCTATTATGAAATTACATACTGTCATTTTCCTTTCTCCCTTCTTTCTTCTCTCTCATTCCTATGTTCTTTTTGTCTTCTTTTTGTACTAGTGCCTCCTTTCAACAGTTGCAGCACCTATTCTCCAACCCTTTACAATCGTCACCAATCCAATTCCTATCATCTTTCGACCATCCCAGCTTATCTCTTATCACTCCATAGCGCTTGCATTTTTGCAATCTCTCCGTTCTATCCCTCCATCTCGAAAAATTCTTAGGTATAGATAGGATACCATGTGGCACGCCAGATGGTACTTTCAACTAATCACAAATATCATGACCTCCCATATTATCTCCCCATCACCCAACACATAAATATGGCCCCTAGACACAAGACTTACCTATTAGAGACTTCTAGTTGACATTGTTTGAACAATCTTCTGTGTAAATAAAATAAATTGAAATAATTCAAACAAAATAAAATAAAACTTACATAATTTATTTTGTTGAACCGAATCAATAATTAAAGACCAAGTCGAGTGTGTGACACTCTGTCCTTAAGATAGATTCGCCCCGCTACGGTGCTTACGGTTATGTGGCGTCTATCTCCCAGGATACAATGATCTTCACAAATTTGTAGTAGCACTTCAAACAAATTTATCCGGCGAACTAGAACCTTGTGTTCTATAACTCTCTGAAATTTATTCTAAATCTAATATGAAGAATAAAGGACACAAGAGAGCAAAATGAAGGCAAGGAAAATGAATTTTCGGAATCAATCAAAATTGGAATGGAGCTGCCTTTATATAGGCTTTGTTGGCACCTATTCAATTTGAATAGAAAAGGTATGAAGAAGGGACATAACCCTTCCTTTAAAATAAAGAGACACCATGAAAGGTTTGCGCCATTTCATTCAAATGGAGGTTTGACCCTTCCTTTAAAACAAAAAGACACCATGAAAGGTTGCACAATTTCATTCAAAATGGAGTCTATTTCAATTTACAACTACCTCTTTATAAATTTTCCAACAATCTCCCACATGAATGAAATTGACAAGAGAAAATGCAACAACATGATGTAAATACAGAGAGTACAGAAATTGGTAATATTCTGCAAAGGATAGGTAGCTTTTGGCTTTGAACCTTCCCTTGTGAGACACTATCGGATTTACTAGCTAACCAATGAACATGATGTCTTGAACTGTTCAGCTGTTTGTGTAAACCAAGACAATAGAACTCACACAGTATATCCCCAGACACAGTTTAGTTCTCACTATTGTGTTCATTTTGGCCCTGAACAACCTGGTCTTTCATGAGTGCTCTAGAGAATTATAGCCCTTCACAAATCTCATAGAACCGGCCCAGTTCACACTCACATAGGTGATTCTTATGAAGAGTATCCTGTCATACTCCACTAGGTATACCTAGATATAAGAATCATTAAAAGTATTACTTAACCTAAAACTCTGCAGTCATCACTATTTCATCATAGAAATGGGTAGGAGTTTAACTCCCCAGTGATCCTTCTGAGTCATACACAACTCGGTTGTCCCTTTGAACCTAGATCTTGGGATCTCCAGTCAACTAGGTTGGGTTGCCATTGTGGTAACTCTTATTTAATAGGCTTTAGTCCCATTCCCCTCGATGAATTCTCAACTAACTCTCTTGCTAACCCTTTGGTTAGTGGATCCGCTATGTTGTCTTTAGACTTCACATAATCAATGGAAATAATTCCATTAGAGAGTAGTTGTCTTACGGTATTATGTCGACGACGAATATGTCGAGACTTACCGTTATACATATGACTCTGTGCTCTACCTATTGCAGATTGACTATCGCAATGTATGTATATAGCAGGCACCGGTTTTGGCCATATTAGAATATCTTCAAGGAAGTGGCGAAGTCATTCTGCTTCTTCCCCTGCTTTGTCTAAAGCTATGAATTCTGATTCCATAGTAGACCTAGCAATACTAGTCTGTTTGGAAGATTTCCAAGATACAGCCGCACCACCAAGAGTAAAGACATACCCACTGGTGGACTTCGAGTCTCTAGTATCCGATATCCAATTTGCATCACAGTATCCTTCAAGTACTGCTGGATATCTAGTATAATTAAGTCCAATGTTATGAGTAAATCGAAGATATCTTAGAACCCTTATAATTGATTTCCAATGTTCTACTCCCGGGTTACTCGTATATCTACTTAATTTACTTACTGCATAAGTTGTATCCGAGTGAGTGCAGTTCATCAAGTACATTAAGCTTCCAATAATTTGGGCATACTCTAATTGAGAAATACTTTCCTGTACATTCTTAGAAAGATACAAATTAACATCTATAGGTGTTCTAGCAAGATGATCATCGTCATTGCTGAATTTGTTAAGTATTTTCTCAATGTAATGAGATTGTGACAAAGCATATCCCTATGATGTTTTGGTAATTTTCATACCAAGAATTACATCAGCAATGCCCATGTCTTTTATGTCAAAATGTTTATTTAACATTTTCTTAGTAGTTTTAATCATATCATTATTACTACCTATGATGAGTATATCATCCACATAAAGACATACAATGACATAATCTTTGTCTATGTTTTTAATATAAACACATTTGTCACACTCATTAATTTTAAATCCATTTGACATCATTACTTTGTCAAATTTCTCATGCCATTGCTTTGGCGCTTGTTGTGGCGAAGCCATTCTGCTTCTTCCCCTGCTTTATCTAAAGCTATAAATTCTGATTCCATAGTAGACCTAGCAATACTAGTCTGTTTGGAAGATTTCCAAGATACAGCCGCACCACCAAGAGTAAAGACATACCCACTGGTGGACTTCGAGTCTCTAGTATCCGATATCCAATTTGCATCACAGTATCCTTCAAGTACTGCTGGATATCTAGTATAATTAAGCCCAATGTTATGAGTAAATCAAAGATATCTTAGAACCCTTATAATTGCTTTCCAGTGTTCTACTCCCGGGTTACTCGTATATCTACTTAATTTACTTACTGCATAAGCTATATCCGAGCGAGTGCAGTTCATCAAATACATTAAGCTTCCAATAATTTGGGCATACTCTAATTGAGAAATACTTTCCTGTACATTCTTAGAAAGATACAAATTAACATATACAGGTGTTCTAGTAAGATGATCATCGTCTTTGCTGAATTTGCTAAGTATTTTCTCAATGTAATGAGATTGTGACAAAGCATATCCTTCTGATGTTTTGGTAATTTTAATACCAAGAATTACATCAGCAATGTCCATGTCTTTCATGTCAAAATGTTTATTTAACATTTTCTTAGTAGTTTTAATCATATCATTATTACTACCTATGATGAGCATATCATCCACATAAAGACATACAATGACATAACCTTTGTCTGTATTTTTAATATAAACACATTTGTCACACTCATTAATTTTAAATCCATTTGACATCATTACTTTGTCAAATTTCTCATGCCATTGCTTTGGCGCTTGTTTTAAACCATATAATTATTTAACCAATTTACACACTTTCTTTTCTTTTCCTGGAACAGAAAAACCTTCTGGTTGTTCCATATAAATTTCTTCATTTAACTCACCATTTAAGAAAGCGGTTTTCACATCCATTTGATGAATTTCTAGATTGTATAGAGATGCAATGGCAATTCGCATTCTAATTGATGTTATTCTAGTAACCGGTGAGTATGTGTCAAAGTAATCAAGACCTTCTTTTTGTCTAAATCCTTTGACCACAAGTCTTGCCTTGTACTTGTCAATTGATCCATCCGCTTTCATTTTACTTTTGAAAATCTACTTATATCCAAGAGGTTTACAACCTGGTGGCAAGTCCACTAATTCCCAAGTGTGATTTTGCAAGATGGATTCAACTTCACTGTTGACAGCTTCTTTCCATAAAGGAGCCTCAGGACTGGACATAGCCTCTTTAAAAGTTAAAGGCTCATTTTCTAACAAATATGTTAGAAAATCTGGACCAAAAGATTTTGAGGTTCTAGCACGTTTACTACGCCTAGGTTCCTCTTCCTCATTTTGATCTAACTCTTGTTCTTGATCATGCTCTTGATCCTAACTAGTAATAGCATTATGAGATCTTTTATTGTTACTAATCTCTTGTCTAGTCTTATTTGGAAATACATGTTTAAAGAAAGATGCATTCTAAGATTCAATAATAGTATTTACATGCATTTCGGAATGTTCTGATTTATGAATCAAAAACCGATATGCACTACTATTCTTGGCATAACCAATGAAAATGTAATCAATGGTCTTAGGACCTATCTTAGTCTTTTTAGGACTAGGAATAGCCACTTTAGCCAAACACCCCCACACTTTTAAATATTTGTAGGATGGTACTCTTCTATGCCACAATTCATAAGGTGTTTAATTCACTTTCTTTTAAGGTACTTTATTAAGTATGTAATTAGCTGAAAGTATTGCTTTCCCCCACAAGTTCTGAGGTAATCCAGAACTTATTAACATGACGTTCATCATTTCTTTTAAAGTCCTATTTTTCCTTTCAATAATTCCATTTTGCTGAGGTGAGTAAGGAGCAGTGGTTTGATGAATTATTCCATGTTCTTTACAAAATTCACCAAACGGTGATTCATATTCACCACCTCTATCACTTCTGAGTTTCTTGATTTTCTTACCAAGTTGATTTTCAACTTCATTCTTATATTGAATGAAAGTTTCAAAAACTTCATCCTTGGTTCGAATTAAATAAACATAACTATATCTAATATAGTCATCTATAAAAGTGATAAAATATTTTTTCTCACCTCTAGTTTGAATTGATTTAAAATCACAAATGTCACTATGAATTAATTCAAGTGGTTCTGTACTTCTTTCAATTGAATGAAAAGGAGTTTTGGATAATTTTGCCTCAACACAAATTTCACATTTATGATTTGAATCAATGTCAAATTTAGGTAAACATTCCATATTAATTAATCTACGTAAAGATCCATAATTAACATGTCCTAGTCTACCATGCCATAAATTTGAAGACTCAAGCAAGTAAGAAAAAGATGTATTATTATTAATAACTGAGGGTACAACGGTCGTTACATTTAACTTGAAAAGGCCATCAGACATGTAACATTTTCCTTCATACATCCCATTCTTAGTAAGTACAAATTTAATACTCTCAAATACTAGCCTAAATCTATTCTTACTCAACAAAGATCCGGAAACAAGATTTTTGTGAATGTTCGGTACATGCAGCACATTGTTGAGAGTGAGTTCCTTTCCAGATGTCATCTTAAAAACAATCTTCCATTGTCCTTTAACTTTGGAAGTTGAGGAGTTACCCATAAAAAGTTGTTCACCATTGTCCACTGTAGAATAAGATGTGAACATCTTTTTGTCGGCACAAATATGGCGAGTAGCACCAGTGTCCACCCACCATTCTTTAGGATTTCTGACAAGATTTGCCTCGGAAACAACTACAGAAAGATTTATGACATCTACACCATTGGAAATTATATCCCTTTCGGTCATTTTGGCGTCATTTTGGCTTTAGCAACCTTCTTACTTGATTTTCATTTGCCTTTACGTTTGTAACGATAATCTTTGGCCCGATGTCCCTCTTTGTTACAAATGTAACACATGCCATTAAACTTGTACTTCTTAGTTTCCCCTCCTTTAGATAGCATTTTCTTCTGCCATCTTTTAAAGTCAGTTCCTGAGAACTTCTCTGACTTTTCACCGTGATTTACCGATACTGTTATAACAGGAGAGGGGGTTGGCGTCATTGCAGTCACCACAGTAGTACTTGTTTGGACATTAGTTTCAGTAGCCATCAATTATAATTTATAAAACAAAATTATAATTAGAATTTACACTACATAGAAAATTAAACCAAACTCACAGAATTAAACTCTGTAAAAAATAAAAGAAACAAGAATGTAACTTTTATTTTCCAATTAATTTGGAAATAAAATAAAATTTTATTCAACCAAATTAATTCCACACAGGAAATTAAATTATGTAAAATAAAAGAAATAAGAAAATAATTTTTATTTTTCAATTAATTTGGAAATAAAATAAAATTTTATTTAAGCAAATTAATTCCACACAAAAAATTAATTTCTGTAACACTTCAATAATTAAAATACTAAAACATAATTTTAAATAATAAAAAACTCAGAAAATAATTTCTAAAACTCAAAATTAATTTCTAAAAAAATTTCACAAAAATATATTCTGAATTGTTAATGACACCAGTATCGTACTACTAGTTGTCAAAGAAAATAGACAGTATATTACTACTATCTGTCAAATAGCATATAATCACTATTTATTTTTCAAACTAAAATATTATTTTGTAAATCCACAGAAAATAATTTTCTTAAAAGAAGAAAGAGAAAAGGAAACAAACGAAAAATTCCGTAAACAGAATAATTCGAATCTGTCTTAAGATTGTTGGAACAATCTTCTGTGTAAATAAAATAAATTGAAATAATTCAACCAAATAAAATAAAACTTACATAATTTATTTTGTTGAACCGAATCAATAATTAAAGACCAAGTCGAGTGTGTGACACTCTGTCCTTAAGACAGATTTGCCTCGCTACGGTGCTTACGGTTATGCGGCGTTTATCTCCCAGGATACAATGATCTTCACAAATTTGTAGTAGCACTTCAAACAAATTTGTCCGGCGAACTAGAATCTTGTATTCTATAACTCTCTGAAATTTATTCTAAATCTAATATGAAGAATAAAGGACGCAAGAGAGCAAAATGAAGGCAAGGAAAATGAATTTTCGGAATAAATCAAAATTGGAATGGGGCTGCCTTTATATAGGCTTTGTTGGCACCTATTCAATTTGAATAGAAAAGGTATGAAGAAGGGACATAACCCTTCCTTTAAAATAAAGAGACACCATGAAAGGTTTGCATCATTTCATTCAAATGGAGGTTTGACCATTCCTTTAAAACAAAAAGACACCATGAAAGGTTATACTATTTCATTCAAAATGGAGTCTATTTCAATTCACAACTACCTCTTTATAAATTTTTCAACAAACATAACATTAATATATTTATTAATATTGTAAATTGCACTGACCTTGCTATTTGAAAAAAAAATACAATAAATTTAACAAAATTAATATAATTACCTTGGGTTCATATCAATAATTCCTTGTCCATATGGAAGAAAAAATAATATGATCATTTTTTTTACATTTAAATATATATATTTTATCTTATTTTTCTTTGTGTATTTACACCATTCGTATTAATTCTGATTTATTTAGTTATACTAAAAAAAATCAATGTAAGTATGTCAAAATTATAAAACTTAGGGGTTGTTTGGGATGTCTTAAATAAGTGCACTTTTTATCTTTTTAGACTAAAAAGTTGAGAAAAAAATATGGATGTTTGGGTTAATTTTTTGACTTTTTATAAAAAAATGTGTATTAAAAAATTGTATAAAGAAGTGTGCAGGAGAATATAGGATAAAGAGATGGTACGGATTGGCAGTGGACCGGGTGGGTGAGTATATGAGGAATTCTTGTCTCCTTTTCGGGCTTTGATTGGATGGTGTTGTTTGACCCGTGGGGGGCACACCGCGGGTCCTATTTTTCTAATCGGAACCGTTCAATGTGTAGAAATCGTCAATTACTATATGTTTGTAAAAAATCACATTTATTGGATATCGATAGCTATTTGATCGTGTTAGTTTTTCTTGTTAACTGTTAACTATAACACTATACATTTTTATACAAAACTGATTTGATCATAGTTAGCGATATCTGATACAAGTGATTTTTTACAAGCATATAGTACTAGATGAGTTCTACATATTCAACGGTTCAGATTATCAAAACGAGACCCATGATGGGCCCCCACGGGCCCAACTTTATTATTTAATTTAGTTAATATTCTACTATAATTTTTTTTTCCTTCTCTGTCAGCGAGTGACAGCATGACCGCAGTAATAATTTCGGCCAACTTTTTTATTTGTCCCGTTTTTTATATATTAATTTTTAAATATTTTTTTAATAAATAGTGATAACTTTTTAATTTTTTAAATAATTTTTTAATTTTTTAAACTTTTCAAAGGATGCCAAACTTGGCCTTACTATAAAAAAAAAAAAAAAAAAAAAAAAAAAAAAAAGTGAATATAATTTACCTGATTGATAATGTTGTTATTCTCTTAAAAAAATTCCCTAAAAAAGCTAATTTTAGAATCTGAACACAAATAAGTGACATTTATGAAAGCCACCATCACCAAGAACCTGTCTGTTTTTTGACTTTTTAAGTGCGAATGAAACAATGTGTTGTGTGCGGCCTAGGTCTGCCCACGTCAGGCTCCCTAACCATATGATAGTAGCTTTCACGTCTCTCTTTTTATCATGGTACCGAAATTTTTGGACAACAGAAAATTAAAAAAAAAAGCAAAATTTGTAGATGCGGTGTGGAGAGTTTTTTTTATTTATTTATTAAAAATATTCTAATAAATAAATAAATTAGAGAATTTACCCACTTCTTAAATTATTTGAAAAAATTCAATTTTAAAATTACATTTTGAATATGTAATTTCAACATTTTGAACAATTATTTTAATTAAAAATTACATGTTTAAAATGCGATTTCAAGTCGACATGGATTACGACGCGCTGATGTGGCAAGTTGAAATCACATGTTGAAAATGCGATTTCAAATTAAAATGGCTTCTGTTGCGATGATGTGGCAAATTAAAATTACATTTTGAACATAAAATTTCAACATAAACTCGCATTTTTGAAATACGATTTTAAGTTACGCAATTACAAAACCTGTTTTGAAAAAGACATTTGAAATTGAAATTCAGCAATTCTTTGACAGATTGAAATTTCTTTCGCTTTAACATTTTTTAACATACATAGCCAAACTATTCATATTATTTTAGTACATATAAATTTTTATTCATGTCAAATCATCACTCCTTGTATGTCTTTTTTTTTCCCTTCCTATACATTAAAGTGAATTTTGGAAAAAGATAAAGACTCTCTTAACGTAATATAGTAAACGCTATAATTTTAATATAATTACATTGAGTTCCCTTATTTTAATTTATATAATACTTAATTTTCATCAATAATTTTTTTAGTTATATGGATGAAAAAATAATATTGTCATTCTTTTTAAACAAATTGTATATTTTAGGTTATTTATTTTGTACTTACACAATATTTGTATTAGTTTGGTCCATTTAACTTTACTAAAAAGGAGATTAGTATAATCATATAAAAAATGTAAGACTTAATGTATTTTTTAAAAAAAATTCAGAGGAGGTCCGTGTAATTTACTCTAAAAGATAATAAATGCACAACATAAGTCTCACATTTGTGCATTTATTATCTTTTAGGGTAAATTACACTAACCTCCTCTAAATTTTTTAAAAAAAATACAGGCCTGATTTGGCATCTTCAAAATAATTCAAAAAGTCAATAAGTTACAAAAAAAAGTTAAAAAGTTATCATTATTCATCAAAAAAAATAAAAAAATTAATTTTACACAAAAAATAATAAAACTCGTCTGACATTCCACAGGTGAAGCGAATTTTTTTGAAAAAATTGTACAGCCATATTGCACAAAAAGCACCTTGTTGTTTGGCCCGTGGGGGGCCATCACGGGTCATGTTTTGATAATCTGAACTGTTGAATGTGTAGAACTCGTCGAGTACTATATGGCTGAAAAAAATCACGTTGATCGGATATCGTTAACTATATGATCAAATCAATTTTGTATAAAAAAATGAATGGTGTATAATTAATAGTTGACAAAAAACTAATCCGATCAGATAGCTATCGATATCCGATCAACGTGATTTTTTATAAATATATAATACTCGACGAGTTCTACACATTGCATGGTTTCGATTAGCAAAAAGGGACCAGTGATGGGCCCCCACGGGCCGAACAATACAGCCCAATGCAATGCCCGCAAATGAGACAACCATTTCTTATGTCAAATGCCTCTGCCCAAGACAGTTGGCCATACTGCTACTCTCACTACCTTCTCCTACACACTAATTTATACAATTTTTTAATACACGTTTTTTTGTAAAAAATTAAAAAGTTAACCCAAACAACCATATTTTTTTTCTCAACTTTTTTGTCTAAAAAGACGAAAAATGTACTTATTTAGGACACCTCAAACAATCCCAGTCTCACATTTTTCATATAATTGTGCTAATCTCCTTTTTAGTAAAGTTAAATGGACCGAAACTAATGCAGATATTGTGTAAGCACAAAATAAATAACGTAAAATATATAATTTTGTTTAAAAAGAATGACAATATTATTTTTTCATCCATATAACTAAAAAAATTATTGATGAAAATTAAATATTATACAAATTAAAATAAGGGAACTCAAGGTAACTATGTTAAAATTATAGTGTTTATTATACTACGTTAGAAGAGTTTTATCTTTTCTCAAATTTCACTTCAATATATAGGAAGGAAATAAAAAAAAAAAAATAAAAGGAGTGATGATTTGATATGAATAAAAATTTATATATACTAAAATAATATGCATAGTTTGGCTATGTATGCTAAAAAATGTTGAAGAGAAAAAAATTTCAATTTGCCAATGAATTATTGAATTTCAATTTTAAATGTCATTTTCAGAATGGATTTTGTAATTATACAATTTAAAATCGTATTTTCAAAATATGAGTTTATATTGAAATCGCATGTTCAAAATGTAATTTCAAATTGTCACGTCATCACAATAGAAGCCATGTCAACTTGAAATGGTATTTCAACTTGCTACGTCAACGCGTCGTTATCCATGTCGACCTGAAATTGCATTTTGAACATGCGATTGAAATGGCATGTTCAAAATACGATTTTAAAAATAGGTTAATTTTTTAAATAGTTTAAAAAGTGAAACAATTCTCTATTTTTTTTTAGAATATTAAAAAAAAACGCCGATTTAAAAGGATGTTTTTAGTTTACAGAAAACATGTCTCTCCAAAATTAAATAATAACTATACAGATATAGGAAGTATAAAAGAAAATACAGTAAGTGGATAGACACTTTAACAATGAATCTTACCATTTGATGTATAATTATTATTGTTTTTGAAAATCGGTTATGTAGTTATTTAAAACTATTGAAAATCAAAACATCAATATAAATAAGGTGTGTGTATTTTTATTATTATTATTTTTTATTTTTTTCAGTTGAAATCATAAAACAGAGATAAAGGGATTAGCCCTGCCGTTTAAAGCTAGTGACAATTAAGCTGATAGGTATTTTGTGGGGCATGAGCTCTAGCTGTTTTTGTGACTTGTTCCACTGATTTAGGCCTGGTGCAATTTGTTGGGTCAATTACAAGCTGGTGTCAAGGGTCCATTATTGAACAATTGACCCAAACCAACTCTCTCTCTCTCTCTCTCTCTCTCTGCCCGGGAAGTTATTTTATGTTCTATACTTTATATTTTTGATAAACTACATATACATTACATACTGTTTACTTTAAATATGATTTACTCTATATAATTTTAAAAATTATATTTTATTCTTTAAAATTTTTAATTTCATAATAAATGACTTATTTTATTAATAAATCATCAACTTAATTAACACTTTCTAATAATATCATAAATTTATTTCAATTAATAATTCATGTAATTCTATCATTATATAAGAGAAAAGTTAAAAATTTTATTTTTTTGATTAATTTTGTTAAATAAAAAAATTTAATAAGAGGTATTTATAATCTTTTAAACTATAAGGAATAATTTATATTTTAAACAAACTTATTTATGATTTACCTTTATATTTTATGTTCTATACTTTACATCACTCATCAATGAATATCCCAACTACTCAATAATTTTATCCTATTTTGTCAATTCAAACACAAATTAAATTTAAAAAATGAATTGGACAAGAGTCAACCTTATTTTTGTAAAAGTCACTATTTATTTAGGTTGTGTTTAAATTATGAATTTAAAAAGAAATTTGAAAAGAGAAAAGAAAAGTAGAAATATGAGTAAAATATAATTATATTTTATTTATATTTCATCTATTTTTCTCCTCCCTTTTTTCAATTTCTTATATAAATTCACGATTCAAACACAATTTTATTCGATAATTTAAGATTTATGCTGTCCAGTCTAGTTTAATTTGGCAAGAACTATTTGGTATCTGAACAATTGAAAATAAATTTGTAAAAATTCTAAAATTAATGACCAGACAAACTTTCAGTGATCTCTTCAAATACTTATACTTGAGACCGTTATTCTCAAAATTTTACTATTTGGCCAATCTCTCTTAGAGTCACTATTTATGACCATTCAAAATCAATGCAATTGATTTATATATATATATATAATAAAATAAAAAAAACTCATTTTAAAATCAATTCCTATTTTAAGCCTAGTGTATCCTTTCTGTCACATCGGTATGGATTTCTCCTTGGTAGATCACACATATACGTGAGACAATTACACAAAATATCAACTCCTAATCTAATAAGTCCACCACTTGTAAAATTACCCTATCCCTCCTCTAATTTTATAAATGTAATATTGGTATGGAGAGGGTAACAAATGTAGCCTTGATAAGAGCTTTAAAAAAAAAAAAAAAATTAAAAAAGAAGAAGAAAAAAAGTGATTTTGTTGGGTTGGTTGAGAAAGTGGCCAAAAGTCCACTCATCTCAGTTGGGAATAAAATAAAGTAGGTAAAGTTGGTGCCTTTATTGATATGTGGCTTTTTTTTTTAGATTGTAACATAACTTTTTTTTGGACATTTTTGGAGATAAGTGAATAGCTTATAATATATAATATATAATAAAATTAACTAAAAGATATAGGTGCTTGATCCTATGCTTTAGATTCCACATTCACAAAAGGGTGGACAAAACAAAAGAGAAGCAAACAATTTTATAATATTATAGGGTTAATTGTACTAAAATTCTCTCAATTATTTGTAAATATTATTATATATACTCTCATCATCTATAAATTTATATATTTTAATCTTTTTAACTATAAAAATATATTATTTTCACCACCTAAACATTCATATAATTTTAATAAGTAAAATGAATTAGGACATATTAATGTAATTAACCCAAACATATAGCCTCCAAAAGCTCAGCCCACTAGGCTTTCATAGGTTTTATAGCCCAATTCATCCTAGCCCACTTCAGTTGTCCTTAAAAAAAAACAGAAAGTAAGCCATTTTACAATTTTTTTTTTCTCAATTACACATTAAATAACTAAATCGTTTGTTAAAATGAAACTTTTTTTTCCTCCAAAATCTATTATTTTACTTTCTTCTTCTTATTAGTAAGAGAAATCTCATACCACAAAGTGCTACTACACAATAAGAGACTTGATATATGAGATGAAAAGTTTGTCAAATAGGTTGAGAGTTCTATGTTGGAGCACAATGTGTTGAGTAAGTTGTGGACAACATTGATGTGGGAATATATTTCTGAGTATCAAACACGTGGCAAGGTGATGCCGACGAGTCGTCTGAGGTTCCACGTGTCACGGTAAGTATTTGCTGGAGTCATCTAATGTGCCGAGGTTATTCCCGAAGGTATCTTAATCCGGATGAAGGCCTACAACCTCGGTCGACCTGCAATGGCCGAGCTACCCGCAAAGAACTGGAGCCGAGGTAACTGTCAGACTGACCATATCAGCCAATATAAAATATTATCTTGGTAGGTGGATGTCCAACTATGTGGAGAAAGCCATCATTTCACTAACTAAGTGGCCTCGAGGCCATAAGAGTTGATCATGAGGCCATTAGAGGCCATGTGAAGGAATAAAGAGCTTTTGCCTGGAAAGCTGCCGAAAGTGCATCGGTGGGCTGGCAAGACAGCTCAAAAGTTAGTGGCTTCTCCACTAACTTTTCTAGTATATATATGGAGAGGTCAATGGACGAGGGGGAGAGGGAACCATTCTGAACAGAGCTATACAACTACAAGCTAATTGTAACATTTACAATTACATGCTTAGAGAGTGAGAGAGTTACAGAGAGTTAATTGTAATTTTACCATTCATTCAATAGTGAATTACCTCGGCCCCCGTGGACGTAGGCATTATTGCCGAACCACGTTAAATCCTTTGTGTCATTGTGTTATTATCTGTGCCATCTATTCTGCCTGTGTTTTTACCGCTGAATTACTAAGATAGGCAGTGTGATCAGAAAATCACTCACACAATTTGGCGCCGTCTGTGGGAAAGAAAGACGAATAGATGGCCAGTAACGCACAAAACGAGAAGGTCGGGGGCAACACTCCCGCTGGGAGTGACAGGTCTATTGACCTTGATGTTGAAAGAGACAACCACAACAACAAAGCCCGTGGCCAGGGGCACGAAGGGAAAGACACCACCCAGGAGGACAGATACTACCAGGAGGATAACCTCCAAGTGTGGAGGGAACGGTGTATACGAAGGGATGAAGAAGTCAAGGACCTAGCAAACAAGTTGGCCGACCTGCAGTCGGTCGTTAACTTCATGATGCAAAATAATGTCATGAAACCACCATACCCACTGCAGGATACGCCGATCCCAGCAGTTAAAAATCAGAATGGAGGAAGAAAGATAAATCTAGAAGCATCACAACGTTCGAAGAGCAAGAGGCATTCACACCCGCCCTCCGAGGAGGTCGGGCGAGAGGAATCCAGACAAGAAAAGTCCCAGAGAACATGTCATACAAAGGATCATGAAACCAGAGAACCTCGGCATGTACAAAGACGGGCTCTCTGCTTTGACACAACCCAGGGAGAAAGATCTAAACGGGCACACCACGAGGCCGAGAGCAGTGTGCCAAAGGGACTCAAATCGAAAGATAGCCGAGCTCCAGGGAGGAGCAAAGAAGATTTGAGAAACTACCTCAAGAGAAGGGAACAGAATGCTGAAGCCGAGGTCACCTCATTCGTCAAGCCGAGGACGCCATTCTCGGTAGAGCTGGACAAATTCGAAGCTCCGAAAAGGTTCAGCATGCCGAGGTTTCAAATCTATGACGGTAAGTCAGATCCTAACTTCCATGTTGGATTATTTTTAAACTCAATGGCATTATACAGTGGAAATGAGCCTTTGCTCTGCAAAGTATTCCCATCGTCCTTTGGGGAAATTGCATCGGATTGGTTCCATAAGTTACCAAAGGGAAGCGTGAAGACATGGGAAGGACTGGCCGAGATGTTTGTGGCCAGGTTCGTGACAAACAAGCTACAGCCATTGAGGGTGGATGCACTAATGGCTTTGCAGATCAGCAAGGATGAAGGCCTTAGGGCCTATGCAAAAAGATATTACGAGGTGTTCAACCGAATACCTGAATGCAACCAGGAGGTAGCGGTCGTATCATTCAAGAACGGCCTAAAAGAAGATTGTTCACTTCGGAAATCTTTGGCGAAAACATTGCCGAAGAACATGGAGGAACTCATGGCAAGGATCGAAAAATACGCCAGAGCCGAAGAAGATACATCGGCATCAAAGCAAGTCAAACAGGAGCAAGGGAACACCTCGCCGAAGCGAAGCCGAAGTAACAACGGACTCAGCAAGACAGAGGTAGAGCTGAGGGCTAAACAAGCAGTAATAACCGTGTTCCGAATTCCGATTCAGAAGGTCCTAGGAAAAATTCGGGGCGAACCCTATTTCAGAACACCGGCAAGGCAACCCGGGGAGTTTATGGGACGAAACACGGATAGACATTGCTCATACCACGATGAAAACGGACATACAACACAAGGTTGCAGAGCCCTCAAAGCCCACTTGGAAGATTTGGTGAGGCAAGGCCACTTAAGAGACCTTGTTGATGAAGCCAGAACAAGGGAAGAACAGACCAGACTACCTCAGGCTGAAGCGGCCCCACCACCACCGCAACCCCGGGCAGAAAGACCTCGGGTGGTAAATGTGATTCATTCCAAGGTGAATGAAAATGACGTTCGGGGAGAAACCCAACGAGTAAAACATCTGCAGTATGTGAACCAGGTCGGACTGAAACGACCTCGGCCTGAAGATTGCCAAGGTCCGATGATAACCTTCACCGAGGCCGACCTAGAGATGGTCCAGCATCCACATAATGATGCCTTGGTAGTATCCCTCCAGGTTGGGGAGTGCCAAGTAAAGCGCATCCTGATCGATCAAGGCAGCTCTTGCAACATCATGTACGTCAGATGTTACAAGGAGCTGGGCCTTCACCCCGACGACATGGAGCAGTCGGATGGCCCGATGGTCGGCTTCAACGGAACACCGACGTGGCCCCTTGGTGCCACGACCTTGGATGTACAAGCAGGCACAAAGATGATCAAGACCGAGTTCATCGTGATTGATACACCTTCACCGTACAACATTATCATGGGCAGGCCGTGGTTGCATGCAATGGGGGCAGTCCCCTCGACATTGCACCAACTACTGCGCTTCCCAACAGAGCATGGGATTGAAGAAACCCGAGGAGATCAAGTACAGGCAAAGAATTGCTCCATGGCAGCAATGAAGACTACCTGCAACATTCGAGAACCAGCAGAGATTGACGACGAGGACGTGAAAGTCCTGGATGATGTCGGCAAGGAGCCGGCCGAGAAGAGTGAAGAATCACTAAAGAGAATTCTCGTCCAGGAGGGCGATGAGGAACGTTATTTTCTTCTCGGCTCAGGCTTAGCCGAGGAAGAGGAGAAAGAGTTGGAAGCCTTTTTGAGAGCAAACATAGAGGCGTTTGCCTGGACGCCTTACGAAATGCCTGGCATTGACCCCGAGGTCACATGCCACAGACTGAATGTCGACAGGTCGGCTAAACCTGTAATTCAGCGAGCAAGAAGACCGACGTTGATACACGTCGATGCAGTGGAGGAAGAAGTTGACAGACTTCTAGAAGCCAGGGCCATCAGAGAAGTCAACTATCCAACATGGTTGTCCAACACTGTGGTGGTAAAAAAGAAAAACGGCAAATGGAGGGTTTGCGTAGATTTCACAAGCCTAAATAAAGCCTGTCCCAAAGACAGCTTCCCCTACCAAAAATTGACCAGCTGGTGGATGCTACATCTGGACATGGAAGGATGAGCTTCCTGGACGCCTACAGGGGGTACCACCAGATAGCCATGTACCCACCAGACGAGGAGAAAACAGCATTCATCACCCCAAAAGGCCTGTACTGTTACAGGGTGATGCCTTTTGGACTAAAAAATGCAGGAGCAACCTATCAAAGGCTGGTAACCAAGATGTTCAAGCACCAGATAGGCCAAACAGTGGAGGTCTACATCGACGACATGGTTGTAAAGACCAAAGAGCCAAAAAATCATCTTGCAGACCTAGCCGAGGTATTTGACATACTCAAAACATATCGGCTCCGATTAAATGCATCAAAGTGCGCATTTGGGGTTGGATCTGGGAAATTCCTAGGGTACCTGGTAACCAGAAGGGGAATAGAAGCCAGCCCAGATCAGATCAAGGCCATCCTAGATCTACAGAGCCCCACCTCGGCAAAACAGGTTCAAATGCTCACTGGCAGGGCCGCAGCCCTAAACAGGTTCATAAGCCGGAGTTCAGACAAGTGTAAACCCTTCTTCAACTTGGTAAAAAAGACTGCAGACTTCCTGTGGACCGAGGAATGTGAGGCCGCTTTGACCGATCTAAAGAAGTATCTGACCACGGCTCCAATCCTCTCAACGCCGGAGCCCGAGGAGGAGTTGTTTTTGTACTTGGCTGTGTCCGAGCATGCTGTGAGTGCAGTACTAATCCGAGAAGAGCAGGGTGAACAGAAGGCTGTCTACTACGTAAGTAAGACCTTAGCCAGTGCTGAAACAAGGTACTTGCCACTAGAGAAATTAATGCTGGCTCTAGTCATGGCCTCAAAGAAGTTGAACCACTACTTCCAAGCACACAAGATTCTGGTGCTAACAGAACACCCATTAAATCCCTGTTACAACAAGGAGACTTGACAGGAAGAATCGCAAGGTGGGCAGTAGCCTTGGGCCAGTATGACTTGGAATTCAGGCCCAGAACAGCAATCAAGGGCCAAGTTTTGGCCGACTTTGTGGCAGAATTCACGCCGGAATCCATCGAACGTCGGCCTCTGATGAGCCGAGATGAACAAAGTTCTAGCAGGCAAGAAGAATCTCAGCCGACATCGAAAGAACAAAGGAAGGAGAAGCTCAGACCCTGCAGCATTTACATCGGCGACTCATTCAGACTCTTTGTTGATGGAAGTTCAAACCGACGAGGAGCGGGGGCAGGAGTACTGCTGATATCCCCAGATGGAGAAATAATAGAACAATCCATCCGTTTGGGGTTCAAGGCCTCAAACAATGAGGCTGAATACGAGGCATTGATTGCAGGACTAAAATTGGCAGCAGCAGCTGAAGCCGATGAGGTAATAGTTTTTTGTGATTCACAATTAATTGTTAACCAGTCAACAGGAGAATTTGCAGCCAGGGACGAGAGAATGTCGGCATATGCAAAAGAGGTGATCAGATTAGCCGAGCTATTTCAGAACTGCCGACTTCTTCAAGTTTGCCGAGATGATAACAGCCACGCCGACGCGTTGGCCAATCTGGCGAGTTCAATGCAGACTGGAAAGACGAGAACAATTATGATCGACTACATGTCGGGCCCGAGCATAGAACCACGGCACGCGAAGCAAGAAGCAATGTGTGTGGACATGGGGCCGAGCTGGATGGATGCAATTGTTGCATTCCTGAAAGAGGGAAAATTGCCAGAAGATCGCAAGGAGGCACACAAAGTCAGACTGAAGTCGGCAAGATTTTGCCTATCTGCGGAGGGACATCTCTACAGAAGGTCCTTTACCGGACCCCTATTAAGGTGCGTACACCCTTTTCAAGTTGAAGATTTTTTGTATGAAATTCATGAAGGGATTTGTGGAAGCCACACTGGGGGCAGATCGTTAGCCCATAGGGCCATTACCCAGGGGTATTGGTGGCCATATATGCAAAAAGATGCCGAAGCATATGTGAAGAAGTGCGAACCCTGTCAACGGTTTGCACCCTTGATTCATCAGCCAGCTGCCGACCTGAATCCAGTATCCAGCCCCTGGCCGTTTGCCCAGTGGGGCATGGATCTGGTCGGACAACTTCCCCAAGCAACTGGGCAGAGGAAGTACTTATTGGTGGCAACGGATTACTTTACAAAGTGGATAGAGGCAGAACCTCTAGCTAAGATCCGAGATGTGGACGTCAAGAATTTCATATGGAAGAACATCATCACCAGATTTGGAATTCCCAGAGCCATTGTAGCCGACAACGGAACGCAGTTCGACAGCAAGCTGATCAAGAATTTCTGTGCGAAATTCAAGATCAAGAATTACTTTTCAACACCAAGCTTCCCTCAAAGCAACGGACAAGCGGAAGCATCCAACAAAGTAATTCTGGATGGAATAAAGAAGAGGTTGCAGGCAGCAAAAGGGAAATGGGTAGATGAATTACCCAATGTGCTTTGGGCATATCGGACTACGCCGAGAAGATCAACGGGGAATCTCCCTTTGCCATGGCCTATGGCACAGAAGCAGTCATTCCACTGGAGGTCGGCATCCCAGGGATCCGAACCCAGGGAGTTGAAGATGGGACTAATGACATACTCTTAGCCCGAGATCTGGATCTTTTGGAAGAACGAAGAGAGAAGGCTGCAATTCAGCTTGCAGTGTACCAGCAACAGCTTGCCAGAGCTTACAATAAGAAGGTCAACCCACGAGATTTTCAAGTCGGCGACCTAGTCTTGAGAAAAGTGGTCGGCAACAAGAAAGATCCCAGGGAGGGCAAGCTTGGCCCAAACTGGGAAGGGCCTTACAGAATTACCTCGGTGTTAGGTAACGGAGCATATCGACTTGAAGACAATAAAGGCAAAGCACTGCCCAGACCCTGGAACACTTGCAACTTGAAATTTTTCTATCATTGAGAGATCTTTATTCTTGGCCGATGCCATATGATTGGTAGAGATGCTGGAAGACATGGTAAATGAGAACCTAAGTGGAACTCAGGTTCACATTGGGGCAGAGAAGATACAAAGCCTACCACTTGTTGAAATTTGTAGCAATTTACAAGTTGGTTTGGCCGAATAACAAAGCCTACCACATAATAGATGGTCTGGCCGAATAACAAAGCCTACCACTTGTTGAAGCAATTTACAAGTTGGTCTGGCCGAATAACAAAGCCTACCACTTGTTGAAATTTGTAGCAATTTACAAGTCGGTCTGGCCGAATAACAAAGTCTATCACTTGTTAAAATTTGTAGCAATTTACAAGTTGGTGTGATCGAATACAAAGCTTAGCTTCGCTTGTTGAAATTTGTAGCAATTTACAAGTTGAAGTCAAGCCGAGAAGATTCCTTGGCTTCGCTTGTTGAAATTTATAGCAATTTACAAGTTGGAGTCAAGCCGAGAAGATTCCTTGGCTTCGCTTGTTGAAATTTGTAGCAATTTACAAGTTGGAGTCAAGTCGAGAAGATTCCTTGGCTTCGCTTGTTGAAATTTGTAGCAATTTACAAGTTGGAGTCAAGCCGAGAAGATTCCTTGGCTTCGCTTGTTGAAATTTGTAGCAATTTGCAAGTTGGAGTCAAGCCGAGAAGATTCCTTGGCTTCGCTTGTTGAAATTTGTCGCAATTTACAAGTTGAAGTCAGGCCGAGTAATCCACATGGTGGTCAGGACAAAGATAATATTCAAACAGTTGTTGAAATTTGCAGAAATTTACAGGTTAAAATTAAGCCGACATGTTACCATCTGTTGAAATTTGTAGCAATTTACAGGCCGAGGTAAAGGTTAAGATTATTGTCTAATACATGATAAAACTCGCGAAAAGTTTAGTGTTTATACTAATCCTTGTTGAAATTGGTAGCAATTTACAAGCAAGTTAGACTGAGATTATTGTTTAAACTTAAGAAAAGTTTGCAAAAGTAAACGTTGAATAGTATATTTTTTATATACTTGTTGAGAGATTGCAGGACAGATCCTTGCCGAAGTAAATTTGTAGGTGTTATGCCCGAGGTATCTAACCCCGAGAAGACTATGCAAAGGAAGAGTTATATACAACATGCAGAATATTCCAAGTATGGAACCATTCAGAAGCAGTAAGAAGAATCAAAAGACTATAACATTCAGAAAGAAGCAGTTGCATATAAAGTAGGCACTATGGCCAAGCAAATTGTTCACAAGCAGCAGAGAGGCACATCGGCCACAAAAGAGCATACATTGTTTGAAAGAAAGGACAAAAAACAACAAAGTACAAAGAAGAAAAACAAAAGACATTCAAGTTGCTTCAGCTTCAGGAGTTGGTTGGGCTGAGACATCGGAGGGCTCTTGAAGAATACAATCAACACCTTCTTCTGCCACAACCTCAGTCTGCCCTTCCACCACAACTTCAGCTTCTTTATTCTCTGAAACCTCGGCCAGTTTGTCAGCTGCAACTTCGGCATCGATCTCAGCAAGGGTTTCATCAACACTTCTCTCTGCCAAAAGAAGGTCAGAGGATAGAGTGCCGATGTCCGCCTTTTTGGGAGCAGCATCAAGGTCTTCATCTCCAGTCAAGTCCAGGACTTGATCATCCTTTGGAGGAGATTTGGCCTTCCTCACCAAGGCTTCTTCTTCACCTTCACCTTCCTCTTCAGCCTCGGCTTCAGAATCATCTTCTTCAGCTTGGCTTGGAGATGGAGGAAGAGGACAAGGAAGACGCATGGCCTTGGTCTTGCGCCATGGCGAGTCGACTGGAAGATCAAGCTGCTTGGCCAAAGCATTCCAACCTAGGGAATATCCCTTGTTGCATGCTTGCTTGACCTGAAGCTTATAGTCTTCAGCGACATCGGCCATGCCTTCATTATAAGCAGCATCAATTTCAGCTTTCTTGGTGGCCAAGGCTTCTTGTAGCTCCTTTTCGGCCTGGGCCGCTTTCTCCTCGGCTTCCTTCTGCTGAGCTAAAGCAACGTTTTTAACAGCTTCAGCAGACTCCGCCTTTTCATCGGCTATCTGTTTAGCCTTGGTTGCCTCCTCAGCCTGGTCGCCCAGTTTTTTCATCTTGAGTTGGAGGGCCCTGTTTTGTTTATGGATAAAAGCAAACTCCTTCTCCATGTCGGCTAACTTCTTTGCTGTTTCAAAAGCCTGCATGGAGAAGGTATGGGCGTGTTGGATGGCCTGGAAGAATACAAGGCAAAAGTTATTATAAACATTTCAAAATTTTATAAGTATGAAGGACAAATTATCAAAATCAAAGACTTACTTGGACTGAATGCTGCATCATGAGGGCGTAATTCTCATAGCCGCTCATTTTTTCATTACGCTCCATATCGCCGTCAAGAAGGACTGCTGTGCTGAGCGCCACGCCGATGTTGACGTCGGTAGCGCTTTCGTTGGTGTAGACCGGCCTGTGTTCAAGAGTAACTTTGGGTTCCCAGGGAACTTTGGGAACCCTGGAACCCGAAGTTGAGGTAGATGTAGACCTTGGCTTCTTTTGCTGAGTGGCCCCTGATGGCTGGGCTTCAGCAGGTCTCTTTGAGGGAGCCGAAGTGATCTTCTCGGCCAGTTTGGAGATTGGCAGGGCATCTTCAGCCTCTGCGTCAGATTTTTGGCGAATACTAGGCTACAGAAACATGGTACTTTCGAAGGGATCTAAGGACCTCGGCTTAAACCTAGGGACAAATTATTTCTATTTTTCCTAGAGATTGATGGATCTACAGCAAACCCCAAAACTAAATCTACGAAGAATGAGTGTGAAAAGCAGAAATCTGGAAAACAGAAAAGCAAAAATGAAGTCTTAGAGTCAAAAACAGAAAGAGCGAAAGGCCCGGAACAAGAAATGAAACGGTGCAAGTGTTCACATGCAAAATCAAGAAATGATTCACAAATTAAAAGAAAAGCAGAACAGTAGAAGCAAGAAATACCAGAAGCGTTCAAAGAACTGAGAAAGAAAAGGGAACGATGGCTTACCAGAAAAGATGAGGCCGAAATAAGCTTCGCCGAGGTCAGACGATGGACGCAACAGAAGCGAAAGCTTCACAGAAATGGCAGGTGAAGGCAGTTGCAAAGCTTCGAGCAAGAACAATGGAGGATTCGAAGAAGGAAAAGTTTTGGAAAGAGAAAAAACAGAGTATTCGGAATGCAAAAGTGAAAGGAGAGAGAGAAAGGCAAATGTTTTGTCAAAATTTGAAAAGGCGGCAAAACAGCAATAATTGCGCCTCGGGCAACGCAGGCGTCAGACGGCGCAGCAGAAGAAAGACGGTTTGTGGGCGCGTCACCAGCACGGGCCACTAAGGATAAAACAAGTTGTTGGAACAGTTGTAAAACGGTGCATGACAGCTCATGTGCGTATGGGAGTTGATTTGAATTTGAAGAAGGCATGTCGGACTGAGGTAAGTGATCTCGGCTAGAGGTTCTTGAGCCGATGAATGAGAAAGAAAGTTCAATGTAAATTCCATCACCTCAGAATGCCGAGGTAATAGAACTTAGGGGGCAGTTGTGGGAATATATTTCTGAGTATCAAACACGTGGCAAGGTGATGCCGACGAGTCGTCCGAGGTTCCACGTGTCACGGTAAGTATTTGCTGGAGTCATCTAATGTGCCGAGGTTATTCCCGAAGGTATCTTAATCCGGATGAAGGCCTACAACCTCGGGTCGACCTGCAATGGCTGAGCTGCCCGCAAAGAACTGGAGCCGAGGTAACTATCAGACTGACCATATCAGCCAATATAAAATATTATCTTGGTAGGTGGATGTCCAACTATGTGGAGAAAGCCATCATTTCACTAACTAAGTGGCCTCGAGGCCATAAGAGTTGATCATGAGGCCATTAGAGGCCATGTGAAGGAATAAAGAGCTTTTGCCTGGAAAGCTGCCGAAAGTGCATCGGTGGGCTGGCAAGACAGCTCAAAAGTTAGTGGCTTCTCCACTAACTTTTCTAGTATATATATGGAGAGGTCAATGGACGAGGGGGAGAGGGAAACCATTCTGAACAGAGCTGATACAATTTCAAGCTAATTGTAACATTTACAATTACATGCTTAGAGAGTGACAGAGTTACTGAGAGTTAATTGTAATTTTACCATTTATTCAATAGTGAATTACCTCGGCCCCCCGTGGATGTAGGCATTGATTGCCGAACCACGTTAAATCCTTTGCGTCATTGTGTTATTATCTGTGCCATCTATTCTGCCTGTGTTTTTACCGCTGAATTACTAAGATAGGCAGTGTGATCAGAAAAACACCCACACAATTGATATGAGACACCTTAACTAAAATGAAGCCTCGGTTTGCCGAGCATCTTCTTCAAAGGTGAGTTTGGTGCTATGAAATGACATAAGTCATGAAGTATGCAGTTGTGGACAAGTCTATTTGTGACGTGGATTAAAGCTTCCTTATAAGAGTTGTTTTTTTTTAGACACAACATTAGGCCTGCATTTGACAAGAAGCACTCTGATACCAACTGTTAAAAGCCCTGATTTATTTTACTTTTTCATTAAAACTCAACCTGGATTACATCTTTTCCAAATTGCACAAGTTTTGAACTCATTTTATATATTTACAACCTCACAAACATGAAATTAAGTAAATTCAAATAAAACAAATCATATTTACATGGAAAGCCTATGGTGTGCATCTGTGCCTGTTTGGTGCAGTTTAAAAGCTGCTTATTTCAGCTTTCAGCTTAATATAAGCTATTTTGATGTGTTTGGTTTAGCTTATAGCTTATAGCTTTTTGGAAGTCAGAAATCAGCTTATTCTTTGAGTGGGGCAGGAGATGCTTAATTTATAAGTCAGAAATCAGCTTATGTTCATAGTTATAAGCTATAAGCTGTTTAGGCATAAGCTATAAGCACTTTGCCACAGCTCTACCAAACAAATGGCCCTGTTTGGTAAAGCTGTGAGAAAGTGCTTATAGCTTATGCCTAAACAGCTTATATGTAACAACCCTCGTCACTGTTTACCGATTGATTACTGATTACCGTTAAACTGAGACTGATTATGAGAAGTAATTGAACTGATTAAAATACTGGACTGACTGACTGAAATCTGAAACTGAATTGATTGCCTGTATCTGTTTGAATTGCATTTTATCTGTTTGACTGTTTAATTATCTGTTCAGTTTTTATGTTTAAACTGTTAATTGAAGGCCTTATCGGTGGCCGAACTCAAAATTTATTGATGTTCCATGATCAGTAGAAATAATGTGATTTTATGGTGTATTTATCTGAAAATTTATTGGGTATAATTAAACTAGATTAAACTAGAGTAAAATATGTTAAATTGCATAGGTTGGCTTTAATTACAATCATGCCATCTAGTGGCCACTATCCAAGACCACATTTGAGACTTGTATACTCTTAGACCAACATTTCATCAGCTTCATTCCCTTGTTATTGCCGATCTAGAGAGAGAGAAAGTGAGGAAGTTGTGTTTTCTTCTTGATTTGCTCTTGATTTGCTTGGAGACTTAGGGATTTTGTTAGAGAATTGCTATATTGAGCTTCTAGGCTTGAACTACAAGACTTAAGGTAGAGTTCTTGCCCTCTTGCTTTTGATTTAAGTCACTCCTTGCATGTTTGAGAGGAATATTGAAGATTAGAGCCAAGATATGGCTTGTAATGTTGTATTGTAGCTAGAATCATGCATGCATGTTTGTATTGATGAATTTTGAGTTGATTTCATGGCAACTTGTCATATGCATGTTCATAATTAAGCTTAAGTCAATGTTTTCAACTTATTTTGCAAAGAATGAGCTCATTAGAGCATGTTTTGAAGCATGAAAGTTGTTTAAAGTTCATGCATGTTATATTAAATCGTATCCATGAAAATTGGTTTGAAATTGAGTTTGAATTAAACATCCTTGGGCTTTGATTTACCAAATTGAGTTTTGAAACTTGTTGTGTATTGAGTTTAGAAGTGTTTTCCAGAAATTGGGCCGAAGAGGTCGAGTTTTGAGCTTAGGAATGCTTGGTTTGAGCTTGGGAGGCAAATCTGAAAATTCCAGAATTTGGCTTCTACGCTTGAGCGAAGGATTTTACGCTTGAGCGACCATCGTTTCCTCTGAGCTCCGCTCGAGTGAAGGAATGGTGGCTCGAGCATAAATTTCAAGCTCTCAGAATCTTGGTGCGCGCAGGCGTACGTTCGAACGAAGGGACCTACGCTCGAGCGAAGAGCTGTGTCTCACGCTCGAGCGAGCATCGAGCGTAAATTCTAAGCATCCAGTATTTTTACTGTAGCACATGGTCCGCTCGAGCGACGGAATTCACGCTCGAGCGGAGATCCTTTGTCTGCATGTCCGCTCGAGCGAAGGAATCCTCGCTCGAGCGAGACCCCTGTTTTCAGCAAATTTTGTAAAATGTTTCTAAGTGCATCTTTGCATCCTCATTCCATTCTAGGCATTCTTAGGCCTAGTTTAAGGCACCTTAATGAGGATATAGATGTAGAACACACCGAGGCAAATTAGGGATTAAGTTATTATCTTTTCCAATTGTGAAACTTAGTGTGTGTTCAATCTGTTAACTGTATAGGGTTGGCATTCCGAGGAGACGCTCTAGTTTACTGTAGCCCAGAACTCTGTGAGTAACAATTGTGTAAAGATATGTTCAAAATGTTTATCTTCTGAATACGGAACTGAACTGTTTACTGAACTGATATTGTTTACTGAGTGAATGTATGTCCTATATTTCGGACTAAACTGTGGCATCCTTAGCACCTACTGTTTACTGTTACTGTTACAGAGATCTCTGTCGGCTCCCTCGTGGAACCACTACTGTTTACTGATTGATGGCCATCATTTACTGTTCGGTCTTTAAGACCTACTGTTGACTGTTATGCTAATGGATGTACCACATATGACTGTTTACTGTACTGAACAACTGATATACTGATTTAATGAACTATTTTCATTATTGTAGGGACATTCATTCTAAACCTCTTTACGCTTTATGTTATTCACTAGGCTTTAGCTCATTGCTCATATATATATGTAGGTGTACAGGCACCGGACCAATGCTAGAGGCGTCGGGGTAACTCTAGTTTTGTCAGCCAACCAATGTGCCTCACTGCGAGGTTCCGAGCCTGCCAAACTATGGCTCAGGGGTGTTTTTATTTCCCCGTCTGTCTCTGTACTGTTTTGTAATGTGTATAGACTGTTACTGCATTGTATCGTTAAATAGGGATTAAGTCCCTGTCTTGTCAGATTGTAAATACTGTGTATATATCTATGCTTGTATGGAAAGTCTTTTTGCATACAGACTGTCACAGCTCATTGGACATTATTTTATTACTGTATTGGCTTCCGCCATGCCCCTGTACTCTGTTTTACTGTATTACTGTCAAGCAGGCCTTCGGTAATCTCGGATTACTGGCCGGTTACGGTGCTAAACCCATAGGGGCGGGTTTGGGTCGTGACATTATAGCTTATAATTATGAACATAAGCTGATTCCTAACTTATAAATTAAGCATCTCCTGCCCCACTCAAAGAATAAGCTGATTTCTGACTTCCAAAAAGTTATAAGCTATAAGTTATAAGCTAAACAAAACACATCAAAATAGCTTAAATTAAGCTGAAAGCTGAAATAAGCAGCTTTTAAGCTGCACCATACAAATAAGTGTAATTTTATTATAAAATTTCGTAACATCAATCATAAATTAGTGTAACAAAATATCTAAAATTTTATAGTTCATGTCACAAAAATTTGTGGCTGGATTATTATGATTTTTTTTGTTACGCCAATTTGTGATGTAATTATGCATCTTTTTGTTGATGCTACGAAATTTTATGATAAAATTATACCAATTTGTAGCATGATGAATATGGTGTATGGTTCCCTATTTGCATCACCAAAAATGCCCCTAATCTTCTAAACCAATTGAGCTCAATACTATGAATAATTCTATATACCCCACCCTATCTATCCCGAATGAGATTGTGTGGTTGTTATTGAATTTGTGTGGTCTGAGGTCTATGTGTAGAATAAATCTAAATTACAATATGATAATTTTAAATAATTTTTAAATAATTAAGTCTAAATTTGTAATATTACTGCAGTACTATCGAAAGTAGAGGGAGGCTATTTCTGTAATTTGAACAAAAGGATAGGACCCTCTTACGTGTCATTCAGCCATGTAGCCATATCCTCTTTTATCTAATGCCAAATGAGAGGTCCAAACCACCCCTTCACACTCTCACCACTAAAATTTCAAGTACCACACCCAATCATCCAACCCAATATACCATAATACCCTGCACCACCTATAGATCATCAAAATCAACGGCCTCAATTGAACAATCAGCATGATTTAACAAATCAAATGGGTAAACCTCATTCAATACGGTAGTCCTTATCACACCATATACAGCACCAACTAATAAAAAAACAGAGCAAACAGATATTTAAAAACACTCTGTTCCTATAGTTCAAACACATACAGAGACTACAGAGTTGAACTCAAAAACTTCCATGGCCAAGCCAGTCTCGATCGAGGTTTGGAACCCCAATGGGAAATACAGAGTTGTCAGCACAAAGTCCATGCCTGGTACTAGATGGATCAATCTCTTGATCGAACAGGATTGTCGCGTTGAAGTAATAATCTTCTTCAATCTCAATAATACTCTGTTTTTTTTTGGTTCTTTCTCTTTTTATTATCAACAAAATTGAAGCAATTTTGTTGATTTTCATGCTCAGATATGCACACAGAAGAAAACCATATTGTCTGTTGAGGATATCATTGCTCTGATGGGTGATAAGTGTGATGGAGTGATTGGACAAGTATGGAATATATTGATTCTTGAATTGGGTTCTTTTTTTTTTTCTTTTCAAATGGGTTGGTTCAATTTTTTTGGGTTTTGTGTTTTTTAGCTGACTGAAGATTGGGGAGAGACATTGTTCTCTGCATTGAGCAGAGCAGGCGGCAAGGCTTTCAGTAACATGGCTGTTGGATACAACAATGTTGATGTCAATGCTGCCACTAAGTATGGTGTTGCTGTTGGCAACACACCTGTATGTTCATTTCCCTTTGATGTGTCTTTGTGTTTGTGTTTTTGGAGTTTTGTACTGGGTATACCAATGTTGCACATGTTATGCTTGATAAAATGTTCAAGAGAGAGTGAATTGTATGTTTGTAGATATACAATTAAATTTTTTTACTTTATGTGATTCGAAGAAGTAATATGTTGACATTAATGCAATGTTATATGGTTAGGGAGTACTCACAGAGACTACGGCAGAGTTAGCAGCTTCACTTTCTTTAGCAGCAGCGAGAAGAATTGTTGAAGCCGATGAGTTCATGAGGGCAGGCTTATATGATGGATGGCTTCCTCATCTGTAACCACCATTGCCTTTGATTATTTTGCTTGTCTTTGTATATGTTATAATTAATCATAGTTTCGTGTGTTCCTCGCAAGAAAATTTACATGAATTGGCTTGTATTCTTTTATAGATTTGTCGGGAACTTGCTTAAAGGACAGACTGTTGGCGTGATTGGAGCTGGTCGGATTGGATCTGCTTATGCTAGAATGATGGTAATTTCTTGTTGCCAAGTTCCCCCCCCCCCCCCCCCCCTCCTTTTTTCCTTTTGTAATGCATTTGTGGCTGTTCATGAACCTGATTTCAAATAGGTAACTATATTTTTAAAATAGTTCAAAGTTAATAATTAAACGAACTGAGACATGCATAGTTGACCACAGCTAAAAGTGCATGCAAGTTGTTGCAAATAAACTTTAGAGTGTCAAATGGACTTCACCCAACTCTAATGCATTATCCCACATGCAAATAAACATATTGGGATAATGCATGTCCATCAAGCAAGCATATAACAAAATTAAGGGTAGATATACAACTCGATGCTGGTAGGCACGTGATTTCACTTTCTACCATGATACGAAGGCTTCAGAAGTTAGGTGGGGAAGGTGGGATAGTACCAAAGTTGAAATCTCAGATTTCATGTATGTTTTGTTGATAGACAATCATTGCCGTGTCTCGTTCAATCATTGTCAACCTTCTGTGAAGTTCCATGACTTGTGAGATGATCCTCAACAGCCATTCATTTGGCTTCAAAGGATTTCAGAATGTACACATTTGTGGCTGAATACTTATGTTGTGCTTTTGTAACAGGTTGAAGGATTCAAAATGAACTTAATTTACTATGATTTGTACCAATCCACCCGCCTCGAAAAGTTTATCACAGGCATGTCTGGATCATCTGTTAAAATTTATCAGCTTTTGACTCTTATCTTGATGCTAATTTGTTTCCTTTTTGCAGCTTATGGTCAGTTCCTAAAAGCCAATGGTGAACAACCTGTTACTTGGAAAAGAGCATCATCCATGAATGAGGTTCTCCAAGAGGCCGATGTGGTAAGACCCATGCTGAGAATTTATTCTGCATGTTAATAGTCTTTCATATATATATATATATATTTAATTTTTAAATTGATGGTTATTGATGATTCATTTTAGATAAGTCTTCATCCAATCCTTGACAAAACCACTTATCATCTGGTAAATAAAGAAAGCCTCTCAATGATGAAGAAGGTGAATCTTGAATGAACACTTGTTGTTCTTGATGATTTTGTTAAGAAGATAGATACAAGTGCCTCTCATTTAAAATATGCAATTTATGTCTATAGGAAGCAATCCTTATAAACTGCAGTAGGGGGCCCGTGGTTGATGAAGTAGCTCTTGTGGAGCATCTGAAAGCGAATCCTATGTTTCGAGTGGGTCTTGACGTCTTTGAGGTAAAGGAACCAATTTATTTGTCTCGAGTTTACATTAATTTTGTAAAAATTGCCTCCAAGTTAATATTTTTCATTTATCAATGGTGTTGAATTAGGATGAGCCATACATGAAACCTGGACTTGCCGACATGAAAAATGCCATTGTGGTACCTCACATTGCTTCTGCTTCCAAGGTAAGGTCTTTTATAATTTATAAAATTGTGAAAAGAGCTTTCTTTAAATAACAGCCTATTGAATTTTCTAGTCACTAAACTAAGCTGTTTCTTTGATTATTAATCAGTCATAAATATATTTACAATTCCAAATTGTTCATGCAGTGGACACGTGAAGGAATGGCAACGCTGGCTGCTTTGAATGTCCTGGTATGCAATCTAGAGCTGGAAAGCTTATTTCTTGGAGTGTGAATCCTATGTTCAAGTTGAATTCTATTAATTTTTCCCATCTTGTTTGGCTTGTGTTATGGTAAGATTTGAATTTCGAACCACTTAGAAACTATTGACCATCTTAACTATACGATTATAGGGAAAGATTAAAGGATACCCAATTTGGTCCGATCCAAATCGTGTAGCACCATTCTTGGATGAGAACTCTCCACCTCCTGCTGCATGCCCAAGCATTGTCAATGCAAAAGCCTTAGGTAATATTTATCAATGTAACTATGAAAAGTGAAAATTTTGTCAATATATGAACGGATTTACTTATCCTTTGATTCTGTTATTGTTACAGGTTTACCTGTTTCGAAACTGTAAGCATGGATACATAATAATGATGTATGGGCCTTTGGTGCAGATAATGCTCATCTTTTGAGAATTATGGTGGTGTATAGGCTCTAACGGGTTTTTATTTCTGGAGTTGGATAGTAGTATAATATATATTTGCATCCAAGGAACGTTGAAACACTGTATTTGTTGCACCTTTTTATACATAATGCCTTTTTGATCATGTCAAGGTACAGCAATAAAATGGATGTTTTATATTTAATAAACGGTAAGAATAATTAGAAATGATATGATAAGCTTGCAGAGGTAAAGTTGGATCTAAAAAATATATATATATATATACAGAAATTTGTGGCAGTGACCACAATAATTCATTAGTCAGACATAGATGGCTTCTGGGACGTAGTCCCCCTTTTTTTTTGTCTTCTAATCTTCTTCACAAGTTATCTGGCAATAACATTCTTGCAAATTTTGAGAAATATTGTTATTTGGGCTGTGGATGAGAGGAGAATTGGCGGCACAGCATTTTAGAGGTGGATCCTTTACTCTTGGAAAAAAAAATTATTGAGAATATATAGCACCCTTTTAGAAGTGGTTTCCCAATCCTACTCAATCTCTGACATCTGCATGTTAAGTTTTCAATTCTCAGATCATTGATTTTCCTCTCTTTCTGAATAAATATGTCAATTACTTGATGAGGAGATTTTGAAGCAAATATAATGGTCACTTTACGTGTCTTCATGTTTATGAAGCCAAGTATGATCTCTGTCCTGTGAGTCTGATATGCTTTTTTGATGGTTACATAATTCTTGGGTGGATGCTCTAACCATGTCAAAGCATGTTTTCATTCACAGAGGTTATGTCAAATGTGTGCCTTCCATTTTAATCTACTGAAACACAAGTGGTGCATATCATCTCTGGGTTTGGTGAGGTTGTAGGGATCCTCTGTTTTCAAAATATTTGTTTCCAGTGCATTCTTAACCGCATGATGTGATAAAAATTTCAAAACACACTAATATTTGTAGTGGGACGAATGTGGTTCCTTCTTTTCCTGTATGTGAAGTGAATATTTTGCACGTGGCAAATAGCTAGAGTGATTCTGCTGGTTGGCTGGCCGAGAAAACACTTCGATGCCAAAGTGAGGTTCTTCTTTAATGGAAGAAGATGAGAAGTATTGTAAGTAGTTGATAAATTTGTAGAACTCTTCTTATTTATAGAGATGATGGTGTGTCTTAAATTTCATAAATAGGTTCATTCACTAATATACATTGATTGTGAGACATTGATCTCTGAGTGCCTTCACCCAACATTTATGGTTGGCTATTGTGTCGATTATAAGCTTCATTTTAGCTCCCACAATACCCAAGCACAATTATGTAACTGAAAATGCATCTGGGACAATTGAACAAACACTTTGAGGACATATGACGCTCATAAAGCAATCTTTCAGGAATGGTATACAATTAAGGATAATTATTCAGTAATTCTATAGTATCATATATTATTTTACGAGATACTTTAAATCAATGTAAAGAAAGATTTTATGTATAGAATATGTTGAGTCATTTTTGTTAAGTAGTTAGAAAATTAAAAATGATCCATATAGTGTAAATTACGATTTCTCATTTATAAAAAATATTTTATAAATAATGTCACATATTACCCACATAAGAGAATATCAAATAAATCTTTCAAGAAAAACTATCTATCCTCACAAAGTGGAGATGTGGCATGGCTGTTTTTTCAAAATTACAAAGTGGTCATGCTGAAGTCAGAATTCGACAATCAATCTCGACATTCAATGCCCGTATCGTGCAATAATTGTATACAGTAGGGTAGGCGCAAGGTCGTTGCAGCTAGGGCATTTTCAATTCGTTATTTGTTCCTAAGATTGGTGAATTAGAGAAAATTAATTCATATTTATCTATTAATTCGGTAGATGTGAATTGACAGATTGATAAATAAATGCGAATTAATTTGGCGATTTAAAATTTTATAAATTTTTAATATAATTCAACTTGTGTACTTCTTTAAAAAAAAAAGAAAGAAAGTATTACATGACTTAAAAAATTATTACAATTACTACATGTTTCATCCAAAGAAAGAAAGTTTGAAACTTTAGAATATTACAATCACTGCATGCCTCATCCACATATTACAATAATAGTATACCTCATCCACATAAAGTATTACAATATGTGATTCTTAAAATATAAAAACAATTCAAACCACCAAAACCATGAACAGAACAATAATAGAGATTGTGTTTGGTTTGGTTTTAGGAGAGTAGTTTTTAAAAATTGTTTTGGGAAGAAAGTTTAGAATTTTTTTTGATTTGTTTGGTTGTGTATTTTGAAAGTAGTTTTGGAGTTTGGAATGATTTGATATTTTGTTATAATTGAGTAGATGTATGTGAGAGAAAAAGTGATTGAGAAGGAGTGAGGAGAGAGAAAAAATGATTGATTGATAGGTAAGAGAGAAAAAGTGATTTTGAAAATTGTTTTGAAAAATTTACAAACCAAACAAATTTTTTAGAAATTTTTTCCCAAAATCACTCAAAAAATTCAAACCAAACATGGCCTGTATGCCTCTGTATTGTTATATCTATATCTGTTTTTGAAAACAAAAACCAACCAGCATATATCATCTTTTTTATTTATTATTTTAGATTTAAAAACCAAAAAATATAGATAAATAATACATTTATTTTTTTCAATTCAAAAATTATGTTCAAGTTGAAAACTCTTTTTCAACAGAATATATTCAATTGAAAAAAACTCTTTTTCAATTGAAAACATAAATAGAATATCTAAACAAATTGAAAATACAAAATCTTACAAATTATTAGGGGTGCTCGCAGTTTGACGGTTCGGTTGCGATCAAATGAATCTCAAATCTATCATTCGTCCAAAACTAGGCGGATTGAAAAAAATCAATCCATAACTAGGGATGGCAATTTAAACTGGGCCCGACGGGGACCCGATCTCCCGACCCTAATTTGAGTGGGTTTTCCCTGAAAATTATCCCCATAGGGCCAAGGATGGTATTAAAAATTGAATCCCAGATCAGTTTCGAGTTGGGGACGGTGACTAGTGTTTAAGACTCGGCCCGTACTTGGCCCTGAATTTCCCCGAAGTAAAATTACCATTTTACCCTTATATATATATATATATAAACCAACCCTTTCACTCACACAACAGCATCTTATTACTGGCTCCCGTCTCTTGTCTCTCTCTTTCTCTAAAACCCTCTGCCAATCTCCATCCTCTCATCACTACCGATCTCACTCCTCCCATCACCGCTGAGATCTGAGTTCACTTTCCTCGACCTCCGCCACTATCTTCGACCGCCGATTGAGCCACCATAACTCCACCGTCTCTTTTTCTTCTCTAATGGTAATGAGGCCAAGCTTGCTGAATCACCGTCACCATCACCATTGTTTGCGGCAGTTGCAGTGACACCTTCCGACCAAGCTTCGCCGATCTCCACCGCGGCCTTCGCCCTAGATCTGGAATTTTCCCTCTCTCTCTCTCTCTCTCTCTCTCTCTCTCTCTATTTGTTATGTATATATATATTAGATTTGAGCACCATATCTTTTTTTTTCTCTCTCTCTCTCTCTCTCTCTATGTTGTTGTTGATGATGATAATAATGAACAGATCTCTCTCTTTCTATGTTGTTGTTGTCGATGATGATGATGATGAACAGATCTGTTGGATTTGATTTTTTTTTTTTTTTACATTTGAGCTCATCAGATCTGTTAATGGTGATGATGACGATGATGAATAGATCTGTATGCTAATGATGAACATATCTCTCTCTACGTTGTTGTTGTTGTTGATGATGAACAGATCTGTTGGATCTAATTTTTTTTTTTTGCCGGGAAATTTTCGGGGTCGGGGAAACCTAATTCCCATTAGGAGGCGGGGGCGGGGGCGGGGGCGAGGGTGGATATAGGTTCCTCATCGGGGATAGGGGAATTTCCACTGTCAGGGATCGGGGATGGGGAGTGTGATCCTCGGGCCCGCCCTGCCCCGTTGCCATTCCTATCCACAACCGTCCGCTTGTCATTACGCATCCGTCCAAAATGTAGCGAATCGGTTCAATTAGATCAATTTAGACAGATCGATATATCCACTGCTAACCCCGAATATACATGTACCAAAATGGGTTAACCCTTTTAATGTTTGGTTGTAAGTTTGGCCTAAGCCCAAAGCCTATCTCACACTTTAGGACCACACTAGCCAATCTCAATACTTGTTCAACGACAAATTGCATAATATATAAGAGAGGTTATTCGGTGGTCTTATAATAATATTTTACATTATTCATCACTTAATATTTGTCAAATTATATTTTAAAAATTTAACCGAAGACATTAAGTCGTACTATTTTAAATCAAATTGATATGTCATGCCACCAAATAATTTTTCATGAAGTAGTCTTTAGTTAATGACAAAATGTACATGGTTTGTGTACCGGTTGGATTTTGATAAGGGTAAATAAAAAATAATTTTTTTTTATAATGAAAAAATGTTATAATGTATATTCCTAAAAAGATACATATCATAAGAGTATTTTCAATGCTTATTATTCTTTTTCATCAAATTTAAGTAAAAATTTAGATTAAAAGCTTCATTTGTTCCAACGCTAAATTTTTAATTTTCATCAAACAACCGGTCGATTGGAAGGACACTCGGAAGGATGTTCGGGAGGTCGACCAGGAATGGTCAACTTTGCAAGTAACTGGTTGTCCTTTCGAACAACCGGCCAATCGTCCGGTGTACGGTGAAGCGTAATGACTCTCTCTAAAAATTTGATGAACGCCGAAGCCTCTCTCAATTTGATGAAATGTTTGCTTTTCTCCTCATTTGATATAGATTTGATGCTAGGATTGGAGGAGAAAAAATAAGCGTATTTCATCAAATTTAAATTTGATTCTAAATCTGAATAAGCATTGGAGACACTCCAAGAAAATTATATTTTTTTGATAAAAGTTATAAATATTCATAGTGTGTTATACTACTTTGTGGTAAACATTATAAATAGTAAAGTTATGGTGTGGATTCCAAAATTACGAATAACAAAATTACGTTACTTTGTGATAAAAATTATATATTTTTATGAGGAGTAAAACATTATATTTTTTGCAATGATAAAAATTATGTCATTTATAATAAAAATTAACCAGACTATTAGGCCATGTTTGATTCACAAGATTAATAGTGAGGTATTAATAATCCTATCAAATTAGTGTGGTATTCGCTATCCAATTGGATTAATAATCTCACCCCCATCCCATTACTAATAATTCTACAAATTTGTTGGATTAATAATCCTAAACCAAAATGTTAAAACAAATATAGAATAATTGGGCCCACAGATTAATAATCTCAATTCCATACTCTACTCCATCCAATCAAACATGCCCTTATAATATTATTATAAAGTACATATCATATCCGCTAAGTGTACAAATAATGTTGTCATCATTAGCCAACATTACTCCATCAATATTTTATCAACAATAATATGAGTTGTTCTAAAGAAAAAAAACAATAATATGAGTTTTTTTTAGTGAAATGGTATTTAAGTATGTTATTGTTCCCCAACAAATAAAAAAAGATAGTATTTCTTTATTTTTTTTCTTTTTTTAATATATTAAAAATGACGTGGGTAGGCCTATAAAGGCCATAACCCACTATGAACAACCCAAACCTACCACTTAGGGCCCAATACATAACCCAACTGATAAGGCCCAGCACCATCTGGAAGTCAACATGGCATGAAGGACCGATGATATTCAGACACGTGGCAGGTAAAGGGCAAGCCACATCAGCAGACAAAGATCTGCAAAGTTATTGCCACTGCACATCGCCATTAATGCAGTCCCTCACTGCATTTATTACGACAACACCTCTCCGTCAGGACAGCACGCCCTCACCCTGAACAAGGTAAGCTACAGCATAGACTTTTGGCCAAGGTGACAGGTCGAAAAGGACAATGAAATGATTACCAAAGGATATAAGCAAACGTTGAAGACAAGAAGAAGGTGAATCTTTCCTATCTCTAATCCATATCCTTACATCCCACTTCCTCTTCTTCTAACTTGCTCGTCGGAGGGTTCACTGGGGGACTCCCCGTTCCCCGTTGAACTCGTGTGCAGGTTCATTGGTGGGCTTGACCATTCAAATACCGGTTGGAGAAACGTGGACCAGTCCGACCCATTCCATCTGGAACCCGTTATATCATAACTGTATCATCAGTTGGCGCCGTCTGTGGGAAAGCTTTGCTCCACGCGCCAGTTGTGCTCATTGTCACCGGAGACCTTGTTCCAATAACCCTTTCCTGCTACCTATCAAAGTGTATGGTCACGACTAAATCCATGGCTTCTCACCAAAATGCTGCCGACCACCAAGCCGACCCCCCCAATCCAAACAACCCACCACAGTATTTCATCGAGCTTACCAACAACATTAACCGCATGGCCGAGCAAAACCAAGCCCTGATAAATGCTCTATTCCAAAGAAACCTTCCTATGCCTCCTCCACCACCTCCCGATATTCCGCCCAACCAAGAGCGAGCCCCGAGCCATACTATCCCACAACCCTATCCACCCAACTTGGAAGGCTTGCAACCTCCTCCTCCTAATATAAATCCACCACCCCGACCCCCGCATCCATCGGTCCTAGTACCAACCCCTGAAGGAGAAGCCAGTAGCGTCCAACCCCTGTTGCCTTCCGGTGGTGATAACATCCCTTTCTGGGATGCCGAACTCTGAGCCATGAAGCTCCAACTCCAAGAGGTCATGCAGAACATCCAGCATAAACCCTCTACCACAGCAAATTCACCATTTGTTGCCTCCATCCGGGACAAACCTCTACCCCCCAAGTTCAAAATGCCCACAATCGACTCTTTTGACGGTACGACGGACCCAGTCGACTATCTAGAGACCTACAGAACCCTCACGATCCTCCATGCATTTCCTGACGAGATCATGTGTTGAGTTTTTCCCGTGACACTGAAGGGGTCAGCTCGGCCGTGGTTTAGCTAGTTACCAGCAGACTCCGTCTTCACTTTCCAGCATCTCAGTGACTCCTTCCTCAGTCATTTTATTGGAGCCCAGTGCCAACGTCGTCCGGCAACCCAACTCCCCAACATCCGCCAGACCGAGGGGAAGTCCCTGCGCAGTTTCGTTACCTGCTTCAACATTGAAGCCTTGTAGGTGGCGAAAAACGATGATAAGGTCATCCTTACAGCTTTCATGGCTGGACTACGGTCGTCTGATTTCCTCTTCTCCCTCTCTAAAACCCCCGCCACCTCCATGGCAGCCCTACTCTCCAAAGCTCAAAAATACATGAATGCAGAAGATTCCCTAGCTGCTCGCCAAGACCCTACCGCAAAAAACCCGACCCCCAGAGAAAAGCGAAAAGACTCAGAAACCAGAAACACCCAATGCCATAACCCAACAACCCACTATACCGACCGACCCCTCAGAGCTGACCGGACGGCACCAGCCCGACCGCCCGGTCGGTTCGAACGGTACACACCACTCAATTTCCCCATGGAACAAGTCCTCAATCAGATCCAGCGGGACTACCCCCTCAAATGGCCCCAACCATCACGAACCCTTTCCAATCGGAAAGACCAGTCCAAATATTGCCGCTTCCACCAGGACCACGGCCATAATACTGACGATTGCGTCAACCTCAAAGATCAGGTCAAGACCTTAATACGACAGGGACGTCTTAGCCGGTTCACGAACACCCGCCATTAGCAGAGGCAAATGATTGAGCCCCTCAGAAACAATCGCCGGCGCACCCCTCCCCGGCAGCCAGCCCAACCCAACCAAGGCCATAATCGCCCTCCACAATAGCCTCGGCCGCAAGGTAATCCCCCCCACCTGTTGGAGAAATCAGAGTTATTTCGGGCGGCCTTGCTTGTGGGGGACCATCCCGTTCGGCTCAGAAAGCAGAACTCAGAAAGATAAGGCAGGGCTTAGACAAAGCAGTTGCCACGGTGGATCGACCCTCCAAACAGCCCAAGCAGTGGGCCGAGCTTAGCACCTTCACGGACGCCGACTGCGCAGGCATCCGTTACCCTCATGATGACCCTCTCGTCATTTCTGCCCTCTCTCTCCAACTACAAGGTCAGACGAGTTCTCATCGACAACGGTAGTTCTTCAGACATCATCTTCCTCAACTGCTTTCGCCAGCTCAAGATTGGGGAGGAAAGTCTGTCTCCTCTCCAAACCCCTTTGGTTGGTTTCACTGGCGACTGGGTGACCTCCATCGGCTCCATCGATCTTCCTATCACAATCGGCGAATACCCGCGGCAGACCACAAAGTTGCTCACCTTCCTTGTTGTCGACTGCCCCTCCGCTTACAACATCATCCTTGGCCGCACCGCCCTAAATGCTTTTCAAGCTATCACATCAACTTACCACCTTGCCATTAAGTTCCCCACCGATCTGGGGGTCGGGACAATGAGGGGAGAGCAGACAGTTGCCAGGGAGTGTTATGTCGCCTCACTCAAAGAAGTCAAACTGAAGGAGGCAATGATCATTGAAGGGCTTGATGTCCGAGATGAGGATGAGCTGGTCAGAGGGGAGCCTGTGGAGGAGCTCATTGAGGTTCCATCGACCTTGCTAACTCGACGAAAACAGCCAAAATCGGCAGCCAACTATCCCCCTAAGTAAAGGCCGACCTTACTGCCCTCCTGATCGAGCACAACGATGTATTTGCCTGGACCCACTCAGACATGCCGGGTATTGACCCCTCATTCATAACCCATCTGTCACGACCCAAACCCGCCCCTATAGATTTAGTGTCCTAACCGCCCAGTAATCCTCGGATTACCGAAGGCCTCTTAACAGATTAGCGAGTAATAAGGGGCTGCGGAAGCAACTAGACAAAATAAACAAAGTCCAATGAGCTGTGATGACGTACATGGGACAGAACAAGTCAAACATATTTACATTCATAAGCATGCTAGTCAAGGGACACCAACATTCACAGTATTATTTACAGACTGTAGTTTCCAGATCCTGACTTTACAAACAGACGGAGACTAGCATAACTACAAAAACAGCCATGGCAATTGACTTCAACTGGAACCTCCTCGGGAGGCGCAACGGTTGGCTGACAAAACTGGGGTGTAAGCCATCAACCCCAGGCCTGGTCTCGTACTTGCTCACCTACATACATAATATAAGAAGTGAGCTAAAGCCCAGTGAATAATAACAACGTAAAGGGGTTTACTGAATGATCACCATATTGAACATAGAAATCAGAAAATCAATCTCTTATCAGATCAGAATCGTAGGCATATTCATATTCATATTCGTATCAGAAAAGAACTACAGTCATATCCATATTCAAATCGTGTGTGGTGCAATTCCCTTAGCATAACATATCCTGTTGGTCAAGCATAGTAAATCCCATAATGGAACCTCCGATACCAGGTAACATATCTGTGCCACGGTATTGTTTCCCCCGGGCGAGGGCTTGTGCCACGGTATTCTTTCCCCCGGGCGAGGGCCTGTGCCACGGTATTCTTTCCCCCAGGCGAGGGCCTCATGACCATGTGCCTCAGTATTGTGTCCCCTAGGCGAGGGCCTCGGCTGGGGGTACCACGTTTACATTTCAAGGAAAATTGGACTATCATTCATTCATTCAAACATAGCATTTCAGAACTTATCATCTCATGGCATTGGAAAATAATTAAAGTTAACATAACTTTACAGAGTTATTACTCACAACAATTGGTCGGCTCACTAGATGGTCAAATGGCTCTTCACTTGTCCTGAGGTGCGTGACCTATACGAACGCCCATACAATTACCTGCTTAAAACACATGCTCGAGTTAGACGTAATGCACTTCGTTATTCTTAGCGTGTGTTTATCTATTAATCTCATTATGGAGTCTTAAACATGGCCTAGGAATGCCTAGGATGGAATGAGGATGCAAAAATGCCTTAGAAAATATTTTTCATAATTTTCAGAAAACAGGGGTCCCGCTCGAGCGTGGGTTTCCCCGCTCAAGCGGACATGCAAACAAAAGTCTCCGCTTGAGCGTAAACCTTCCCGCTCGAGCGTAAACCTTCCCGCTCGAGCATTCTGCAAAACGTGACAAAAGTACTGGATGGGTGAAAATCACGCTCGATAGGCGCTCGACCCCTGCTCGAGCGTGTGACTCAGGTCCCCGCTCGAGCGTTCATTCCACCGCTCAAGCGGACTGTAAAACAATGCAAAGTGCTGGGAGCACGAATTCCACGCTCGAGCGCCAGTTTCTCCGCTCGAGCGTGAGTCCAAATTCTGGAAATTCCAGATTTGAACCTCAAGCTCAAAACCAAGTTTTAATGCACCAAATTCGATCCTCTTGGGCTAATTTTCTGGAAAACTCTTGAAAACTCATAATACAACATGTTTCAAAGCTCAATTTGTAAAATTAAAGCCCAAGGGTGAATCAATTAAACACAATTTCAAATAAAACTTCAAGAACATGATGAACACATAACATGCAAGTGTTCTAATGATTTCCATGCTCTAAAACATGACCAAATGTAAGATTAAGCTCAAGAATAGGATGAATTCATGGATTATAACAAAATGTGGACATGCAAGTGGAAATTCATGAAGAACAACTCCAAAATCCAAGAATATGTGCATGCATGCATGAATTAAGCTTAAGTTCAACATGTTTAAACTACTCCTTAACTCTAGGCTCAAAATTAACATGGACCATGCAAGACACAACTTCAATTCATAAACCAAAGGTTGAATTTCTTACCCAGGTTCCTTAATTTCAAGCCTAGAAGCCCAATTATGCAATTAACCTTCAATTCCTTTAATTTCCAAGCAAAATCTCCAAGTTGAACTCAATCTCTCTCTCTCCCTCTCTCTTAGTCGGTTTGTCAAGGAAATGGGCTGAGGAAAATGTTGTATAAAAGGCTCCAAACAGTCTCAAGTAATGTTGTAGAGATAGGCCACTAAGTGGCAAAAATGGTAATAAGGTAACTAATGTGTTTTAGCATTATTTAATCAATTTAATCATACAAATCACATTTCAATTAAACATGCCATAAAATCACATAAATTCTAACTAGTACATAACACTAATTGATTTCGAAATCGAGCGCCGATAAGGCTTTCAATTCGCAGTTTAAGGCGTATCCTGAACAAATCATTTTACACCGAACATAGAAACACATAAATAATGCAATACATATGCAAATTTAATCTCAGATTCCATCTCAATTACTGTTAGGCATAATTAATCATGTTTTAGCATTAATCTGAGGTTGGGGTTATTACACCATCGCCTCAGCATTTGAACCCCATTTCCGACCTTACCCCGCCAGAAGCAAGCGCATTTTTCTTCGGAGCGCAACACTCTCATTGCCGCAGAGGTCGACAAGCTCCTTGAGGCACAATTCATCAAAAACGGTGGAACTACCACTAGATGGTTGTCAAAGCGTCGTCCTGGTCCGTAAGAACAATGGTAAATGGCGACTCTGTGTCGACTACTCCGACCTAACCGAGCTTGCCCCAAAGACAGCTATCTTCTCCCCCGCATAGATCTGCGGTTGAACCACGGCCGGTCATCAAATGCTCAGCTTCATGGATGTCTTCTCTGGGTACAACGAAATTCTGATACACCCATCTGATCGTGAACACACCTCCTTCATTACCGACCGAGGTACCCTACCATTACCGTGTGATGCGTTTGGACTGAAAAATCCTAGGGCCACCTACTAACGGTTGGTCAATGCTGTCTTCCATCATCAGATAGGTCGGAATATGGAAGTATATGTCGACGACATGCTAGTCAAGAGCAAACTCTCCGCTGATCATCTGACCGACCTGCGCGAGACCTTCGCCACCTTACGAAAGTACCAAATGAAGCTCAACCTGGAGAAGTGCGCCTTCGGCATAGAATCTGGAAAGTTTTTGGGTTTCATGTTAGTCAGCGGGGCATTGAAGCCAACCCTGAAAAGATCAAGGCCTTATTGAAATGCAGTCACCCAGAACGGTTAAGGAGGTTCAAAGACTCACTGGCCGAGTTGCCGCCCTCAACCGCTTCATTTCCCGCGCAACGGATAAGTGCCTCCCCTTCTTCAAAGTTCTTCGGCAAACTTTTGAATGGACGACCGAATCCGAAGAGGCTTTTCAGCAGTTGAAACAGTGCATGGCCACCCCCCTCCTTTCACAGGCAATCATGGGCGAACCCCTCTTCCTCTATTTAGCTGTGTCAAGCACCGTAGGCAGTGCTGTTTTTATCAGGGAAGACGGCTCTGTCCAACGGCCGGTCTACTACATCAGTCAGGCTCTCAGGGGAGCAGAGCAGAATTACCCACTGTTAGAAAAATTGTCCTTGGCCTGGTCACCGCCTCAGACGACTCCGTCCTTACTTCCAAGCCCATTCCATAGTGGTCCTCACCGACCAACCCTTGAAGAAGGTAATGCAGCAACCAGAACTCTCCGGCAGACTCATGCAGTGGTCAGTGGAACTCAGCCAGTTTGACATCTCCTACCGGCCTCGAACAGCGATTAAGGGGCAGGCTGTCGCCGATTTCATCTTGGAATTCACTAATCCTACCCAACCACGGCCCCTCCACCCCACCAACCCCTACCGACCCAGAAGACCCTCACTCTTGGACTCTCAACGTCGACGGATCATCCCGCAGGGAAGGCAGTGGGGCTGGTCTCATCCTCACCGCCCCTGAGGGTGGTTATTTCAAATGTGCTCTCCGTTTCTTGTTCGAGGCTAGTAACAATGAGGCCGAATATGAGGCATTGATAGCAGGTCTCCGCCTAGCCCGGGATATTAGTGTCAGCCACATCCGGGTGTTCAGCGACTCCCAGCTCATTGTCGGACAAATTACGGGAAAATTCGATGCCAAGGAGGACACAATGCGGGCTTACAAGGATATAGCACTCCCCCTTGTTCGCCTCTTCAATACCTTCCACATCAAGCACATCCCTCGGGCGGAAAACTTTAAGGCAGATGAGATGGCTCAGTTAGCTTCTGCAGACCAGTCCGACCTCAGCCATGGTGTCTGCCTCGACTACCTAGCCCACCTTGCCATTTCCCCCAACCAGCAAGAAGTCCAGTTCCTCCAAAATGAACCTATCCCTTTGGCCTCAGACATTTTCCTGTATCTAACAACAGGGGGACTTCCAGACGACAACAGCAGGCCGCCAAAATCAGGGCCGGTCGGCTAATTACACTCTTGTCAACGGACTCTGTACAAAAAGGGCTTCTCACGCCCATACTGAGATGCCTCAATCCTGCTCAGGCGACCTACGTAATGAGAGAAGTCCATGAGGGTATATGTGGCAATCATTCGGGCGGCAGGTCCTAGCCCACAAAATACTTCGCACTAGTTATTTCTGGCCTACTCTCAATCAAGATGCGACAGATTTTGTGCTCAAATGTGACAAGTGCCAACGTTTTGCCAACATCCCCCACGCCCTCCTACAGAATTGATCACATTCTGCAGTCCCTACCCCTTCGCCAAATGGGGGATCGACCTGGTTGCCCACTGCCCACTGGACGAGGCCAAACCAAATTCGCCATTGTCGCCATCGATTACTTCACCAAATGGGTTGAAGCAGAACCCCTTGCCACCATTACCGAAGCGGAACACAACCAGATTCATCTGGCAGTCGATCGTCTGCAGATTTGGCATCCCTCAAGCCATCGTCTCCGACAACGGCAAAATTTGACAATGCCAAATTCAGGAAATTCTGTGCAGAGCTCCAAATCCAGCCATGTTTCTCCTCCCCAGGCCATCCCCAAGCCAATGGCCAAGTTGAGGTCACCAACCGTTCTCTTCTCAAGATTATCAAAACTAAGCTGGAAGCTGCTAAGGGACTCTGGGCTGAGGAGTTGCCGAATGTACTCTGGCTTACCGCACTACCGCTCGAACTCCCACTGGGGAGACCCTTTTCGCTTAACATACGGCGCAGAGGCGGTCATCCCAGTGGAGATCGGTCTTCCTACCCCAAGGGTTCTACATCCGAATCTAGAACTAACTGAAGAGCTGCGTCGGGCAGACCTAGACCTGATTGAAGAGCTCCGAGAAACAACTGCAGTCAGACGGGCCTCATACCAACAGAAAATGCGAACACATTACAACCGCAGAGTCCGACCAAGGGAGTTCGCCGTGGGGGACCTTATTTTGCAAGAAGTAACTCTTGCCACCAAAAATTCGACTGAGGGCAAACTGGCAGCCAAATGGGAGGGACCTTACGTTGTGAAAACCAGACCACGTCCGGGCACTTACCGACTTCAGGACATGGAAGGCCGAGACCTCCCCCATCCTTGGAACGCTGAACATTTGAAGCGCTATTTTCAATAAAAGTTGTATTTTTGTGTCGTCCAAAATGTTGTAGGTTCTTTTTGACAATCTATGTTCTCATTTTCTCCTCATATAGTGTAAATTTATGACCCCATGGGCTACACTTTGTATGACAGCAAGCTTATATCTCAGTTATCTGTGGTATTCCAATAACGCTTTGATTGCAGCCTTAGCCAGACTGAGCACAAAAAGCCTTAGCCAGACTGAGCATGAAGAGCTCGGCCAGACCGAGTCGCAAAAAGCCTTAGCCAGACTGAGCACAAAAAGCCTCAGCCAGACTGAGCATGAAGAGCTCGGCCAGACTGAGTCACTTAAAGCCTCAGCCAGGCTGAGCGCAAAAAGCCCCAGCCAAACTGAGCATGAAGAGCTCGGCCAGACCGAGTCACTTAAAGCCTCAGCCAGGCTGAGCACAAAAAGCCTCAGCCAGACTGAGCATGAAGAGCTCGGCCAGACCGAGTCACTTATAGCCTCAGCCAGGCTGAGCACGAAATGCCTCAGTCAGACTGAGCATGAAGAGCTCGGCCAAACCGAGTCACTTAAAGCCTCAGCTAGACTGAGCGCAAAAAGCCTCAGTCAGACTGAGCATGAAGAGCTCGGCCAGACCGAGTCGCAAAAAGCCTCAGCCAGGCTAAGCATGAAAAGCCTCAGCCAGACTGAGCATGAAGAGCTCGGCCAGACTGAGTCACTTAAAGCCTTAGCTAGACTGCGCGCAAAAAGCCTCAGTCAGACTGAGCATGCAGAGCCCCGCCAGACTGAGTTACTTCAAGCCCAGCTAGGCCGAAGCACCATTGCGACTTCATGATCATAAGCATAGTGGCCATACTAGTTACATTCCAGTCCACGTTTTCTAATCAGACTCGTTCTCGCTGAGTCGGATCATGAACCTCGCTCTGCATTGAATTTTTTCTTACAAGTTAAAATTCACTCTGCATTGAGTTTTTCTCAACATTCACTCTGCATTGAATTTTTTACAAGTTAAAATTCACTCTGCATTGAGTTTTTTCTCATTCACTCTTGCATTGAATTTTTTCTTACAAGTTAACTTCACTTACATTGAGTTTTCCTTACATTTTACACTTCACAATGATTTATACATAAGCCTTATACAAGTCGCCATTCCATTCATTTCAGATGCGCAAACAAAAGCAGTAGCATGAAAACAAGAATCAAAATTTTATTTATTCACAAACTTGTACATAAGATTTTTACAGTCATTTAAAAAAAAAAAAAAAACACAAAACACAAAACAAACCCTAAGTACAGGTTTTGTTCACACCAGTCACTCCTCCTCACTTGACACAAGGTCTTCTTCTTGAACGCCTTCATCTAGGGGGGTCTGGGCCACGTCGTCTTCATCAATCCTTACACCGCTAAGGTCCAAGTCTGGGAACAGTTCTTCTGCCTTCCGCTTGAACATCTTCCAGCCACTGTCCCAGAACTCAGCCATTTCGTGTTTGTAGAAGTCCGACCGCTGGAAGCTCTCAATAACTTCTGCTTCAGTCCTGCCTCCAGCGGTCGATCGTCATCTGGAAGTTCAGCAGACCCCTTGAATTGCTCTACTGCTGCAACGCACAGATCGGGGTATGCTGCCCTTTCAGAGGCTGCCTTGGTTTTTTCTTCCTCCAACTCCTTCTGCAATCTTGCCTTCTCCTCCATTGCCCTAGCACGCTCATCCTCCAGCTCCTTTTGCAGCCCAACAATCTTCACGTCTGCTTCATCCTTCTCTTTGATCTGCTGGGCGCGCAGTTCTTCATTGTTGATTATAGCCTCTTCAAACCACTCGGTGGCGACCGTGTAGGCATTCTAAGCATCCCCTAGCTTCTTCTGCTCGCCAGCCAGCTGGAACTCGAGCGACACTACCTTGCGGCGTTCGTCCTCTAGCTCCAACTTGACTGCAAGCAGCTCAGCATGGGCTCGAACGGCAACATTGCACTGAACGATCGCCAACACTTCCATTTTCTTCGCCTTCTCAACCTCCTGCCAACCCCTGGCACACGCGCCTCGCGCAGCCTTCTTCCAGCTTGCACTCTCCTTCTTGAAACTTGCAAGTTGGGCCTTAGCCTTCTTCGACTTGACTTTCGCAGCTGTCGCCTTTCTCAGTAGAGCCCCTGCTAAGGTGGTTACCTCAATTTGAGCAGAGCACAACCCCCTTAGCAGCTCAACCTCATTGAACCTGGCCACCGAGCACACGGCTGCGTCGTCCACAACCCCCACAAGGTGATCTGCAGCCGCCCTAGCTGGGCCTTCTTCTCCCTCCAGCCGCCCAGACATTGCGTGAGCGTGGTAGATAACAGTCGTCAGTTTGGCTCCTTCTCCTTGGGGCGCAGGGCCCCCCTTGGGTTGCTGCTCCAGCACTTTCTTAGAGTCAGCTGACCCACTCTCCAATTGCATCTTGGGGCCGAGGGGCGTATGTGCCCTTCTTCCTCTAGGACCCCTTGACTCTTCTCCCCCTACGCCTCTGGGGCAACCACCATTTCTGGAGTAGCCTCCACCCCTTTTTCCCCTCTCTCTTCCGCCATTGGAGTACCCTCACCACCCAACTTGGCCTTCTTCGACCCAGGCGCATTTGAGGTCCCTTCAGGGGTAACCCTCATCTTCTTCTTCTTCTTCAAGACCTCCCCCTCCTTGTTTGCCCTTTCCTTCACTGGATCAACGGGGGGCGGTTGTGGCTCAAAACTGCCCAAGTCTTTTTCCCCCAGCGGCTTGGGGCGCGGTCGAATTCTTTCCATCGCGACCAGTTTTGGTGGCGGGCCTAATTACGTTTCTTTGAACTTATTGGCTTTGGCAAAAATGGTCTGATCCTCCGCCTCTTGCGCTTTCCTTTTCGCCTCAAGCTTTGCCGGTGCCAGATCCCCACCGGTCGGCTGAGGGCCCAATCCTACGGCAAACAAAGCTGACGGCTGAACGAGGTCGTCCCATCTGACGCCCTCCTTCTCCCTCCATGCCTTCACTTTCTTCACCCTCTCCTCCGCTGCCGCCACTAGCTTTGGCTCCATAGACTTGGTGGGTACTCTCCATACCGTGCGTACTCCAACTTCGTTGTTCGCGGATACGTAGAACCACCACAGCCTCCATTCCTTAATTGATGATGGCAACCCCGCCACCAAACCCCTTCCTGCCGCCGCCTGCAAAGTGACCCAAGTTTCTTGCTGGCCCGAGGCCTTATAGCAGGCAAAAAACTCGCTCACCATCATGGCCGCTCCTTCGTTCGCCTTCGGCCACGCACTTGCACAGGCCAGTACAATCTTCCATACGTTGGGTATTAGTTGGCCTGGCACCACTTCCAGTCGGTTGAGGACATCCACTACCACTTGTGGAAGCGGCAACCTCAACCCTCCCTTCAACGCCTCCTCGTAGAGGGCAAACTCCCCCGGCCAGGCGTCGGATGGCCTCTCCGTTGCTGTCGGTAACATTAACTCTATTTCTTCAGGCACCTGGTATTTTTTCCGCATACCTTCCAACTCCTCCGCCGTGACGGTTGACTTGTCGGCCTTCGTATGCCAGTGATCTGGCTCGGCCTGGCTAATTGGCTTCGGAGCTGCTATCATTGTCAACGGACGAGGTACACCCGCCGGCTCCCCTGACTTCTCCACTTGCCTCTCCTTCCTATATTGTTCTGCCAGGTCAACCGCGTCATTATCCCCTAGGGGATCAACCCTTGTGGTGGTTGCTTCCTCTTGTGCTATCTCTCTCGTATATCTTCGAATAGCTTCGGATGCAGGCGCAAGAAAATTCAAGAAGTGTTGTAGGGGCGTATCGTTAGCAACGAAGGAGTTTACGCTTGGAATGTTTTGATGTTTTGCACAAAGATAGGTAAAGCGAATGATCCCAAAGGCCCAAGGTTTGCCCGTATTCCAAGGGTCCCTATTAAATTTCGCCAGTTTGAAAATTTTTCAAAACACCGCCAAAACTGTCCTTTCAACACCCTATAATGACCTATCGTTTCACTTCTGGCCCAACGCCTAACCTCACCCCCCCACGAGATGCTGCCACGTGTACGACCACGATCCACTGCCCCCTTCCCCTACCCTGTCTTTTCCATTTCAAGTCATTACGTGACGCGCCGCCTCTCGAGCCCCACACTCCGCCACCTAATCCCTTCGCGGTCAGCCCTCCTCAGGGTCGGTCCCTCCACTCGGCTACCCTTCGCGGTCGGCCCTCCTCACGATCGGTCCCTCCACTCCGCTACCCTTCGCGGTCGGCCCTCCTCACGGTCGGTCCCTCCACTCCGCTACCCTCCGCGGTCGGCCCTCCTCACGGTCAGTCCCTCCACTTGGTTACCCTTCGCGGTCGGCCCTCCTCATGGTCGGTCCTTCCACTCGGCCACTTCTGGTTGGTCGTTCCTTTCCCTCGACCTTCCACCCCCATCTTCCTCATTATTCCCTTCATTGGACTAAAGCGGCACTTAGGAATGGGGGACTACTGACGTGTGTAGGCCCATAAGGGCCATAACCCACTATGAACAACCCAAGCCTACCACTTAGGGCCCAATACATAACCCAACTGATAAGGCCCAGCACCATCTGGAAGTCAATATGGCATGAAGGACCGATGATATTCAGACACGTGGCAGGTAAAGGGCAAGCCACATCAGCAGACAAAGATCTACAAAGTTATTGCCACTGCACATCACCATTAATGCAGCCTCTCACTGCATTTATTACGACAACACCTCTCCGTCGGGACAGCACACCCTCACCCTGAACAAGGCAAGCTACATCATAGACTTTTGGCCAAGGTGACAGGTCGGAAGGGACAACGAAATGATTACCAAAGGATATAAGTAAACGTTGAAGACAAGAAGAAGGTGAAGCTTTCCTATCTCTAATCCATATCCTTACATCTCACTTCCTCTTCTTCTAACTTGCTCATCGGAGGGTTCACTGGGGGACTCCCCGTTCCCCGTTGAACTCGTGTGCAGGTTCATTGGTGGGCTTGACCATTCAGATACCGGTTGGAGAAGCGTGGACCAGTCCGACCCATTCCATCTGGAACCCGTTATATCATAACTGTATCATCAAAAAATATTATTAATGAGGTTAATCAAGTGATAATTTGAAAAATTTTACTACTTATAAAGGGACTTTTTAAAAAGTTCATGCGTTACTATGTATTAATATTTAAACTCTTTTTATATGAAATGAAATGAGCATTAATCTTGTTTAAAAAGGAAAAAAAACTAAATAATCAAAGCAATTCAAATTAATGTACATTATACACAACATTAAATTATTGTTCCCAAATTTTCTTTCTCATAATAATTTGGGCTCTCAAAACTTAGTTTTACCATTACATTTGAGTGTGGTATTTATTTACGGTTTTCAAAAATTAATTCTACACTTATTTTTGAAAACTCTGTCCAAGGTGAGAAAATTTAGGCTAATCAGTCATCCTCCCGGACATCCGACTGGTTGACCGGAACAGTGCATTTTTTACAAATGTCACCTGTTATTTTTTATATTTTAAATAAAAAAAATTTCAGAATTTTTAATTTTTTTTTACGAGCTTTGAATAGAATTTTAAGTTGTATGTTTGGTTATGAGTTGTAAGTTTTTGTATCAAATATCATATGTCACATCAAAAATTCTCCACTCAATTTAAAATTCTTTTCAAAACTCATTCACCAAACAAATTTTTCAAAACTCACAAACTCAAAACACAACTCTATTATCAAATCATATTTAGAAAATTCTACCAAACACAACCTTGAATTTTTCTTCACGCTAGTATATTCGACATTAATTCATTGTTTTTTATATTATTTTTTTATCATATTTTCATATCATAGAAATTAGAATAAAGTATTACTTTGTGTTTTAACATATGATTTGTTGTGCATTTCAATTCCAAAATGAAGTCGGGCTTCGTTTGGAAAGTGGGTTGACTTTTTGATTTTTTTGGCTATTTTAGCCTGGGCTAAAAAACTTGGTTTGGGAATGGCTTTTTGACTTTTTTAATTTTTTTTGTGAGAGAATAGTGTAATGATTATGGGTTGGATGTGATGCTTTATTTGTTGTGACTAAAATAGCTTATTTTATCTTTTATGACTATTTTAACCAAAAAAAACTCAAAAAACCTCTTCCCAAACAGAGGCTAATGTGTTTGTATTCTAAATAAGCACTCCATGGTCAACATTCGAAGACAAAAAGGTGCAAGTATGATAAAAAGCCAAAATATTGGCATTTAACACGAGATATATGATTCTTACAACAGATATGGTTCTTTATTTGTCAATATGCGTACTATATTTGTTGCATTTTGGCTAGAGAAGTTACTAGTAAATGGTCCCATAAAAAAAAAAAAGTTTCTAGTAAATAGTAATTTCGTCATAAAATATATCATGTGAAAATTTGAAGTGATTACAAATAAAATAAGAAAATATAAAAGAAGATAAAAAAAAATTATAAACAAATAGAGTTAACAGAGTAGTAAGGTGTTCAAGTGCTTAATTTAAATGTGTCTTTAATTGGGTTGATGACACCTCGAATAATTAATTTTGTAATATACATTGAGTTGAATGATTTTATTTACATAATAAATTAATTTTGAATGAGTGAAACATAAATTGAATTAGAGTAACATGTTTTGATTTATAATACTGCAAAACAACAAATATATAAATCACTTAAGCCTCCGTTTGGAAAGTGAGTTGACTTTTTGATTTTTTTGACTATTTTAGCCTGGGTTACAAAGCTTGGTTTGGAAAAGGCTTTTTGGCTTTTTGATTTTTTTGACTTTTTTTGTGAGAGAAAAATGTAATGATTATGGGTTGGATGTGATGTTTTGTTTGTTGTGGCTAAAATAGCCTATTTTGTCTTTTGTGGCTATTTTAGCCACAAACCAACTTGCCAAACACCACCTTAAAGAGTATTTTTTTGTTGTACAATATTTTTGTTATGTTTCTCATTTTACACCTTGTTTGATTTAGTGTCTGTTTGGTTTATTTTTTATAAATTATTTTTAGATGAGTTTTCGTTTATTTGTAGTGATTTATTTTATTTTATATTTTAGCCAATTATTTATATTTTTTAGATGCATCTTCATCTAAAAAGTAGAATAAATTGGTTAAAAATATTTAAACAATTCACCAAAAATAAAAGAAAATTTGAACAAAATCTATGTGAATTTTTTGTTCAAATATTTGTTTATTTTTATTTTTTTTCTTCATATTTTAGTATTTTTTTTAAATTTTTTGGATGCATATAATCATGATATATCTAAAAAGTAAAAAAAAAATTAAAAAAATTTAGTAAATACAAATAAAAATCTTTTTAAAAATAAAATTTTGAAAATATAGGCAAAACAAAATGTTTTGCTTTTGTTTTTACAGAACTTTTTTTTATAATTACATTTTAGTCATTTAAAAAAAATATTTTAGATATATTTATATAAATCCATCTAAAAAGTAAAATATTTATAAACATATCTAAAAAAATATTTCATTAAATACAAAAATAAATTCTTTTATTTTTAAATTTCTTCAAAAACATGTTATTTTGGAAAATAAATCTAGATCTAGATTACGAAAAAAGAATTTTCTTTTGGGGAAATAAAAAAAAAAGTGAAAAATTGAAAAAATAATTACAAATTCATAGAATTATAAAAAATTTACGCACTAAAATGTGCAAATGAGTATTGTACTTTCATCCGTTCCGCTGTATATAAAAAAAGAAGAAGTATACTTTCATAAATTTATAATTATTTTTTTTATTTTTTATTTTCTATTCAATTTTTTTTTTCAAACTAAAAAAACAAAAATGAAAAATGAAAGTTCAAAAACAAATTTTAAAGTCATAAACCAAATAAATAAATAATAATAGGTGGCAAAGGATAGATAACTCTCCAAATCCCACTAACGGGCCTAAGGCCCGTTTGGGAACAGACGGCCTCGTTTGGGAATAGGTTAATTTAGTAATTTTTTAGTTATTTGGATAAAATATGAGCTAAAAAAAACTAGTATGTTTGGGATGACTTTTTGACTTTTTACGAAAAGATGTGCAAAAAGTAGAGAGAAAAGAGAATCTTTGACTTTTTAGTATTGATTGTTGGCTTTTTGGCTAATTTAGTAACTTTTTGGCTTTTTGGTTAAAAGGGAGGGTTCCCAAACGAGGCCTTAGTAACTTTTTGACTATTTGGCTAAAATATGAGCTAAAAAAAACTAATATGTTTGTGATGACTTTTTGACTTTTTACGAAAAGATGTGCAAAAAGTAGAGAGAAAAGAGAATTTTTAACTTTTTGGTATAGGTTGTTGGCTTTTTGACTAATTTAGTAACTTTTTGACTTTTTGACTAAAAGGAGGGTTCCCAAACAAGGCCGACTTATTTTAACAACTAGCAAAAAAATTAATTTATTGACTTATTAACTTAATTAAGTTATATTATCTCTTTATTTATTTTTATATATTTAAAAAAAATTAATAAGTAAAAAAAAAAAAAATCACTCTCCAAACCGAAAAATGAAAAAATTTCCGTCTCTCACACTTCAATAAAAACGGAGTAACGTTAGAAATTTTAAAAATATTTTATTAAGGTTAAGTTTGGTATCTTTAAAAAAAAATTAAAAAGTCAAAAAATTACTATCCTATTTAAGTCATATTATCTTATTTAAATCATGTCACTTCTCTATCACATTATCATGTCACCTCTCTATCACATTACTTCAAATCTAACCTATATTTCATAAAAAAAATTAAAAAATACACTTATAAAAAATTTAATAAAATTTTAGTATTGTCTAGCATTATTCATAAATACCCCCTTCCTCTGAAAAGTTTCTCTATCTTTTCTCTATCGTTGTTGTCGGTCTCTCTTTCTCTCCTAGGGTTAGGGTTTTCAGATACAAAACCAGAGACCACACAAGCCACCACCATGTCGACTTCGAAGACAATCGTGTTGAAAAGCTCCGATGGCGAGACCTTTGAGGTTGAGGAATCGGTGGCGTTGGAGTCGCAGACCATCAAGCACATGATCGAGGACGATTGCGCCGATACCAGCATTCCTCTCCCCAACGTCACTAGCAAGATCTTGGCCAAGGTCATCGAGTACTGCAAAAAGCATGTCGATACTCCCAAGTCCGATGACAAGACTGCTGAGGATGAACTCAAGAACTTTGATGCCGAGTTCGTCAAAGTCGATCAGGGCACTCTCTTCGATCTCATCCTGGTTTGATCTCTTTCTCCTTCATCTCTTCGATTGTTTTTGATTTCTGTTTGATTTTAACTTCTTTTTTTTTTTAAATTTTTTTAGATTTGTGATATTGGGTGGCGTATTGATTCTGTTTTTTTTTTTTTGGTTTCTGAATGCATATAGTTTTTAAACGATTTGGTTCTAGAATTTTTCATAGATTGTGAGGATGTCTTGTTCAGAAGTTTTTTCAAAATTTAGTATTGATGATATTTGGATTTATTCAGAGACTGTTGTGCAATACACACTGTATTTGTTTTGTGCATTACATAAAAAGCCGTTGTTTTTGGAAAGACTTAAGAAGTATGTAATGGTTTTGTTTTGTGGTAAATCTAGTTGTGTGAGCAACTTGTCGGAATTATTCTTGGTTTAGAATTTTCATGGATATGGGATGTGGGTGTTTTTTTGCGACAATATTATTGTTCAGAAGTTACCTCGAAATTGTGGAACTAGGGTTTATATTGATGATATTTGGACTGATTCAGAGACTGTTGTACAATATGGAATTTGTTTTGTGCATTACTTAAAAAACATTGGGATGCTCTGGTTTTTGGAAAAATTTAAGAAATATGTTTTGGTCCTGATATGTGGCAAATCTAGTTGTGAATGGCTTTTGTTTGTAGGAATTTCAGATGCGATAATGAGAGATGTGGGGTTTCTTGTTACACTAAAAAGATTATGTTGAAGTAATCTTTGTTTGTTTTTGTTTTTGTTTTGTTTTGTTTTGTCTTTTTGCATTGCGAATCCTTGTGTACTATTTATTTTCTCATATATATTTTTAGACTAAAAAGTAATTGTATTAATCAAGACACCAAGGAATTGTATACGCATGACAAACAAAAAGGAACGAAATGGCTATATCACATGTACATCCATGATTATCTAGTCAAAAAGAATACAAAAATCTAAAATTGGTTCAAGGATGGCTTGACCCCACCTGAAAACCAACTAAACAAATAGACAATATTTTGCTTTTAATCTAAAAATTAGAATCTTTATATTCATTAAACGTTCGTTGACTGTGTTCATTCCAGTTAATCCACATCAAAGCGAAAGGAATAAAAAAACATTTCCTTTTCAACCCCTTTCCAACTTTTGTCCCATCTACAAGCATGTAACAATCCTTGCACATTTCCTAGGAACATCAACAGCACCAAACGTGCCTAGAATGAAAGTCAACTCCCTAGCCATCACACACAATAAGTAGATGATTGACTTTTGACTGATTTTTCTGTCATGCTTGCACATACAACATCCATTTAGCATAAACTTGTCTCCTAATCAAATGGTCAATATTACGTTGTGTTTGGTTGAAGGATTTGGGAAGAGATTTGGCAAGGAAAAGGAAAAGAAAAAGGAAAAGGAAAAAGTTGTGTGAAACTAGGTGAAATGTAGGTATATTTTATTTACATTTCATCTACCTTTTCTCTTTCCCTTTTCATTTCCAAATCCCTATCCAAACACAGCGTTAATGATTTTTCCATGTGAAGCCATCAACACATGCCTTGGATAGTTAAATCCCCTGCGCCCTCTCCACTGAAAGGATTGTCCAATTGATAATTTGCCATCAGAAAATTATTGTTGAGTTCTAAATGCTGGATGGTTTTGGCTGCCAGGTCAATAGATAAGCAAGATTCTGATGCCATGTTGGTTGTCTTTTTTGAATAGTTAGTCAGTGGCCTCTATGCTGGATTTTAAAGCAATGTTTGCCTGCAGAATAGTATACTAATTGCCTGATATGTGAAATTGCGAAGGTTGTGCGAGTGATGAGCTTTGAAAGTGTAGTTCATTGGCTATCTATGAGTCCCACCTAGGTGTCTTAGGTTTTATTTGACATCTTCTCCTTGATGAGAGTCAGCCAAATGATGTTAAGCTGCCCCTGAAGTCTATGCTTATATCCTAATGCACCTTGCTTTGGTGTATGGGTGAGTATTAGACAGTTCTGAGTTCTGTCCTTGTAACTTTGCAGCTTCTTATATATATATATATATATGAAGGTATAGTTTGTTGTTTGTGTTTGTATGAGTCCCACCTAGCACGTAGGCTTTATTTGACATTTTTTCTCAGAAGCCAAATAATTTTAAGCTTCTCCTCAAGTCTTATCATTATATCCTAATGAACCTTGCTTTGGTATATGAGTGACTATTAGACAGTTCCGAGTTCTGTCATTTAACTTTGCAGCTTTCTAAAAATATATTTTTTTCTAGGTAATTTATGAATTTCTTATATTTATTTATTTGTCCTTTTGGTATAAGCTTCTTGTATATTTATTTCTTTTTGGGTGTTAGTTGTATAGTTTTGTTTTTCATGTCTAGATGTTTTGGTGCCCCATATTCTGTACGAAAAGCTCACAAGGTGGTAGAGTTTGAAGCTTACGGATTTTGTGTAATAGTGCAAAATCTTGGTTTTTGTTTAGCATTCAAGTTGATTTCTCTGTGAGTCCATTATTTTTTCATTATTTTTTCAACTAAATTTTTTCTTATCCTTGGGAGTTTGTGTTCATGTATTTTCAGGCAGCAAATTATCTGAACATCAAGAGCCTGCTGGATTTGACATGTCAGACAGTGGCAGACATGATCAAGGGAAAGACTCCAGAGGAGATCCGCAAGACATTTAACATCAAGAATGACTTCTCTCCAGAGGAAGAGGAAGAGGTTCGCAGGGAGAATGCTTGGGCATTCGAGTGAAACGTAAAAGTGGATGTGCAACATCATGTCCATAGTATGATGATAGGATTTCTATATAATATGACAGTTGTTTTGCGCATTTCCTTTACCTTAGTAAATATGTGCTACCTGGTTGTTTTGAGAAAACCTTCGCCTCGTTGTCATGGGATTTATGACAATTTGAACCTTCTGGTTATCATTGGGTCTTTGGCGTTGTGGTTGCAATTCTTAAAATTTGGTGTGTTTGCCTTCTTTATACTAGTCACAATTTTTATCCAGCTAATAGCTGTGATGAGCTTGATATCCCATTTTCCATTGTATTCAGTGTTAGGGGCTGGATGTGTATGATGGTTTTCAACTGAGGGTGCCATATTTTGGACCTTAGCTTAGCTCCAGGGAACAATATGCAACAATTTATATTTCTATCCTAGAGGAGACAAGGGGGGTAGTCCAGTGGTTCGGCCACCTTTACAAATAACTAGTTTGGGTTTCAAGTCTCGCATTCATCCTCCATAGCTGCTTGTACTGGTACCTAGATCCCCTTATCATCAACTTGGTCTATGGAGTTTTTTAACTTTTGGTGAACGGAATTGACTGCAGTTGGGAGCTTTACCATAAACCTTTTGGAAGTTGGATTTGAGGACTAGTACAATTTGATCTGGGCGGCGGTTGTTCCAAAATTTCCAAATGGCCTTGCTGTGTTAATCCTCATGTTGGCTAGGTTATCATATGCACACTTGTTGCGAGGGCTGTGAAACGAATCGAACTACTTGAATTCGATTCATGTTTGGTTTGTTAAATGCTCCTCACTTGAGTACTTGGTAAACAAGTTAAGGTTGAACACATTTTAAAATTCATGAAGTTTTTGTTAAACTTATTATTTGACCCTAGATAAACTTGTAAGTATTATAATAAAAACTCGAGCTATTTTTTTTTACAAAAAAAGACTCAACTTGTGTTTGGGTCATGAAAAATTTGTTCGAGAACATTTTGTTATATAAACGAGTTAAATTTGAATACATTTTGAAATTTGTTAAATTCTGTCAAATTTGAATATTCGAATAATCTGCATGTTTACAATTTGGGAAATTTTATATGCACCTTAGTTATGACCATTGTGGTATTTGATTATGATTTATTGTGATATTAGTTATGATTGATTGTGATGTTGATTATAATATTATTTTAATTATGATCTAAGAACTATTTGGTTATAATTTTTTTGTGATTTTTGGTTATGACAATTTTTTAATGTGGTTTTTAGTTATATCTCTTTTCTTTTTCTTTTTTTAGTTAGGACTCTCATAAGATTGAGTTATAACATTTATGATAATTTAATTTACAAATATCATAATGTGCATATGATACATACTCTTTGTGAGAGTGTGTACATAGCATTACCTTGTTCAGCTTTACTTGTTCACTAAGAGCATCTCTAACTCACTAGGCATATAATACTTGTTAGTCAAAATGTCTAGTGTGACTCACTTTATTTAACTTCAATGCACTAGGCATATGATTAGGCATTTTGGCTCAACTCACATTCACTAGCTATATGTAGCTAGCCTTCAAGGCTAGGCAAAATGTATTTAATCATTAGGATCATTTCCTTCCATCTTTGTTGCTGACGTGACATTCTGAAGTTAATAGTATTTGAATAAATAATTAAAATAAAGAGCATGGTTGGAGTAGAAATATGAAACAGTTGATAGGCAAAATAAAATGTACACTTTATAGTAATGTTTAAATAGGTAAAATGCCTACTACCTTTGGAGATGCTCTAAGGCACCAATTTGTTAGTTGAGCATGACAAATTTCACAATGGCATAGAGAAATTTTTTCAACCAATTTTCTGAATTGTACATTCCACATTTTGAGTCACTTTTATTTCTGCTATCTTTCCAGATTCTCCACTAGGTGATAATAAAGACAATACTCCAGGCAACATTGTTACAATCTAATAGAATTGTGCACTATTAGATAAGTATTTGCTTACACTGAAATTTCTGACCCACTTTTTGAGTATTCTCTAATGTTATCTATTAGAATTGTGTCACCTAACAATAGTATTTGGTGACCAAATTTGAGTACTAAATTTTAATACTTTTAATATCAATGATTTAAGAGGTTCTACCATTTGTATATCAGTTTATTCAGATGGCACATTGTGAGTTGGGAGAGAGAGCTGACTCTTTTGGTAAGAGTTTAAAAACAGTTTTTCTGATTTTTAATCTTTTTGGATCATATGTCCTCTCTATTTTTTTATATATACATATATATATATTTTTTTTTGTTTTAAAAGAGTCTAAAAAAGTCAAAAAATTAACTTTTAACCTATTTCTCAAAACAACTCTAAATAATACAAAATCTATATTGGGTTTGATTTGGTCATGTGAGAAAGTTTGGCACGGAACTTTTTTGAAACAATCTCATAGTAGTTTTGAAGGTTTATTATAGCGAAGGGATTCACTTGATGTTTTAAAGAGTTTATAATTTTTTTTTTTGTGCAGAATTTCACATTAAGAATAAATGGAAAAAAATAAAATGCTGAAAGTTAATCTATAACTGGCTGCTAATTTTTATTACAAAACGTATGTTATTTTTTTGATTTTTTAATCAAAAAAATGTGAGAGAAAGAGAGAGGAAAGAGAAAAAACAATTTTGAAAATTGATAAATCAAACATGTTTTTTGATTTTTTGTAATTCAAATGTTAATTTGAAAACTAAACCAAAGGTAGCTAAATTACTAACATAATCTCTTCTTCAAATTGAAATATCATATCCAAAAATAAAAAAAAATAAAAACTTCTCAACACAAAGCTTTTAAACCATCTGAGCCCTCTCTTCCAAGGTCATGAAGAAGGCTACGGTAGAGCTGAGACCATGCATTGGCATCACAAAGCTTCTTAAACATCTCACCTCTCTCTCTCTCCCATTTCCTGCCATTTTCTTCATTCTCTTCCCAAAGGGCCTTATACAACACTTTCTCCAAGCAAAGCTGTGCCTCGAGTTTTCTCTTCTCTTCCTCCCACTCGTGTCGATCCTTGTCATATTTCTCCATTTCTTGCACCCATTTGTGTTTCTTTACTTTTTCTAACTCCATCATTTCTCTCTCTGCTTTTTTATATCTTCTTATCAGTTTCTCTACATTTTCTTTCTCCGCTAGGAATTTAGCTTTCAACTTCTCCACTTCTTCATTCCTTTTGTCTTTTGCTTTCTCTACTTTCTTTCCATGCTCTTCACTAACATGAATTTCTACGGTCTTTCCATTCTCTTCACTAACATGAATTTCAGCTTTATATAGAGCGTCCTGCAAATAAATAAGCTTTCTTGTAAACTGAGCAATTAATAAAAATAGTTTTTTTTAATTTTTTTTAATTTTTATAATTTTAATTTAATTTTGGGCAAATTACACCCCTAATCATTAAGATTTGATTCTTGTACTAATTTAATTGATAAAACCCTTTTAAAATGATATTTGTAAAATATGTAATAAGATTGTCCCTCATTTTTCAAAAATAATATTTTTAAATCTTTATTTAATTAATCTTTCATAATATATGATGCAATGTTCTCCAACTATTTTGCATACTACTTAATAGTATCAATATAATCTAATCTATTTATTTATACAAAATGTTACGAATCATGAAAGTTTATCTCGAAAGTTATTCCTAAAATGAAGTGGATGGTGTAGAATTAAGTTGGTGGGATGTGGGTTGTACTATGATTTTAGTCCAAATGTATTCTGAGTATTTTTTTGGATAATTTTTCTGTGTATGTAGTATTTCTATTATTTATAAAAGATGTGTATGCCACATTATTATTATTATTATTATTATTGTTTTCAAATAAAAAAGGTATGTATATTTTTTATTTACTAGTATTATCAACCAACAAAATAACTTCATTATTAGTTCAAAACTTTAGAAATTACTTTTTTTGCTATTCATAAATTACTTTGTTCACTCTTATGTAAAATAATATCTTCTTATAGGAATGTACCAATACTAATTTAAATGTACACACATACCTTGGCCCCCCTAAGTATAATTTCTAGTTCCGCTCCTGCACACAACTGCAAAACAATGCACAGAAAATAGTATAAAATAAGAGACAAATAAAGGGTTAGGGATGATATTTTTGAGCAATGGAAAGCATACCCAAAAAGAGAAAAAATGCACCGAAATCACTAATGTCTTGTATATGTAGTTGCAAAGATTGAGTTTTCGTGGAGTTTATTTAGGATTTAGGGTTTTAAGTTTTGTTTAAGTATAATGGTTTTGGTTTTGGTTTTGTTTTGTTTTGTTTTTTTTTGAATTAACAAAAGAAACTTTTATTGATGAAATACTAACTGTACAAGAGTATCACGACAAAACTAGTCAATCTCAATTAGGTTGACACCGAATAGCAAGCCCAATCATTTGATAGGGCTAGCACCCAAACTTTTATTGATGAAATACCAACCGTACAAGAGCATCACAACAAAACTAGTCAACCTCAATTAGGTTGACACCGAATAGCAAGCCCTATCATCAGATGATAAGGCTAGCACCCAAGATTGGTGAGAAACCAACCTAGACAACTCCCAAAAGAAACAAGAACAAGAACACACAGCAACACAAACAAAAACCTGATCTGGCTTAGATTGCACATACACAATGTCATGCACAGAATAGGGCTCCTTACTCGAGCTATTTTTTACCCAAAGAGCCACCCCCGACCTTCACCAATTCTGCTACATCATCAATCTTGGGTTGATATCCATTAAAGATACAATCATTCCTAAGATTCCACACTGACCATAACAGAGCAAACGGTAGTGCTTTCCAAAATTTTCCTACCAGATTCTTGAATACAAAACTTGACCACCAAAGCAGAGCCCCCTCCACCAGCGGCGACTCTAGGAATTTTTGTCAGTGGTGTCAATCAAAACTTAAATACCATATATCTTACAGAAAATTTACATTAATCATTATATCACATATGGAGAAAAAAATCAACAAATTAATTTAAATTCTAAAATTATAAACAAAAATATTTCAATATATTGATACTATTGTTTAAACAAAAAGACATGCTAATATTTAATATGGGTTCAAAATTGGTGGGTTCAAAAGACTAGGACTTAAAACTATGGGTTCAAAATTATATTTTAGTGGGTTCAATTACTAATTTTTTTTCTAAAATCTAATATTTATATAATAAATAAATAAAAAATTCAGCCAGGGGGTTCGGGTGACACCCCTGATCAAGCCTTGGAGCCGCCCCTGCCCTCCACTGTACTACGTATCACCCATTGAAGTCCCCACCACTCAAGCATGTCTGACCAAAGCTTCCAAATCAAAGGGCGAAAGGTTTGGGGTTTTTCTTTGATACAAAAGTTTACAATAAATGTAATCCCTCTAATTTTCAATAATCAACCTTTTCAGTTTATTTAAATTATTTTTCATTGAATCAATTCAATTGGGAGGTTATTTCTTATTCATTATGAGAAACAGAAGTTATAAACAACTGCAATAAGATGCACCAGTCTCTCAATGCTTCAATTCTATCAAACATAAAAAACAAAAAGTTCTAAACAAACAACCCTAATAAGCTGCACAAAATAATCTCAATGTTTCATTCACATCAAACATCAAAAACTTATTATAAGATTTAGTTGACAAGTTAATGTGGGTGTTTGGGAAGTGAGTTTTTATGTAGATTTTATGAGATGTAGGTTTTTATGAGATAAAAAAATTTTAGTGTTTGGGAAGATAGTTGGGTTTTTATGTAGTTGGATGTGATGTTTGTGAGAGAAAAAGTGAAATGATTATGGGGTTGGATGTGATATTTTGTTTGGATGTGTTTTTTTTGGTTTTGCAAAACTTTTGTCTTTTAGTGAAAAAAATGAGAAAAAAATTTGGGAACTTGCTTCCCAAACACCACCATATGTTTCGGAAACACGACGTGGTCGTGTGATATTTTTGAAGGAAAAAAATAAAAAAAATAAAAAATGGTAAGACATGACCGCGTGCTATTAGACGGACAAGAGGGGTACATACCTGGTCCTCATCATCGGAGTAGGAGCAGTAAATGATGATGGAGGCGAGAAGGATAGCCAAAGATAGTAAAAAATAGAAGAAGACATGGATATAAAATGAATCAAGAGGTGCAAGAGTGAGAATCACAAACGTGAGAAGAATCACAAATGTGAGAAGAATAACAAAAAGGATTAGAAGTCCTCCTTTTACAAGATACTCTGCTCTTCCTCCCTCTGCCATTGTCACCCACACCAAAGATAACCCTAGTAGCACAACTCTCTCTCTATATATATGTGGATAGACAAGAGTTTGTAGATAGATGGGTTGTTGTTGGATGTGTTTTCCGTGGGAAGGGGGGTAGCTGCTGCCGTTTTGTTTATTTAAAATAAATAATTAAATAAATAAAAAATTAACACACTCCTTAGGCTGCAGTCTTGCTGTAGTGTATGTGTAGAGCAACACTTTTTTTTTTGGGTTGACTTTAGGAAGAATAAGAAGCTATTAAAAAATAAATAAATGAAACAATAGGTTTGATTAGTTGAAAAAAATATGTAAAAAAATTGTATAAAAATTCAATTTTATGATATTTTTATTTGTCTCAAAATCATTTTTTTGTAAAAATAAATTTTAGGATAAATTGCACCGATAGTTCTTATATTTTGTTTTTGCACCGATAGTTCATATAATTTTAATTGACTCGATTTTGATTATATATATTTTTTATTTTGTAGTAATTTGATTCAATTCGTTATAATTGTTAATTTTTTTTATATGAAAAATATGAATATGAGCGACAAGTATCACGTAAAGACAAATTTATAAACTTTATCAATTTACTAAGTTAACATTAACCAACTTAGTAATTATTTTTTTGTCAAAAATCCTTACCTCATTGTCAATTAAACCAAATTAATACAAAAATCTAAATTAAATAAAAAATAAAAAAAATAAAGTTGAATTCAAACTAAAAACCACCAACAAATTCAATGTTCAATATCATTCTAAATCCAAGTCCTTCACCAAATCATCTTAAATTCAAATTACTTTTCAAAAACATGGCCCGAGGCTTGTGTTTCAAATGATTTTTTTGTTTATAGCTTCTCCTTATTTTCCTAAAGTCAACCCTTTATGTTCTTCTACGCTATAGCAAGACGGCAGGTGCGTGTTTCAATTTTTTTTTTAATAAACAAAATGGCACCGTTTGACTGTCACCGCATGTTGCTGTCACAGCACTTACCCCGCTCGGCTGCAGGGTGCAATTTGCCCACTATAAGTTCATTCTGGTTAATCTCGATAGTTTAAATTATTCATTTTATAAGATTTGTTAAGTAAATTATTCATATAAAAAATTAATTTAATGAAATATTGATAGTCATACAATCAGATTTCATCTAAAAAAATGAATGGCATATATCATTTTGAGAATTGACGGCTCAATTTTTTGACATGAATTGAATAGCAAAAATGAATTGTTTTAAGGGTAAATTACTCATAAGTGACACTTTCAAGAAATATACACAGATTAATTAAAAAAGTAATAATTTTAATTATCAAAATTAATAAGATTTATTATTGATTTGAATTTTTTATTTTTTTTTGGAAAGATACACTGGATTGTAATTTCCCATTGTTTAACTGCATAACCCATTTTTTACGGACCTGCCTAATAAACTGGATCCGGGGGTGCTGCTGTGCCTAACTCACAGCAGTAACTGCTGTGAGTTAAAACGATGTCGTTTCGGCTCTAAATAAAAAAAAAATAAATTTTGTAATTGCTGTTCCCGCGGCTTGAACCCAGGCAACTCTGGGTTGCAAAACGTGCTTATCCACTGTGCTACTCAAACATCTTGTGATTATAATGGACCTATATTATATTTATATCAATCTTTATTTGAACATAAAAAAAATTTACAACCTGTTATAAGTAAAATACAAAAAACGATTGAAGCAAAAAAACAGAGTCATTGAGCGGGAAGGGTTTGTGCCGTCTCTCCACCAATACTCCGGCGTACCTCCACCGTGCCTCCACCGTTTGCTCCGACGTTCCTCCGACAATCATCCACCATTGTTGTACCGTAGCTCCACTATCACCATTGTCATTGAGGTTTCTTATTTACCTGGTAAGAATCTTTTGTATATATATATATATATATATAAGCAATCTGTTATATATTGGGTTGAAAAAAAATCTTTTGTATATATATTGAGGTTTGTTATGATATATATGGTGATTTATTTATTATGTAAAAAATCTTTTGTTATAAAATATTGGGTCTGCCATGATGGATAAATGAAGTGAAATTGATGCTCTGTTATTATTAGAAATGAAGTGATGGATAAATGATGATCAATTTATCTCATTAATTGTGTTTTGCTGATTGATTTTATGAGTAGGAATAATGTTCTTAATAATGTTCCTATATTATGCTGTTTATATTATATATGATACGGTTATTATATATAATAATGTTCCTATATTATTCTTCTTTAGATCTTTGATCAATGTACATTACAACAACTAGTTAATATGAACAATAGAGGGTTGTGTATGCACATTCATGTCATTTTATCATGGTAGGAGAATTTCAGTTTCTTAATGGCTGTTGTAATGTTATGAAGATGTGATTCAAGTGATGGCATTTTGATTTGATTTTGATTCAAGTGATGGCTGTTGTAATGTTTCTTAATGGATTTGATTTTTCTAAAGCATGTTGATGGCATTTTGATGTGATTCTAAAGCAATAAATAATGCCTTCCCAGTAGTATACTTATCACAGGATCAAATATATAATGCCTTCCCAGTAGTATTCAATTATTTAAGATAGAAGCAATAAATAAAATTTATGTTAAACAATCTAACACAAACAGCCACAGTAGTATACTTATCACAGGATCAAAAAATGCCTTCCCATTTCTCTCTCTCTCTCCAAATTGATGCTTTGTTATTATCAATTTTTGCTTCCTTTTATCTTATTGTTGATGTTATTTTTTGTGCTATTTTTTATTGTTATTAGACTTTATATTTAGTAGTGCCGAAATGGAAGATGGTGCACTTGAGAAGTTAGCCAACAATTCCATGCCATGTGTTGGAATGGAATTTGATTCGGAGGAAGGTGCATATGAATTCTACAATGAATATGGAAGGATTGTGGGATTTAGTATTAGAAGAGATTACCATACTAAAAGTAAGAAAGATGGTATCATGATTAATAGGAAGTTTGTTTGTTGTAAAGAGGGAGAAAAGGAAAAAGATAAACGGTACATAACAGTAAAACATCCTCAACATGAGACAAGAACAAAATGCAATGCATTCATGTATATATCTTTTAGACGGGACTTGTCAAAATGGGTTCTGATGAAGTTTGATGATAATCACAATCACCTTTTGCATATTCCTCAATGTACGCATATGATGCCATCTCAGAGAAAGTTGTGTGATGCTCAGGGTATAAATGTTGATGTAGCTGATGATACTGGTATATCACTTAAGGCATCACATGATCTTATTAGCGCTTTAGCAGGGGGGAAGGAATTTGTAGGGTTTACACGAGAGGACCAAAAAACCTACTTGCGTGCAAAGAGGCAACGAAACTTGCAATATGGTGAAGCAGGAAGTTTGTTGAGATATTTTCAACAACAAGCCATTGAAAATCCATATTTTTACTTTGCATTTCAATTGGATGTTGATGAGATGATTACTAATATTTTTTGGGCTGATCATCGGATGATTACAGATTTTGGCATTTTCGGTGATGTTGTGTCATTTGACACAACATTCCGAACAAACAAAGAATATCGTCCACTTGGTTTATTTACTGGCTTTAACCACTTCAGAATGACTGTGATTTTTGGTGCTGCATTATTATATGATGAAACTACCGCATCATTTGAGTGGTTATTTGAAACTTTCTTGCATGCAATGTCAGGAAAAAAGCCTGTTAGTTTTTTCACAGATCAAGATCAGGCAATGGCTAAGGCAATTTCTAAAATCATGCCCGAGGTATTTCATGGATTGTGCACTTTTCACCTAATGCAAAATGCTTTGAAGCATTTAGGCTACTTATTCAAGGGTGGTTTAAAATTTGGTTGCGATTTCAAAACTTGCATTTTTGGGTATGAGGATGAGCATGAATTGGTTGAAGCTTGGGATTCTTTAATTCATAAATATAACTTGCAAGAGAACTTATGGATAAAGAAGACTTGGGAACTTAGAGAGAAGTGGGCGCATGTGTATATGAAGTTGGTATATACTGCAGGAATGCGAAGCACTCAACTTAGTGAAAGCTTAAATGCAGAATTGAAGAGGCATTTAAAAGTTGACCATAACATTGTTCAATTTTTTACACACTTCAATCGAGTTGTTATGGATAAGCGGTATGAAGAAGTAAAAGCCATATACGATTCGAGACAACGCTTACCGAGAATAAAGTTGAAAATGTCTCCCATGTTAATTCAAGTTGCTAAGTTGTATACCCCTCCTATCTTCGACTTATTTCATAATGAGTTAGACACATCTCTTTGTTGTCAAGTGAAGCGATGTCATGCATTAGGAAGAGAAGTAACATATGTGATTGGCTTATATGGAGAGGATAGAGAATATATTGTGAAATGTAATGTGGAAGTTAATGAGTCGGGAGGAGACAATATTTGTCACGAAATTCATTGCACTTGTCAAAAATTTGAGAGTTTTGGAATTTTATGTGGTCATGCAATTAAGGCGCTTGATAGAATGAATATTATGGAAATTCCTGAAAGGTATATATTAGGTCGATGGAGACTAGATGCGAAGGATTGTGCAATTGAGGAAATAGTTACAGTGGTTGAGAATGACCCTAAGTTGGTGATAGCAGCACGCTACAGAGATCTTTGTTCTAGAATGGTCAAACTAGCAGCTCGATCATCTGAATACAAACCTGTCTATCAATTAGTTGATGAAACTCTTAAGGATTTGTGTGCAAAGGTAGACAATATGATGACTTCATTAGACAGCTCAGGCGCTTCTGGTAGTGATGGCAATATTGAAGTGGGCACCAAAGAATTTGTAGTTGATCCAAACTTTGCACGAGCTAAGGGCTTAAAAAAGAAAGAGGGCGGACACAAGGGTGGGAGTAGATTAAAACCTTGGCATGAGAAGACTACTAAGAGAACAAAAGTTGTTTCGCAACCTACCCGCCTTACTCAGGTATTGAATTTACCGAAGTACTTGATTTCAAATTGGCTAGATTTATTTTTAAATTTTGCAATGTACTGATAAATATTTTACAACCTCTTTAGAGTATAGTGGTTTAGTTATCTATTTTGATGAGCAATTTATTGAATAGTTTTCCTCTTGATCTGTATTGCCATGGAATGCAATGCTCAGACAAATCTTTAGAATTTAAGAGTTATGGACTGCTTTGTGGAATCAAATTCTTTTATTGGTGCTATGAAACTGCACTTTCTGAAAATTTAGCTAGTTTGATGAAACAAATGTTTCTGAACATTTTAGGCAGGGGATCTATTTGATCTAACCCAATTTCCAAAACTCAGTCAATGGCAGCAGCAATAGCCTTTGGTCCTTTGGTCCTTGGCAGCAGCAATAGCCTTAAAAGGAAGCTATGGCGAAATTACAGTCCCTGTGGTTCTGATCTGTTCCACATTCATGGGTTTAGCCTTGATTTCCTTCTAATTCGCTTAATCCGAAGCTAGCCTTTTTTTTTTAATTGTTGGCCATGAATCCATGGTGTGTTCTGAATTTTGGAGGTCCTCAAAATATTTGTATTTGTGTCCTGATCAACATTAATGGGTTTTTCTTTGATTTTGTTATAATTGGCGTAATCTGGAGCTAGCTTTTTAATTGTGTTTATTTTTGAACATTTCGAATTATATGGTTAACAATTGAAAGATAATTAGCTGTTTAGAATTTCCTGGTATGATCTCTCAGTACCTCATCTCACTTCTTACTTTCAACTCTACTCTGCATCTACAGTGATTTGTATCAAATGCTTTGAAGCTCTTTAAGTGACTGTAATGTGGTTCTGATTTGATCAACATTCATGGGTTTAACCTTGATTTTGTAATAAATGGCGTAATTGGGAGCTAGCTAATTAAGTGTTTAGATTTTTCTTTTCCAATTGTTGGCCTGACCATTATGTTTCTGAATTTTTGGAGGTCCTCAATGGATTTGAATTTGTATTATTAACCATATAGAATTATATGGGTAACAATTGAAAGAAAATGGGATCTTTGGTAAAGACCGGTTTGGGCTATAATTGGCCAGTGTAGTCCTAGTCTTTGCTTTTCTTTTTCTTTTTCTGTTTTAATTTATGTTGATTTTTTAATTTAGTAGGATTCCCATGAAATTGAGAAGTTCAATCTCAACCAATTATAGCCCCACTCCTCTTCCTTGTGATAATTCCAAACCATGGAACCTATGGTGACTTTGAACTATGAACAGTTATCCTAATTTAAAATTTATGAGTTGAGTAAAAAGTTATCCTAATTTAAAATTTATGATAAATTTGTTTACAATACTAATTATCTATTATGATTTTGAAAATTATATCTCACTTTTTGAAATTTTTAATTTTATAACAAATGTCTATTTTATTAATAAATTATCAAGTTAATTAATAGTTTTTAATGATGTTAAAAATTTATTTTAATTAATAATTCAGGTAATTTATTATTGTATAGAAGAGTAATTAAGAATTTTATTTTTTTAATTAATTATGTTAAATAAAAAATTATGACAATAGGGTATTTGTAATCTTATGTTGGAACACAGATTGTAAAAATAGCAGGTTATAATTTTTTTTTTATGCTATAATAAAGATTGTACTAAATATAATATATGTGTAACATATTCAAGGAGTGTCTAAGTAGCACAGTGGTGAAGGTGTGTTTTGCACCCAGCGTTACCTGGGTTCAAGCCGCGCGAACAGCAATTACAAATTTTTTTTTTTTTTTTTATTTAGAGCCGAAACGACGTCGTTTTAACTCACAGCAGTTACTGCTGTGAGTTAGGCACAGCAGCACCCCCGGATCCTAATAAACTAGCCCGTTTGCCACATCTAGCTTAGGCACAAAGGTTTATAGGATCAATTTGGTACAAATTTTTTTTTTAGCATAATCAGAAAGTAAGCTAAAAGTACTATTCTCTCAATTTTTATTTTACTAAATATAAATATTCTGACACATATTACCAAAACAATGAGGGAAAACAGAAAGTCTAGGGACTCAAAAATTAAACTTGAAAAATATTCAGAATGCTAAATCTATGGTGTATAATTAAAGTTGTTTGTTTGGGGCCATACCATCAATGAATCTGCAACTTTGATTTCAAATTCTGGATAGCTTTTGGTTCTTTATGTTTGGGTTCAGGAGAATATATTGTATATATGGCATGATTGTGTATATATGGCATGATTGTATATATTAGGAATTAGGCATTAGGAAAGATTGTGGTGTAAATCTTTGTATTTCCTTTTTCAATCTTACATTTTTTCAAACATAGATTTAGGGATATATAAACTGATGAACTCTTTGTAAACATACACAATTGAATATATAGAAAAACTTTCAGGAATTTTACATGGTATCTGATCCACGTTTGAAACCCTAGGTCTGGCCTTGATCATTCGAAGCTTGAAGTCTTCTCTGGGCTTCTCCGAAGTCGCGAATCTGTTCTCTAGTCTTCTTCAAAGTCGCGACAGTCCTTTGTGCTTGGTCTGAAGTCGCGATTCAGGGCTCTTTCATCTTTCTCTCTTTCTGGTTCAGCTAATCGACCACACATCGTGGGTCGTTTTGGTTGTTCGTGGGTCGTCTGGGCTGTTCGATCGACAGTCCTTTGTTTCTGGTTCGATACATCATCACGAATCTCTCCCTTGGTTCGTCTGCTGCTCTGTTTATCTGTGTATGTGTGTGTGTTCCTACCTTGACCCTATCAGCATTGTTATTTGGTTGGAAAAAAAAAAAAACACTTATTTATAGTTTGGCCCCTTTGTTATTTATTATTATTCTTCAACCTGTTAATCTTTGGTTTATTACAATGACAGATACCAAAATCCAAGCAATCAGATGTAAACTCATTGGTGCCAATTATGCTTATTGGGCTAGTGTCATGAAGAATTTCCTTCCTGGTCAGAGAAAATGGGGCTATGTTTCTGGTTCTGTTCCTCGTCCATTGGACTTGAAACAAGAAGGATATCTGACTTCCTGTAACACTTGGGATTGTAATAATACCCAAGTTTTGATCTGGTTTCATAATTCTGTGGATGATAGTATTGGAATGATGTTTTCCAAATAGAATACTGCCGAGGAGGTGTGGGACTATTTATTAGGTGTGTATCAATAGTCTAATTTTGCCAAGCGGTATGAGTTGGAAACAGTTATTCAGAGTGCTCGTTAGCGGGATCAATATATTCAGGACTTCTACATTGCGATGACAGGCATTTGGGATCAGTTGACTCTCATGGAACTATCTAGCCTTAAGGCACTAGATGCTTATGTTGAGTTTTGGGAACATGGTCGTTTAGTGCAGTTCTTAACGGTTCTCTCCCCTCAGTATGAGGCTATCCTTGGTGGCATCCTTCATCAGTATCCTCTCTCCTTTGTGGATGCTATTGTTCGTGAGCTCCTCTCCGAGGAAACTCATCTTAAGACGGCCAGTTAGACTCTGTCTCCATCTGTCTTCTTGGCTCCTACTCAGCCTCCTCTGCTATTGAACCCCCCAGCTCATCAGCTTCAAGCCAATGCAAAGCCCAAGAAGGGGCCACTAGTCTCTGATGAGTGTGCTTTTTGCTATCAGAAGGGCCATTGGAAGTACAACTGTGATACCCCTGTTCCGTAATATGCTAAATTGGTCCTTAATTTGGATATGATTATGTGTTTAGCATGATTTTGTGTGCCATTATGTGAATATATGTGATTTTGAAGTTTTATCTGTTCACCGTAGGCATATCTGTTTAAATAATCTGCTTTGGAAATTAAATTGAGGGCCTTATCGGCCACGAAACCCAAAATCGATTACGCCATTGTGATTGGCATAATTTTTAGAACCTACGGTGGAATTTAATTGAAAAATTGATTCGGGCCAGATTAAGTCGATTTAATTGATAAATTAGAGCCCAATTACTTTATTAATATTATTTGACCTTAGTGGGTTTTGTTGTAAGTCTCTACACTTCCTATTCTCTCTTATTCACTTCATTTGACTGAATTTGGGACTCAAAACATAGAGAGAGCCGGCTGTAGAGAGAGGGAATGAGAGAATTGTGTGATTGTGGCTAACTCTTTGGAATTTGAAGATTTAACCCAATAATTGACTAGAGTATTATAAGGTCAAAGCTTCTAGGTAAGTAATTCATGAATTATAGTTTGTAATTTTGTGTATTCAAGCTAATTTGATGATCAAGAGTAAGATTGAAATGAAATTGGGTTGTATTTGTTGAATTAAAGCTTGGTATATGCATGCATGTAAGAGATTGTTTTGAAATAGCATGTGTAAGCTTGAAATACATGATTCAAGTAGAGTTTTGAGTTGAAACTCATGTTTTGATCACCATTTGTGTTATCCAAGTTGAGAATGTGGCTAAATCATCACATGCATGTACAATTTGAGAAGATATGAGCTTGAATGCATGAATTTGTACATTGTTAATGCGTTTGATAGGAGATTGGGGCATGCATGTGACTTATTTGTGAAATTGAGCCTCATTGAGTCGTGATTTGGGGTCTATACGATATTAGCATGATTATACATGAGATTTGAGCCATTGCATGCTTATTTGGTTGGTTGGAATTTGATTTGGAGCTCAAGAACACAATCTGAGAAACCCAGAATTTTGATGTCCGCTCGAGCGGAGAAGTTCACGCTCGAGCGGGAAAATCGTGCTCCCAGTATTTTGTTCTTGCAGGCATGGTGTCCGCTCGAGCGGGTAAGTTCACGCTCGAGCGGGGATTATGAAGGATGAACTTCCGCTCGAGCGTCCTATTTCACGCTCGAGCGTAAAAATGATGCATCCAGTACTTTTTGCAGACATAGCTTCCGCTCGAGCGGGTAAGTTCACGCTCGAGCGGAGAGCTATGTTGAGAGGCCTTCCGCTCGAGCGCCATATTGAGCGATCGAGCGCAATTCTCACCTATCCAGTACTTTTGCAGGCCTTAGGGGTCCGTTCGAGCGGGGAAGTTGACGCTCGAGCGGGGACCCTGTTTTCCGAAATTGTGTTCATGCGTCCCGTGTTCTGTTTTCCGTTCTCTTTCACTTGTAAGCACTCTTAGGCATACATTGAGTATTGTAATTGAATTAAAGAGATAAGAATAAAGCCTAAAGAGGAAAATGTGAATTTTGAATGGATTGAATTGTTAGTGACCCTTTTATGTTCATGGCATGTGTAGGGTCGAGTTCCGGGGTGAACCCATAAGCCGATCACTGTGAGTAATATCTTAACAAGATATTTGAAATATACTGTTGTCCAATTGTTTACTCATATGTAAGTTTTGTAAGTTCATTAATTTAAATGGTGGACAACGATTGATATAAATAACTGGGCCAAAGGCCGATTGATGCGAATGATTGGGCCAAAGGCCGATTGATGTAAATAATTGGGCCAAAGGCCGATTGACATGAATGATTGGGCCGAAGGCCGATAGATACGAATGATTGACATGAATGATTGGGCCGAAGGCCGATGGATACGAATGATGGACATGGATGATTGGGCCGAAGGCCGTTGGATACGAATGATGGATATAGATAATTGGGCCAAAGGCCGATGGATATAAATGATTGGGCCGAAGGCCGTTTGTTGTACTGTTTCAATGATTACTTATATATTTTCCTAATTTGATATTATTCACTGGGCATTCGCTCACGCTCATTCATGTACATGTAGGTGAGCCAAGGGACGTCCAGAACCAGCCCCGGTGAACTTGTGAGAAACAGTTTAAGTTTTGAGGAGTCAGCCCCAAACGTCTCACGCACGAGACTGTCTTCGCCTTTTATCTTGTTTATAGTTTTGTTATATTGGCGAATACGTTGGACTACTTTTGTATATGAGACTTGGGTTTAACTGACTTAAATTTGTATGATCCTGGATGTACAGCGTTTTGTGTTAGTATATATTTTGATGTGAGTTATTAACATATAAATGTTTATGGTGTGCATTTAAGCACGACTCTATGGACAAAGTTTTTGAATTACTTCCGTTTGGCCCCTTTATCTCTGATGAGTTTTTGATTTATTTGAATTGAGGCCGTAGGTAATCACGCGATTACTAGCCGGTTATGGCTAGAACCCATAGGGGTGGGTTCGGGTCGTGACAACAACTGCCCCAAGAAGGGCCTTCAATTTGCTCAGTCTTCTTAGCCATCTCAGCCACAGTTCTGAGGTCCTGTTCCAATACTTTTCGTCATTCTGCTGTTTATATTGTTTCTGCTCTGGCTTCTTATCTTGACTTGGCTTCCGTGAGTGTCTAGATTGCTCAGTTTCAGCATCTCTGGTCCACCTCTTAGTCATCTTCATCTGCTTTTGCTCACACTTCTCTTCATTCAGGTTTGCTTGGGTCCTCTTCAAGTATTCCTTCATTTGTTTAGCTTTTTTATTCTAGTGCCTCTTATAATATGACTCCTCATATTTCCTTACTTCAAAACTGTATCCCCTCTCTATTTTCTATTACTATCAATACTGCTAATGGGTCTGGTATGTCTATCTTATCTATTAGGTTTATTTTACCATTTGCCATGTCTGCTGTTACTATTCCCTATGTTCTTTATGTTCCTCAACTATCTGTTAGCTTGCTTTTTATCAGTCAGCTTGATGCTTCTGTTTTTGATGTTATCTTTTTTTCTTCTATCTGTTGTGTGCAGGATCGGGTATCCAAGAAGAAGATTGGGACCAGTCGTAGAGTTGGAGATCTCTATGTGGTGGAAAGCCTGCATCTTCCTCCGTCTACCTCCCCTGTTGCACTTTTATCTTTTCAGTTAGATTCTCAGTCGAGTCAGCTTTATTTATGGCATTCTCACTTAGGTCATTTGTTTGTTGACCGCTTGCGGTCTTTAGCTCAGTCAGGATTGTTAGGTAAAGTTTCTCTTAGTCAAATTAATGAGTATCGAGGATGTAAACTTGTGAAAATGACAGTTTTACCTTTTAATAACAATACTTCTATTTCTGTTTCCCTTTTTTCTCTTGTACATACTAATGTCTGGGGATCTTCTCCTGTTCTCAATAAAGGGGGTTCTGCGTACTCTGTGTCATTTGTTGATGATTGTACCCGCTTGTAGCTTGCTTTTTGTGCTCTTTTCGGATATGATAAACCTACAATTCAGACTCCCATGATTCTGAATTTGATTTCACAAGTGCAATGTGAAATAGATAAATACAAATAAGTCCAAATCCGACAAATCTTTTGAAAAATCGATTTTGAATCAAAATGCCAAAAATGAACTGCTTTACTAGATTACAGAGTCGCCACCTAAGTATTTTTAACAAATTTAGGAAACCCAAGACTCGTGCCAAAGGCCACTTATTCGTCATCACCAAAGTGTCTTGGCTCAGGAACTTAGGTATGAGAGAGGAAGGTCATGAATTGAGCACCCCACTCACCTAATCAAAGACCGGCCTCATGATGTAATTCTTATGTACAATATATGCTCTTGTTCCAATTATTAGGCTAATTTTACTATGTGATGCACACAAGTATAGACGAATTTGCAAAAGTTGGAACACTTTGATCTCATGTCTGTTTGAAAATTGTTTTGAATATGTACCACTTGAAAAAGCGATATCATATGTACAATAATCGAATTATCTCAATTTGAGCAATTAGCCTTCATCCACAGGCATTCAAACAGGTATATCACTTAAGCACGTGCCTCATGGTATCATGCTTAACATGGCAACAATCACATGCATGCAATATTCTAAAGACATAAATGCTCACCTAGTGCTCCAAGGCAAGCCAAAATAAATAAAATAGTTAGAAAAAATGTATGATCCTAATGATGCAAAATCATTAATGCAACGCATGCAAAAATGCAACTAACAGGTTCGGTTGTCTAATATGTCATGTAAATCACTTTGATAGCCTGCGGTGGCTCACATATTCAAGGAAGTAATAAATGACAATGCCGTTAGAATGATGAACTGAACCTTATGCATGCAAGACAAATGGATGCAAATAATGGAAAATGCTAAAGAAACATGATGTTTTATGCTATCCATCATAAGCAAGTAAACAAAAGGGGAAAAGAAATAGGGATTAGAAGACATACACATTATTACATATTTGCCCTTGTGCAGGAGGGTCCGAATAAATGTCCTAGCTAATTAATTACAACACCACAAATTAACTAACTATTCTAGTTAATTAATTAAGTATGACACAAAAATTAACTAACTATTCTAACTAATTAATACAAACTAACTAGTTAGTTACAATATGAAATTAATTAGCTAAGTAATTAATTATTACAAGTCCACCACTTTCGGTATAACACTCTACTATTAAACATAATTTAACGGGCAATGGATCCCGAGAAATGAGGAATGCATGAATGTGGTTTTTCCACCCAAAAATGCCCTCTGTTTGGCTGCCAAAATGGTTCTGTTACGCAGTCAGAAAATTGAACTGTTTTTACCCCAGCCCCTGTTCTGTTCTTCCGGAAAAAAGGACACTACCTGGTTGAAAAAGGTGGCCGGCCGACCAAAAGAAGTGGTTGGCCATTGTAACATGCCCGGGGGTACCCGCGCGCGTTAAACAGTTCGGACTCCCGAGATCTCTTTGATCTCAAGTCTCACGAGTGCAATGTGAAACATAGATGAGAGTCCAGATTTGGCAACTTTTATTAAAAATCCATTTTATTGTAATTTTGTCAAAAATGGACTGCGTCATCAGATCTCAGAGTCGCCACCTAATATTTTGGGAAATTAGGAAACCTATGACTCGGTGCCAAAGGCCACTGTTCGTCGTAACCAAGGATGCTTGACTCGGAACCTTAGGTATGAGAGGGGAAGGTCAATAATGAGCACCCCCGCTCACCCGATCGAAAGATCGGCCTCTACTAAACCATGATATGACTTTTATTTTCTTTATATGTCCATGTTCTGATTATTTAGTAAATCCTAAAATTTACTATGTGAAGCATACAAGTATAGACTAGTTTGCTCAAATTGGAACAATTCAATTTCATGTTTGTTTTCCGAAAAGGGTTTGAATTTGCCACTTGACAAAGTGGGCTTAAGACGTACATTTATTGAATTATTCCAATTCAAGCAACAAGCCTTCATCCACAGGCATTCAAACAGTTTATCACTTAAACAGATAACCACATGGTAGGATGCTAAACATAATAAGAAAATCACACACAAATGGGATGCTAAAGCATAAAAACTCACAGATTGACCGACGTCCCTCGAACAACTACAAAACAAAAGTTAGTAAAATATGCATGATCTTATATACAGGATCCTAATGCAATTCACTCATGAGATGCACTAAAGATTTGGCTTCTAGAATTGGCATATGAATCATCTCAAAACATACAATAGCACACAGAATCATTGGATAATCAATTGAAGCATAAAGATGCAAATTTAGCCAAATCCTATGCATGGATCATGGATGTAAAGCAGGGATATGCATGGCATGTCAGATATATACATACATACAGTTAGGGAAAGCGATAAAGAATGGGATAGAAAGAAGCGGGGTGGGGGAATTATTACAACACCTTAAATATTACAGATCCGAATGAGGGAGAGAGGAGAGAAAAATAAAATAAAAATAAAACCTCACAACACTCAAAATAAAAATAAAATAAACAACTTCATCACTGGTGCATTCCACTCCTTTTCGCATGTTCCGGGCTCCGCGACACCACAATCCACAAATGTGTCACACCACCTCTCATCACCCACCTACCACCTTTTCTCTCTCTAAGCCGAGAGAGAGAGAGCCGTGGGGTAGAGAGAGAGAGAGAGAAAAATAGAGAGAGAGAGAGCCGTGGGGTGGTGATGGGTTTCTAGAGAGAGAGAGTCGTGCATGGTTGGTGTCTTAGAGAGAGAGGTGAGGGAGAGGGCCGTGGGTTATGTATGTGGGTTAGAGAGTTGTGTGTCTAGAGAGAGAGCAGAGAGACCCGTGGGTGAGAGGGAGTGTGTGCATGGCTAGGTTTGTGAGAGAGGAGAGGAGAGGGAGCCCGTGGGTGGTGGAGAGGGAGAGAGTGAAAGGTTGAGAGTTGGGTGTGCATGCCGTGGTGGTGGTGCTGTTGGGTTGTCCCGTGGTGTCTTAGAGAGAGAAGAGTGGGTGTGTGAAGGTGGGTTGGGATAGCCACGGTAGAGAGAGAAGTGAGGGCCGTGCATGGTTGAGGAGGTGATGGATGATGGGTTGGTGAAGATGGTGTATGAAGATGAAGGTGGTGATCATGGTGGTGTGAGGGAGTGAGAGAGGAGAGAGAGGGGTAGCCCGTGGGAGTGTGGTGGCTGTGTTGTGCAGCTGGGTTTGTGTGCCGAGAGGTGGTGAGATGGCCACGGTGGTGATCAAAGAGAGAGGTGGGTTTGGGTGTTAGCCGAGAGAGAGAAGAGAGATGGGTGGTGAGTGCTGGTGTGTGTTCATGGTGGAGCCGTGTGTGATGGCTGTGTGGAGGAAATTGGTGGGTGTGTGTTAGATGTTGGTCTTTGCATGGTGGTGTAGGGTGGTGCTGCCGAGAGTGAGAGGATGGCAGTGGTGCCGTGAGGTGGGAGGATGAAGGTGGGTATGGCAGTGTGGAGGTGCATGCCGTGAGGGAAGGAGAGAGGAGTGGGTCTGCCATGGGTGTGAGGGGTGGTACTGAATGATGTGATCATGGTATGTGTATGTGCATGTGTGATGGTGGTGTTAGAGTGAGAGAGGATGCTGGCTGGGTGTCGAGTGAGGGAGAGGTCTTATGGGTGTGCATGGTGTCTCCCTCTCCAAGCCGAGAGGGAGGGAGAGTTAGTCCATCATCCCCTTGTTTTTTATGCCGTGTGTGCTCCCCCTCCTCTATGTCTGAGCTGTGTATGTTCTTCTTCTCTGAACTCCCCTCTTTTTTTTCTTCTCTGTGTCTCCACCCCTGTCTCCCGGGTGATGGTGCCTCTTCCTCCCCTTCTCAAGCCCGTGTATCTGCCTCTCTCATGGTGAGTCTCTCATGTTAGCAGATAGAGAAAAGAGGGATTGTAGTATGATGCCCCCCCATGTCCCTGCATGTCTTCTCCTCCTCTAAATTTATCTAAGCCGACAGAGAGAGAAAAAAACATAGACCCAGAGAGAGAGAGAGCTTCAGTGGGTGTAGTGTGGTGTGCACTTTGAATGGTGTGAGTCTGTTTTTTCATTCTTTTCATTTTTTAAATCCTCACTTCCTCTCCACTCCTTGATCAGTGCCTTCTCCACCGAATTATATCATGATAAAAATTATGCACCACCTATACTCTTATAAAACTTATGCACCACCGCCCCACCTTTCTTTTTCCTCTTTTTTTTTTGTTTTTAATTTTCTTTTATTTATTTATTTATTTTTTTTATTTTCTTTTGTTTTAAAAATCATAAAACACACCTAAAAGATATGCACACACCTAATTTAATATGTACACACACATTAAATTATAAAATACTACAAAGTACCAAAATATTAGTGATGGCCAAAATGGGTGAGGGTGGTCAAAATAAAGTGCCCAAGTCTTAGGGCTGGTCAAAATGGGGTGTCTACAGTTGCCCCTCTTTGACAGAGCTCGAAGTCATGAAATGACGTGAGTGAATGTCAAAGCCAGAAGACGACCCTTTTGACAAGGCCGTAAGACTTGGGCAATCACACAAAATGCAATGTATGTACAAGCCAGATGTAATACAAGTGGTTGAACCCGAAGGTTGCCTACGTATCCCTTTGCAAGGAATCAAACCAGCGTAGTTCAGGGGCAGAATGCAAATGATATACACAAAATGTAGTTTGAAAGTTGGACTTACACGCTTCGCGAAGCCGGTTGTTTTTGAAAAACTTATGATCATGCAAAAGAGGGATGACCTCAACTAAGAGCAATCAACAACCTAACACGTCTCACGCGAAAGGAGGAAAAATGGTGTAAACAACATGCGCACCTGATGTTTTTAACCGAGTGAATCAAAGACCTAACGGGTCTCAGGCGAAAAGAGGAATGGTGGTGTAAACAACAGGCGCGCCTGATGTTTTTAACCAGGGTGGAACAACAACCTAACGCGTTTCACGCGAGAGGAGAAAGGGTGGTAGAAACAGACAAGCGCACCTGCTGTTTTCAACCGAGTGAATCAACACGCGAGAGGAAGAGGAAAAGGGGTGGTGTAGACAGACAGGCGCACCTGACTGTACTTTAACCAGGGGTGGTGTAGACAGACAGGCGCACCTGACTGTACTTTAACCAGGGGTGGTGTAGACAGACAGGCGCACCTGACTGTACTTTAACCGGGGTGGTGTAAACAGACAGGCGCACCTGACTGTTGATAACCGAGTGAATCAAAGACCTAACGCGTTTCACGCGAGAGGAAAAGGGGTGGTGTAGACAGACAGGCGCACCTGACTGTACTTTAACCAAGGGTGGTGTAGACAGACAGGCGCACCTGACTGTACTTTAACCGGGGTGGTGTAGACAGACAGGCGCACCTGACTGTACTTTAACCGGGGTTGCATCGCATCCCAAATGTGCATACCACACAAATGGGAGAGGGTTGCATCGCATCCCAAATGTGCATACCACACAAATGGGAGAGGGTTGCATCGCATCCAAATGTGCATACCACACAAATGGGAGGGGGTTGCATCGCATCCCAAATGTGCATACCACACAAATGGGAGAGGGTTGCATCGCATCCCAAATGTGCATACCACACAAATGGGAGAGGGTTGCATCGCATCCCAAATGTGCATACCACACAAATGGGAGAGGGGGTTGAACTTGGGATCCAAACGCGTCTCACGCGAGAGGAGGAATAGTGGTGTAACCAACAGACGTATCTCAACGTATTTCATACGGAGAGAGGGAAGGTTTTAACCGGGTGACGAACAATGGTGTAACCAACAGACGTATCTCAACGTATAACGCCACGTCCTAACAATGTAGATTCGAAGTCCAAACGCGTCTCACGCGAATGGAGAAGGCTTTTGCTGATAAGGGGTAATATCTACACAGATGCCCCTTTTCTTCCTGATCATATTCACAACTTTCCCTATTCTCCAACGGGGTGACAGACTAGGTTGGTTTAGTTTCCAGAGTTGAGGTGCATACAAGCTATCTAAACCTATGGGGCTGCCATACAGATTTCAAGCCGGGGATACACCCCTGGGTATTTAAACCAGGCTTTAGTCTCGAAAATTCCAAACCTTTTGCGTTCTAGACCTCGGCCATTCGAACTCTAGTTTTCACCGTCGTAGTTAGTCTCCTAGGAACTCATTGCGAACACAACCAAGATAATACACAGGTATGTATAGACAAAATACAGACATATACATAGGTACATACGGTACATACGACACAGATATATATACGACGATATACACAGGTATATACGACACAGACATATACGGACCTATACACAAACATATACGGATATATACACAGATATATATACGGAGATATACACAGGTATATATGATACAGACATATACGGACCTATACACAAACATATACGGATATATACACAGATATATATATACAAAATACAGATATATACGGTACATACGACACACAAATATATATAGCTATATACACAGACATATACAATATATATACAGGTATATATGACACAGACATATACGGACCTATACACAAACATATACGGATATATACACAGGTGGGGAATATTCTGTTTGCTACTGTCAGTGGGAAGATGCCGTTATTGAGAAGGCATATTCCGTTTGCTGACGTCAGCACACGCACGCAAAACACGCAAAAAGAAAGGAAAACACAAAATGCATGGATGTGAGGATACGGGGTTTCGAACCCCTGACCTCATGCTCGGCCTCCGAGTCCTTAACCACTGAGCCGCGTCACTCTTGTGACAAAATATACAAACAAATATAGATATATACTATACAAGACATATATATACATAAAACCAAAATGAAAACAAAACAAAGACAAACTCGATGTGGGGTTCGAACCCCTGACCTCGGCTCAGCCTTTCAATCCTTAACTCACTGGGCCAAACCATTGAACCCAAGCCACACCTGTGACAGAAACAATTCAAACAACTATATATATCTATATATAGGTGGACAAAACAAAAACAAAACAAAGAAAGACTCGATGCGGGGTTCGAACCCCTGACCTCGGACTCAACCTTCAGCCTTCAACCATTGAGCCACACCACTGAACCCAAGCCACTCATATGACCAAAATGTTCAAACAAATATCTATATTACATAACTATACAATATATATACATATATGCATACACAACTCTCCCGCGTCTCTCTCTTCTTTTGATAGCCACGCCTGACACGAGGCCCAGCTTTTGCGTCAGCTGGCCGACAAAAGCATGCCTCGAATTGCAGGCTCTCCTCGGCTCTCTCCCTCTTTTGTCTTCTTCTCTTGTCTTCTTCTTCTCTTCCGTATCTCTTTTCTCAGTTTTCTCCGTCTTCTTCACCACTCTCTTCTTCTTCTCCATTATCTCTATCACTCTTCCATCTTCTTCTTCATCTTTCTCCTTCTCCTTCTATTCCTCGTCGTTTCTGTGACTCCCTTCTTCTTTCTCTCTTCTGTTTTCTGTCACTCTTCTGTGACTGTCTTCTTTTCTTCTTTTCTGTCGTTTCTGCCATCTCTTGTCTTATACATGGCTTCGTCTCGCCCCTTCTCTCTCTTTCCAGATCTTAATAATCCATCGAGCTCTTCTGGGCCAAGTGCCCCTACTCTCACTCAACCTAATCTTCCCACACTAACAGTTGAGCAAGTGATGGCTACTCAAAATGACATCGAGGCCAATCACTACACGTTGAGGTCCTGTATGGAGACAGTGGCGGCGGTCACCAACCTGTCTCACCGTCTGCAGAGCAAGGCATGTGAGGTATACCAGCTCAATGCCCAACTCTCCCTCCTCCAGTGCATGTACAGAGATGCACGGGCAGAGATCTGTGCCTTGAAGGCTGAAAACAAGGAGCTGAAGGCTGAAAACAAGGAGCTGAAAAGGCACTCCACCTCTATGACCCGATTTGGGGCATCTTCGTACCTCGCCTTTGATGGTCGGCGGGGAGCCGACTCCGTCGGCGGAAACACTGTGGTGGTTCTCGGTGGAAGCACTGGAGAAGGGCCTTCGAAGAGCGACAAAAAGCGGAAGAGCTCGGCGGCGGAAGAGCCGAGTAAGTGAAGTTGGCATGTGGCCGGCGCCGGCGAAGAAGAAAAACAAGACCCCTCTTTTTTTTTCTTTCTGTTTTATTTTCTCTTTTTTTTTTTGTATTTTCTTTTTTTTTTTTTTTTTTTGTATTTTCTCTTTTTTTTTTGTATTTCTGTTTCTTCTTTTTTTCTTTTCTGTATTTTCTGTTTTTTTTTTTTTTTGAGTCTCTGTAATCGGGGATGTCCTCCCCTGACTGTAATAAAAAGTTTCGATTTTGTACATCAATGGCGTGACTGGCACATCACTCTGATTTTGAAAATTCTTTTGTTTGATCAAATTTGAGAATGATTGGAATTTGAATTCTAAATTGGACATTGATCCATACTGACCTGAATAAAAATAACACTGACTCAACATGAGAAAAACAAAGCCAAAATAATCCAAACACACTTCTATACACGGACTGGTATAAATACACCGACTGGTATAAATATACTGACTGGTACGAATGCACGCTCATATGAAGACACACTCATATACACCGACTGGTATGAATACACACTTATATACACTGACTGATATGCATACACACTTATATACACTGAATAGTATACACACTTATATACACTGATGAGATGACTCGAACGGGGGAGACGACAGAATCACTTACTCAACTATGCCCCTAATTCATTACCTTGCCCTTTTTTGATTTTTTTTTTGTAAAATGTTTTGATCAACATGAGAGTTAGATTAGCCTACTTATTCCATTTTCTGTTTTGAAATCATGTAAGCTAAACTGTGAGCACTGAAAATTTTCCCTTTTCAAATCCAAAGAATGGTCAGTTTTACAAAAATGGAACAATTTTCGAGAAAAATTAGTCAGCTTCATTCAAATTAATCAAAACCTATTTTCGCAAATGGCCACTACTCAACTAACATGGAATCAACCATTGGGGTGCATAGTCCCAAACCAGATAATCAAGGGTGATATTTGAACCAAGCCAACCCGAATCGAATAAAGTCGAGCAAAACTGGACCGGACCGAACCAAACCGCCAAACCAAACCGCCAAATTGAATTGAACCGAACTGAATTAAGTTAAATCAAACCAGTTGAACTGAGTAGAACGAAGATACACCAATCAAACACGGATAGGACAACCAAGTCGACTAAAGATACACCAATCAAACATGGACAAAATGAATGAGTTGAAAAATTATGGGGCCGAACTTCGAGATGAAGCTACCTACGTATCCCAAAGATAGGAATCAGGCCATCGTAGTTCGGGCTGAGGGTTCACTCGGGTATTGACACTCTCCTTTTGTGTTCTAACTTTTGCCAAAGCCGCCCTTTCGGGTTTTCAACCTTGCGAGCTTTTCAGTTTTCATTTTTTCATTTTATATTTTTATTTTCATTTTTTTTTTCATCAATTTTTTTTTTTTTTTCTGCTCTAACTTTTGCCTGGGTCGTCCTTCTGGGTTTTCCGCCCAGCGAGCCTCTCAAGGGTTACTTTCATTTTAACTTGTCCATGTTGATTGGGGAATCTCTAAGCCAACTATAAGAACAACTGCTACACTTGACCGATAGATATGATGATGTAGAGACTAGGTTGAATTGGGTATGAATTTGCCCCTAGTGTAGTGGATAGGAACTCAACTGTCCTTCACTAATAAAATTCATTCTCTCAAATTCTGAGTTTTTTTTCTTTTCTAGGCTGTCTTTATTGGGAGATGATTCAGTTTTAACTCTTTGATCACATCCAACCTTTTGCCCCTAGTTCAAGGGCTCCTTCAAATCTAACTCACATCTGACCTTCTTGCCCCTAGTTCAAGGGTTGTTTATCTGAATTACAGGCTCTATATAGTTCTGGCTAAGGTTCACTCGAGTATTAACACTCTCCTTTTACGCTCTAACTTTTGCCAAAGCCGCCCTTTCGGGTTTTCAACCTTGCGAGCTTTTCATTTTTATTTTTATTTATTTTTTATTTTTTTATTTTTTTGTGCTCTAACTTTTGCCTGGGTCGCCCTTCCGGGTTTTCGGCCCAGCGAGCCTCTCAAGGGTGATACTTGATTGCCCCTAGTTCAAGGGCTACCTCCATTTCAGCTATGCAAGCCTCACACTTTTGCCCCTAGTTCAAGGGCTGTTTCAAATCTGAATCACATTCGACCTTATTGCCCCTAGTTGAAGGGCTGCCTCCATTTGAATCACATCATGGCCCCTAGTTCAAGGGCTATTTCCAATTCGGCTATGCAAGCCTTATACTTTGAATGCTCATTGAATCAAGGTTTGAAAGCTAAGGAGCTAAGGAGCTAAGGAGGTCGGACCTCGAATCAAGAGGGATCCTATGCTGTATAATCAATTCCAGGCATGTCTTCGTAGGACCACGCAAAAACAGTTTTTGAAATCTTTTCACAAAGTGACTAATCACTCGTACTCTTACGAAGACAAGATAGAACCAATTTGGACCGAGTCAGGATCTTTCTCAGTACTCACATTAACAAAAATGATTTTCTTCATCAAAGGCTTAGCACACCTCTCTTCCTCTCAGTTGATCAAAATTTGCAAATCCCGAGGAAATTCTTCCTTTTCGTTTTTATCAGAGTTTTGGAAAAAGTTTTGAAAAACTTTGGTCAATGCAATGATTTAAAGGCATAGACAAGTAGGCAGACTCTATGGCATTTTTTTTATATTTTATTTTTTTGATTTTTTTTTTTGAAAAGAGACTATGACTCAGCAATGACACAGACTCAAAAGAAAATGACAAAGAAGACCTAGACAAGACAGAAATGTCTAGGTTAGCACTATCGAAATCAACAGACTCTGACTCATTAGGCTGACTCGAGCTTGACTCTAACTCTACAAACTTGGTGGAATCAAACTTAGACTCAATACTCAATTCAGAACTCAAAATAAAACCATTTTCAAATTGCCAGTCAAAGTGTGGGCCAGCCACAACACTCAAAATAAAGCTCGTGCAATCAACGGGTAGTCACTCCCCAATCACAGAGATGGTCGAAATTTTATTTATATATTTTTTTTGATTTTATGTTTTTGTTATTTTTTTTGTTTTTGAAGTAATGGTGCTAAACTGAACAACCTGAACCATTCATTTGAATTTGAGAACCCCTGTATAGATCCAATACATTGCACATAACACATAGCAGGAAAGAGAACAAACACCTCTATGGAGGGTAGGGTTATCCTGTCCTAGCTTGAAATGATCTAGGGTTTCACTATTCAAACAAGTGGTATCACACATCCTAGAAATGGGAAAGCATCCTGTCCTAATTTTGAAAGGTACTATAGCTCACTATATGTACAAGGTTGGCTCTACTCTAGGGGTTGAAGTCAAGGTGACGTTACCAAAGAGTCCTTTGGGTCATAACCAATAAAGATCCCAGGAAATCAGAAGAGTCAAATAGCCTCTCTTCGGAGTCTGAGAACCTTAGATAGCAAAGCTAGATAGTAGGGCTACATAGCAAAGCTACCCTTTTGACAAATCTCAAAAGGTTATAACACAAGGCCTCTAAAGTATCGTAAAAATAGGTGTAGTGTCACAAAAAGCTTGCCTGTGCTCCCACCAGTATTTGGGCAACACAGGGACTTTAAGTGCACCAATGCATGCAATGCAATAAACATATAATTGAAAATAAAAGTCATATCATGGAGTTCGAGTCAAGGTTTCATAAATCCCCAGTAGAGTCGCCAGAAACTGTAACATGCCCGGGGGTACCCGCGCGCGTTAAACAGTTCGGACTCCCGAGATCTCTTTGATCTCAAGTCTCACGAGTGCAATGTGAAACATAGATGAGAGTCCAGATTTGGCAACTTTTATTAAAAATCCATTTTATTGTAATTTTGTCAAAAATGGACTGCGTCATCAGATCTCAGAGTCGCCACCTAATATTTTGGGAAATTAGGAAACCCATGACTCGGTGCCAAAGGCCACTGTTCGTCGTAACCAAGGATGCTTGGCTCGGAACCTTAGGTATGAGAGGGGAAGGTCAATAATGAGCACCCCCGCTCACCCGATCGAAAGATCGGCCTCTACTAAACCATGATATGACTTTTATTTTCTTTATATGTCCATGTTCTGATTATTTAGTAAATCCTAAAATTTACTATGTGAAGCATACAAGTATAGACTAGTTTGCTCAAATTGGAACAATTCAATTTCATGTTTGTTTTCCGAAAAGGGTTTGAATTTGCCACTTGACAAAGTGGGCTTAAGACGTACATTTATTGAATTATTCCAATTCAAGCAACAAGCCTTCATCCATAAGCATTCAAACAGTTTATCACTTAAACAGATAGCCACATGGTAGGATGCTAAACATAATAAGAAAATCACACACAAATGGGATGCTAAAGCATAAAAACTCACAGATTGACCGACGTCCCTCGAACAACTACAAAACAAAAGTTAGTAAAATATGCATGATCTTATATACAGGATCCTAATGCAATTCACTCATGAGATGCACTAAAGATTTGGCTTCTAGAATTGGCATATGAATCATCTCAAAATATACAATAGCACACAGAATCATTGGATAATCAATTGAAGCATAAAGATGCAAATTTAGCCAAATCCTATGTATGGATCATGGATGTAAAGCAGGGATATGCATGGCATGTCAGATATATACATACATACAGTTAGGGAAAGCGATAAAGAATGGGATAGAAAGAAGCGAGGTGGAGGAATTATTACAACACCTTAAATATTACAGATCCGAATGAGGGAGAGAGGAGAGAAAAATAAAATAAAAATAAAACCTCACAACACTCAAAATAAAAATAAAATAAACAACTTCATCACTGGTGCATTCCACTCCTTTTCGCATGTTCCGGGCTCCGTGACACCACAATCCACAAATGTGTCACACCACCTCTCATCACCCACCTACCACCTTTTCTCTCTCTAAGCCGAGAGAGAGAGAGCCGTGGGGTAGAGAGAGAGAGAGAGCCGTGGGGTGGTGATGGGTTTCTAGAGAGAGAGAGTCGTGCATGGTTGGTGTCTTAGAGAGAGAGGTGAGGGAGAGGGCCGTGGGTTATGCATGTGGGTTAGAGAGTTGTGTGTCTAGAGAGAGAGCAGAGAGACCCGTGGGTGAGAGGGAGTGTGTGCATGGCTAGGTTTGTGAGAGAGGAGAGGAGAGGGAGCCCGTGGGTGGTGGAGAGGGAGAGAGTGAAAGGTTGAGAGTTGGGTGTGCATGCCGTGGTGGTGGTGCTGCTGGGTTGTCCCGTAGGTGTCTTAGAGAGAGAAGAGTGGGTGTGTGAAGGTGGGTTGGGATAGCCACGGTAGAGAGAGAAGTGAGGGCCGTGCATGGTTGAGGGAGGTGATGGATGATGGGTTGGTGAAGATGGTGTATGAAGATGAAGGTGGTGATCATGGTGGTGTGAGGGAGTGAGAGAGGAGAGAGAGGGGTAGCCCGTGGGAGTGTGGTGGCTGTGTTGTGCAGCTGGGTTTGTGTGCCGAGAGGTGGTGAGATGGCCACGGTGGTGATCAAAGAGAGAGGTGGGTTTGGGTGTTAGCCGAGAGAGAGAAGAGAGATGGGTGGTGAGTGCTGGTGTGTGTTCATGGTGGAGCCGTGTGTGATGGCTGTGTGGAGGAAATTGGGGTGTGTGTTAGATGTTGGTCTTTGCATGGTGGTGTAGGGTGGTGCTGCCGAGAGTGAGAGGATGGCAGTGGTGCCGTGAGGTGGGAGGATGAAGGTGGGTATGGCAGTGTGGAGGTGCATGCCGTGAGGGAAGGAGAGAGGAGTGGGTCTGCCATGGGTGTGAGGGGTGGTACTGAATGATGTGATCATGGTATGTGTATGTGCATGTGTGATGGTGGTGTTAGAGTGAGAGAGGATGCTGGCTGGGTGTCGAGTGAGGGAGAGGTCTTATGGGTGTGCATGGTGTCTTCCTCTCCAAGCCGAGAGGGAGGGAGAGTTAGTCCATCATCCCCTTGTTTTTTATGCCGTGTGTGCTCCCCCTCCTCTATGTCTGAGCTGTGTATGTTCTTCTTCTCTGAACTCCCTTCTTTTTTCTTCTCTGTGTCTCCACCCCTGTCTCCCGGGTGATGGTGCCTCTTCCTCCCCTTCTCAAGCCCGTGTATCTGCCTCTCTCATGGTGAGTCTCTCATGTTAGCAGATAGAGAAAAGAGGGATTGTAGTATGATGCCCCCCATGTCCCTGCATGTCTTCTCCTCCTCTAAATTTATCTAAGCCGACAGAGAGAGAAAAAAACATAGACCCAGAGAGAGAGAGCTTCAGTGGGTGTAGTGTTGTGTGCACTTTGAATGGTGTGAGTCTGTTTTTTCATTCTTTTCATTTTTTAAATCCTCACTTCCTCTCCACTCCTTGATCAGTGCCTTCTCCACCGAATTATATCATGATAAAAATTATGCACCACCTATACTCTTATAAAACTTATGCACCACCGCCCCACCTTTCTTTTTCCTCTTTTTTTTTGTTTTTAATTTTCTTTTATTTATTTATTTATTTTTTTTATTTTCTTTTGTTTTAAAAATCATAAAACACACCTAAAAGATATGCACACACCTAATTTAATATGTACACACACATTAAATTATAAAATACTACAAAGTACCAAAATATTAGTGATGGCCAAAATGGGTGAGGGTGGTCAAAATAAAGTGCCCAAGTCTTAGGGCTGGTCAAAATGGGGTGTCTACAGCCGTACAGTAATGTGGCCTGTTGGCCACTAATGTTTGGTACTACCCTGCTGCAACAGACATGAAACAGAGTACAAACAGAGTATTTTTAGGGTATGTTTGTCCATCTTGCCTCTCCTTATCATCAAACAGATCAAAGGAGGGGTAGGTTTGATTCATAAGCCATCAATCGATGCAAAGTCATTGTGTGATGACTTATGAACCATGGGATACAATCTCAATAAATGACAATGCAAAGACTCATAAACCCCTCCTCTCATGATATTGATTAAGGGAAGTGGTTGACGTTGACTCTTGAACCATTTTTATCACTAACAAGTATGAAATGACTCAAGACTTAACGGATTCAATTAACGTCCAATTGAACCCGAAACCATTTTATTATCTTGTTACCTCTTAGTCCAATTTTATTAGCCTCTGAAAATCAGTGGGAAAAAGTTGAAAAAAAGATAGGAAACACAAGGGTAAAAGCTTAGGAAATAAGGTTCAAAGAAAGGTGATTGATCCCTCTACCTTTAATAGCTTTTAACTACAAGTTTCAGCCTATAAACATAGTTGAAAAAAATAGCCCAAAAATAGTAAGAAAAGGTAAGAAACAAGTAAAGGAAAGAAGCTAGAAGTATATCTCTTGAAGAGGAATAACCCCTTAGAGTTATAAACCACCAATTTCTCACCCTCAAGAGCTAATATGCAAGCTCAATAATCTCAACAAGGAACCCTTAAAATTTGGTTTAGGAAGTCTAGGTGAGGTGTGTGTAGGTTGAAAGGAAGAGAGAGATATTTTTTTTGAAGAATTTTTCTTCACCAAAATTATCTAACCTAAATTCTAAAGGGGTGGTCAAGTATATATAGAAAAATATGTTACTACCTCGGAAATATCAGTATAGAAACAATTGGTGCAGTGCATGCACCTGTGGAGACAGCTGGCACAACTGGCAAAAATATCTGTTTTTACTGACACAAGTAGCTAGCCGGCTGGCCACTAAAGGGACGATCGCACACTAATTTGTGGCCAGCCGGTCACTAAGTGGCCTGCAGGCTTTCGGGTGGTCAGGCTTGGAAAAAATGCTGTTTGGGTCCAAAAGTGGTGCAAGGTTTGTAGGTTTCTGAGGCTCAAAACTGAAGTTTCCTGAGGCTCAAAACCGAAGTTTCCTATTGAGGAAATCGAGCGCTTGACAAGCGTGAAACTTCATCATTGGGTAATCAATCGGTGGCGCCAAAGTCTTAAGGGCAGTAAAAAATGAGATGTCTACAGTTGCTTCTATTTTACAGAGCTCAAAGTCATGAAATGACGTGAGTGAAGGTCAAAGGCCAGAGACAACCCATTTTAACAAGGCCGTAAGTCTTGGGCAAGCAAACAAGACATAACATTAAAGTGGTTGAACTCAAAAGTTGCCTACGTATTCCTTTACAAGGAATCAAACCAGCGTAGTTCAGGGACATAATGCAAAATGATACATATATAATGCAAAACAATCCTAACTACACTTCCACGTAGAAAGGAACAAAACAACCCCAACTACACTATCGCGTAAAGGAGTACAAGAACGAACCAAGCTACATTTCCGCATAGCGAGGAACAAGGGAAACCAGACTACACTACCGTGTAGCACGGTAATCCTAACTAAACTTCCACGTAGAGAAGAGAACAAAATAACCCAAATTACACTACCGTGTAGAAAGGTAATCCTAACTAACTTCTGCATAGAGAGGATAACAAAAACGACCCAAACCACACTACCTTGTAGAGAGGTAATCCTAACTACACTTCCGCGTAGCGAGGAACAAAACAAACCAAGCCACACTATCGTGTGGCGAGACAATCCTAACTACACTTCCGTGTAGAGAGGACAAGAACAAATCAAGCCACACTTCCGTGTGGCGGGGTAAAGGACAAACCAAGCCACACTACCGTGTGGTGAGGTAATTCTAACTACACTTCCATGTAGAGAGGACGAGAGCAAACCAAGCCACATTTCTGCGTGGCGAGGTAAAAGACAAACCAAGCTACACCACCGCGTGGCGAGGTTAAAGAACAAAGTAAGCCGCGTTATCGCGTGGTGAGGTTAAAAAACAAACCAAGCCACACTACTGCGTGGCGAGGTTAAAGGTAGGGAACCCAAATCATACGCTCATGACAAGGGCGGACACCACGACGCATATGAATACGACATAATGCAATGTAATTGAAAGTTAGTACGGTGACAACGCATGTTCTGTCACGCCCCAATCCCGCCCCTAAAAGATTTGGCATGACCTATTCGAAGACAAACACTTAACCTGTTATATATATCATATGGGGCCTGAACGAAAGCATTAAATATTAAATTTGACAATAGAAACAAACTCCATTGAGCTACCACTATCATGCCAGGATCATAAACTCTTAAGAGACAAATAAAATTTAAAACATACACCTGAACATTGGTTATATACAAACATATATACAGACCCAGCCTGGTAATTGGGCATATATCAAAAACATTAGAGAATGAAGTGTTGCACACATGTCAACTTTAAGCCAACAACTAGGGCGTAAAACCAAAGTTCGTCAAAACTTCATGAAAATAAGAGCAGCTTCTCTTAGGCTTGGACATGGAAAGGTTGACCCAAGAGGACAAGCGTCATGGCTTAGGACTGACCACTTGGTTGGTTACCTACAGAAACAGACATAATAGAGAGTGAGCCGGGCTCAGTGAATAGTAATACATAAATAAAATGATGCTTAACGTGAAACATAATACATGTCAATGCAATAGTCTGATTCTGTGCTAAGTACATAACGGCCTTAGGCCCAATCTTGCAACACAAACTTGATGGCTATAAGCCCTTGAAACTTGTTTGACCTTGTAGCATATTCAAACTTGTAACATGCACTTGAAACATACCTGAGCATACTTGAACTTGTAACATACTAGAAACGTGCCTGAAACATACTTGAACATCATTCATTAATTCAAACGGAACATATTATAGCTAGAGCGTTTCTTGATGTATCATGTCATTATCGTACACTTAACAATGAGAGACTAATTCACATTCTCATGAGGGTCACATAATACCATCACCCCACTACCTCAATCAATACCCCAAAATAGATAAAAACATTCTCAATTCCAATGGATGTAGTTGAATTAAAACACATTAACCCCCAATTAAATAAGAATGACTTTTGGGGTCATTACATGTTCTATGCAACATAAGATGTAATGCAAGTTCTATGCAAACAAGAAAAGTATATGAGTTATGATACAATGCGCACATGCAACGTAAGAGGTATATGAGAATGCATCTTCAATGCAAAAAATATGTGAATTAAAAAGACGGACAAAAGTGATGTTCAACAACGACCTCCAACTTACAACTCGGAGGCTCTGCAAAATACTCAAAAAGGATACAACTTGCTTACATTTGAAATTGGGGCACCTTCATGCACTGGAGACACAACGTGATTTAGAACGATGTAACCAAAACATAAGTTCGAGATCCTTGGAAACCAAATCCACTTCAAGTACCTCAATCCTTCTTCCCAGACCCAAAACAGGGCCTCCCATACACTGATTGGGCAAAGGGCAACAAAAACTAGCCCGAGACCACAAATGGGGCCGGCCGGCCACAAATGGGTATATAGCCGGCCAACAAGTGGACGGCCGACCACTTGTAGCAGATTCGGGGGCAAAATGGTATTTCCGGCTCGGGTCTTTATAAAACAACAACTAGGCTTCATTTTACACATATCAACTGTAGACACCCCATTTTGACCAGCCCTAAGACTTGGGCGCTTTCTGTTGATTACCTGATGATGACAATCAGAATGTGTTTCCCAACAGTCCTCAACAAGAAAAATAGAATTTAAGCTTTTATCCCAACCTTTACACATTTTTGGCCAAACTATTTTAAACTTTAAAACCCTCTTTTCAAATATTTTTCAAATGTTTCTACGATGTTCCAAGGCTTCTATTTCAATTGAAATATTGCACTTTTCTATAAACCGAGTAAGAACAAAGTAGAAATAAATGGAAGGGAGGTGAACTCTTTAAAATATATATATATATATATATATATATTTAAAAACATCTTCGTTATAGGTTTGGATGGGTTTGGATTTGAAGGAAACATGAGGGGATGGAAGAAAACTAGTTTAGGAAAAGGATGAACATCAAATTGTTAAGAAGGAAATGAACAACCTTCACTAAATTAGACATATCTCTTTGTACACTTGGATTTTAAATGTGAGGCCACCACCATTGGAAAGAAGACTTATGGGGCTTCAATTTAGACCCAAGAATCACCTAAAACCAAGTCCAAATAAGGGAGATATGCCCATTTGAAGTTGGGCTTAAGAACAGATTTTGTTGACCTGGCCCGAGAGAAATGAACAGCCTTCACTAAATTAGGCATATCTCTTTGTACATTTGGAATTTAGATGTGAAGCCATCACAATTGGAAATTAGACTTATGGGGCTTCAATTTAGACCCAAGAACCACCTAAAACCAAGTCCATATAAGGGAGATATGCCCGTTTGAAGTTGGGCTTAATGGCAGATTTTGTTGACTCGGCCCAAAACAGTAACAGCCCATTTTCTTGGTTTCGGTTCAGTTGGGACACCCCATTTACCTATTTTATGATCCATTCAAGTGCACCCACTCATCCTCCATTATACCTAATCATCCCCCATTGTCAAAAAGAGGTTTTGTTTGCATCCATAAAGGAGTATACCATGCAACCACCTTGAAAATTTGCCCTCTTATCACATTCTTGTCTCCCACCTTCTTTCTGACCTTTACTCTCTCTCATTGCCTATATAGAATGATCATATTGTAAGAGAGAAGGAGGACCACGAAATTGAAGAGAAAAGAGTGAGAAAATGGTGAAAAAAGAGAGAAAAATTGAGTTTTTGAGTCAAAAGCATTCCTATCTTCTATATACACCCCATACCTTCCATACAAACTGAAAGAGTGAGTGTTGTTGAAAGTGAGAAAAAAATAAGAGAGTTAGCCACTTTTCCACCATACATACCCAAAGTTCCATTCTAGTTTCAAATTGAGGATTGAGAACACACTTCCTAAACTTAAGGGTGATCAAGAGGAAGTTTGGAAATCAAGAAGTTTAATCTTTTTTTGGAAAGTGAATTTCTAGTCTTTCATTTTCTTATATTTTATATCTCATATTTATTTTCTTGTTTTTTATTTCATAGTGTTTTGTTATAATGCAAGTGGTTTGTTTATCTCATATTTATTTTCTTACTTTATATTTCATAGTGTGTCGTTGTAATCTAAGTGGTTTGTTTAGCTCATAATTAATTAATTATTTATTTTCATTCGCTTGCTTTAATTTCATATTAGTTTTGTTGTAATCTTGTATGTTCTACCTCATATTTGCTTTCTTGTTTAAGGTTCATGTTAGTTTTGTTGTAATCTTGTATGTTATATCTTATATTTGCTTTTTTGTTTTAGTTTCATAGTAATTGTGTTGTAATCTTGTATTTCCTAGCTTATATTTTTCTTGTATTAGTCTTATATTAGTTTTGTTGTAATCTTGCATGTTCTACCTCAAAATGCTTTTTTTTTGTTTTAGGTTCATGCTAATTTTGTTGTAATCTTGTATGTTCTATCTTATTTTTGTTTTTGTATTTTAGTTTCATAATAATTATGTTGTAATCTTGCATTTCCTAGTTTATATTTTTCTTGTATTAGTCTCATATTAGTTTTGTTGTAATCTTGCATGTTCTACCTTATATTTGTTTTCTGATTTTAGGTTCATGTTAGTTTTGTTATAACTTTGTATTTTTTTTATTTCATATTTGTTTTCTTGTTTTTAATTTAACCGGTTGTGGTTAGTTGAGCCACCTACATATTTCTTGTTTGTTCATTTTTCTTGGTTTTGCAATAAGACAGGTTTTGCTAGGCCTAGTTGACCGGCCGGTTAGCTTCTTTTGGACAAGACGGCGTTGTCTTCCGATATTAACCAATTTCCAGTGGTTTCCAAGACACATGAAACTTTTTTTTTTCTTTTGTTTATTTTATTTTGAGTGTATTGTGAGGTTTATTTTGTTGTAATATTCTTCTCACCCCCCTCTAATTTGGTTTGTAATAATTTATTCAAAGTGTTGTAATAATTTTCCACCCCACTTCTTTCTATCCCGTTCTTTTACTTATTTTCCTTATTTGTGAATATGCATCATGTTTATTTTATTTTATTTTTTTTGTCGTTATATCCATGCTTTGCATCTATATTTCATACATCTTGATTCGGCCAAGTTTACATTTGTGGATTTAATCAATTCCTATGTGATTATGTGCGCTACCTCATGTTCTTGAGATGATTCACATGTCATATCTTAAAAGCCGAATCTTTAGTTGCATCTCATGAGTGAATTGTATTAGGATTTTGTATATAAGATTATGCATGTTTTACTAACTTTGTTTTGTAGCTATTTGCCGGACGTCAGTAAATATGTAAGTTTTTATGCTTTAGCATCTCGTTTGTGTGTGTTTTGCCTTATTATGTTTAAGTATCCTACCATGTGGCTATGTGCTTATGTGATATAACTCTATGAATGCCAGTGGATGGAGGTGGAATGATGATGATTTTCATGTTTGTAAACTCAATCTATTTGGGTTGTACATCTTCAGAACTTTTTCAAAATACATGAAATCAAATTATTCCAAAATAAATGACATAGTCTATACTTGTATGCTTCACATATCACATAATAATTTTTAGGATTTATTAAATAATCAAAATATGAACATATAAAGTAAATAAAATTCATATCATGGTTTAGTAAAGGCTTATCTTTTGATCGAGTGAGCAGGGGTGCTCAATTAATGACCTTCCCCTCTCATACCTAAGGTTCCGAACCGAGACAACTTTGGTTATGATGAACAGTAGCCTTGGCATGAGTCATGGGTTTCCTAATTTTCCAAAATATTAGGTGGCGACTCTGAGATCTGATGACGCAGTCCATTTATGGCAAAAGGTTTTTGCAATAAAAATGGATTTTCTGAAAATTGCTAAAAATGGACTCTCGTCTATGTTTCACATTGCACTCGTGAGACTAGATCAAAGAGACAGAGGGAATCCGAACTGTTTAACGCGCACAGGTACCCCCCGGCATGTTACACACACACAACCAAAAATCCTTCCCCTCTCTCTAGGTGTTTTCTCTTTATAGATTTATGCTTTGTACATGTTTTCCAACACCCCACACAAACTTTATTCGTAAAACCTCTTTGGTCCTCTACACTTTGAACCGATCAGATTTCTTTTTCGTTGATTTTTTTAGGTTTTCATCACTTTGGGCTCATTTCCCTCGGGTTTTTTTTGAGTTCCGTGAGTTTTCCCGGGTTTTGACTTTTTCTTCTATTTTCTCTCTCCTAGGGTTGACTTTTTTCAAGTTCTCTCATTTCCCCATTTTTTTCCCCTCATTTTTCACCACTTTTTCACCCACTTTCCAGATGGCAGATGATGTCTCACATGACGGTGTCCCTCCCGAGGTATCTCTACTTCCACCTATATTCGAGATAGAGGAGTCAGCAGTTGCCGAGGCTGACGGGGCGGCGGAAGATATCGCTGCTGATTTTGAGGCCAAGGCAGAGGCAGTCTTTCCACCAGGGTGCGAGCCTGAGCTGCTGCCACTGAGGCTGAGTCCATTTGATCTAGCCACTTACTACCCACAGACGCACGCAATGGCCCCCGGTGGTATGCTGCGATTTGATGATTTTGTTAGTGGCGTGCCGGAGGATGTTTTATTGAGGGAGTGGACCTCTCACATTTCTCACGGCGCTTCTGAGGTACAAAATTTTCTTTCATGTACTTTACCTGTTTAGCCATTTCATTATTGCCTTTCATCTGACTGTCTTTTATCTGACCCACTCTTTCCTTGTCACAGGAGGACTCTTGCTCCTGGAGAAGTTACGGGACGGTGACGGCTAAGGACTGGTATTACAAGCTCCCCCTTTGAGTCCGTGATCTTGTCAATGAGGCAGGCTTTGGCTTATTCTGCACCGGGCTCTCACACCACATGGCCAGTCAGGGTTGCTCGGAGCTTTAGTGGAAAGGTGGTGGGACACCACCAACTCTTTCCACTTCTCTTCCACCGGGGAGTTGACGATGACCCCCTATGATTTCTCGATAATCATCATCATCGGCGTAGGGGGTGATCCAATCCCGTTTGATTATATGGGCTAGTGGAAGGCAGCTTGGATTTACTTACTTGGAGCGAGCCCACCTCTAGATAGGCCAGCTATGGTCAGATACAGCTGATTCCTCAAGCACTTTCATAAAAGTCAGCTTGAGACTCAGGAGGAGGTAGAGCAGTACACTTGGGGCTTCTTGATATACCTTTCTGGTACCACCTTGTTCGTGAACAGGTGGAATACCGTGGGCTTGTATGTGTTGAGCGCTTTTGTGATCTTGCCTCTGGTCTGGTTTTATGACTGGGGTGGAGCTGGCCTTGGTACCCTCTACGACTATATGAGCTGTAGTTCTCGTATGAGGGGGAACAAGGTTGGTGGCTATTGGAGAGCCTGGGAGGTATGCACTGTACTTTCATTTTCTGTTTGCTTCTTATGCTTTTTGCTTTGCATTTTTTGTTTTATCTCTGTCCATGCATTGTGCTTTCTGCTTTGCACTTTCTATTTACATATCTGTTCGCACATATGAATTCACACTTTATCTTGGCCTTACAGCTCTGGGTCTATGCTTATTTCTTGGCCCTCACCCCGGTGCTGGTAGAGGAGGTAACACCATCCGTGCTCTACGTATGGCGGTATGATGGTAGATGCCGACGCTGGCGTCGGGGCTGTGATGACATGACATTCACTTACTTCTGTCGATATTTCGACACAGTGGTGGCCCATGAGGTAATCCAAAACTTACAGTCATTTCTTCTTTATTTTCATTGCTACCGTTTAGATTCATACTCTAACAACTGACAGTAACTAACAACTCATAAATTCTTCATTTATAGATCGCGTGGCAGCCATGGGCGATGATGCCTGCAGGAGTCCAGGACCAGTACGCTGGGGCTTGGGCTATCTCCCGGTATCGGATCTTGTTAAAGGGCCCATTCTGCCGGGCTTGGTTTCTGGGTGAGCGTTTTGTACGTCAAACCATAGGCCTACCTTCCCCAGTCGTTCTTACTTCCCTTCCAGTATTGATGAGATCAGCCAATAACCTCCCAGTTGAGGCTATTATTTAGTTCATGGCGGGGCAGGATGCAGACTACTTTCGACAAGATGGCTACTACACAGCCTTCATCAGGACTCACCTCATGCGACCCTTTACTAGAGTTCGCGCCGGTAATGCTGCAGGTGCCCCCTTTGTCAGAGAGGCTGCCTAGGAGGCCAAGGTTGATGTTGGAGAGGCCCCTTCTATTGTGCATGTAGCCGGTTGGCCAACGATTGCTACTATGATTCCTTGCTGGCAGCCGAGCGGGACGGCCTATCAGATCCCGATAGAGCCACCGGAGGCAAGACATGGGTATGTCAGAGCCCTAGGCGCACCTTAAGCATAGACCACACTTAACAACTTGCATTTCACATTTTTCCTTTCAGATACTGATTATTCAAATTCACTTGCAGGTGCCCACAGAGTACACGGAGGGACTCCTTCAGCTGGTTGCTTCTCTAGTCCATATGGTGCAGAGGAGAGAGACGTTGCTTGCTCTTCACGGTATCCAAGTATATTTCCCTTCCTCTCGTGCATTGCATTGCTTCCCACACTGCACTGACATGCCATACTCCCACTGATATGCGATATTCATACTATGTGATACTCACACTGATACACTGTACACTGACACGCATTCTGATACTGCTTCACACTGCACTGACACACTGCACTGACACACTACATTTATGCACTGCACCTATGCTGCATCTGTTTCCTGTGTCACAATCATACAGCATCATGCATTCTGCAACATACTCATATTGTATCTGATACTATGATGCTTGTTTCTCAGACCCCACCTGCATCGAGGGCACCAGCGGTAGTGGCAGCACTGTCGGCACCTCCTCCAGCGATAGGGAGAAGAGGTAAACAAGTCCTAGTACTTGACTGAGATGAGTATCGAGGTTGAAGCAGGGGTAGAGGTGCTCGGGGTCGAAGCAGCGAGTCTTAGATAGAGGAGACCTCTCCTTCCTCGGAGCCAGTTTTGAGTGGGGATGATGCTGAGACCAGTGGCATCGAGGAGACAGTGAGCCGATACTCTGAGCTGTTTGAGAGCGAGGACGATGATACAGGCTCGGGGTCAGGGAGGGAGGAGGGTGCCGAGGCTGGCTCTGAGTCAGAGAGCAGAGATGACGATACTGGCTTTGGCTTAGAGTCTGATTCTAATAGCGGCGCTGATGGAGACAGTGCCCCTGAGTCCCCTTCGAGGAAAAGGATGAAGAGGACCTCTTGAGCTTGATGTGACTGGTGTGGATTTTTGTACTTTTTGCTTAGTTTCTTTTATTTTGGTAACTTAGCACATGTACAGCTTCAGATAGGTCTTTCTTTTGTTTTTGAAAAGACTTCTATTCGCTTTTTGTAAAAACTATGATCGGGGTAAAACCCTACAGTTTTATAAAAAGAGCTTTATTTTTGCATCATGAACACCACACTTGCATAGAATGACAATGGAATTGAATTTGAAATTGAAAATGCTTGTATTAGAATGATGTTCTTAATCGGATAATGAGCCGACCCACAGCCAAAATGCAAAATACAACTCAATAAACGGAAAACAAAGTAAAAACAACCTAAACACAACTATTTACTCTTGCTAAAACCAAAAGACTCAAAACAAGACCCCCAAAATACAAAGATCAGGATAGAACTAAACTGCCCAAACTGCCAAAACCGCCAGGGCCACAATAGTGGACGATCGGCTAGTAAAGGTGGCCGGCCGGCCAGTTGTGGTGTTTCATCAGCTGGCTGACAGTTGGCATCCACTCACAACCATATCTTCTACAAAAGTCTTCCTTCGCGATTTCTTTGACAGAACCTCATTTTTGTTGCTATTTTTTTTTACAAATGGAGATATTCCTTGCTGAGAAGCTTAAAGATTGGATAGCCACTTTAGACGACATTGTAGACACCCCATTTTTTACGGCCCTTAAGACTTGGGTGCCACTGATTGATCACTCAATGATGAATGTGTACGCTCACCAAATGCTTGACTTTTTCAGTAGGACACCTCAGTTTTGGTCTTGTTTTGGACCAAAGCAGTGGCTTTTCAGGCCTGTGCCTCCAGGGACCTGCCGTCCACTAGTGTGGCTTGCCGCCCACTAATGTGGCCTGTCAGCCACTTTTAGTGGCCAGCCACCCACTATTGGTGGCCTGCTGGCCACTCTTGCAAAAAATCAGATATTTTCTGCCAACTGTCTCCCTATGTGCATGCGCCATTCCAGTTGTATGTATACAGATATTTTTGAGATAAGAATATGGTTTTCTATATATAGATGACCTCCCCTCTTGTTTTCAAGGTTAGAAAATTAAGGAGTAAGAAAATATTTTTGGAAGAGCAAAATTCTCTCTTTCTCTTGCAACTTACATAGCCTTTGCTCAAACACTCTAAACCAAACCTAAAGAGTTCCTTTTTGAGGTGATTTGGGCTGGAATTTTAGTTCTTGAGGCACTTGGGAGTGTGAAATTAGTGGTTTGTAACTCAAGGTTTTATTCATCTTCAAGAGGTATACCTTCTAGTGCTTTTTGTACCATCTTTACACTAATTGTTTTATATTATTTCTTGCTATTTTTGAGCTGTTTATTACCTTTATTTTTGGGATAAAACTTGTGGTTTAAGGCCATTAAAGGTATAGGGGTTGATAACCCTTCTTTGAACCTTGCATCTAAGCCCTTTGCCCTTGTGTTTCCCACCTTCTCATCATTTTTTTTAAAGCTTTTTACAACTGATTTTCAGAGGTTTTTCAGAGGCAAAAATCATGTTTTGAAGCCCCAAAAGTGGAGGGGTTAGCCTCTTCTCCTTGTGCTTGTGTGCTAGTTTTAATTCCTCAATATTTTAGCTAGTTGTTATAGTTATTTTTATCTTAATTCCAGCACTTTTTTGGACTGTTTTAGGATTATTTTCAGACTGTTTTTATGAGTTAGCTTCATTCATACTTTGTATAGTATGCTTGTATTGTAATGATCCTCATAGGCTTGGTGGTTTAGGCCTTAGCCGCCAACCTATTTGAGTTCATAGCATTTATTTCTTGCTTTCCATACTTGTTTTCACCTCCAAGCATCTTTGCAATCTCTCCAATTTCTTGGTTGTTCCTTTGCTTTGAGGGTGGTTTCAAACCAATTGTTTGTTTAAGCTTGATATTGAGGTTGTTGTGTTTAATGGTTTAATCTCTTTGGGGGTTCATTACCAACGGCCTGACATCTCTCTCATGCCTAAAACAACATTTGGTTTGGTACTTCTCTCCATTAGAGGACTTAAAGCTCGTTATTGGACTCAATGAATGAAGGAATGAAAGGTAATTAAAATGGAGTAATAAAATTAGGACTAAAAGTGATGCAAAATAATAAAGCTAATTTGGTGTTCAATCGGACTTAAATTGAACATATGGAGACTTGAGTCATTTCATACTTGTTAGTGATGAAATGGTTCAAGTTTCCAAGGTCAACCACTTCCCTTGATCAATCCATGATAGGAAGGAGGTTTTGTTAGTCTTTTGTTATGCATTTATTGAAATTGTGTCCCTTGATTCATAAGTCATCACGCAATGAAATTGTGTCGATTGATGGCTTGCGAATCAAGTCTGCTCTTTCTTTGATTTGTTTGCTGGTAAGGAGAGGCATGGTGGACAAACATCTCCTGAAAATACTCTGGTTTGTACTCTGTTTGTCCTCTGTCGGCCACTTTTACTGGATAGCAACTCACTTTTAGTGGGTGGCCGACCACTACTTCTGGGTTGCCAGCCACTTTTTTTAGGCAAGCAGTGTCCTTTTTCTAGTAGAGCAAAGTAGAGGCTGAGGTGAAAATAATGCAATTTTCTAACTGTGCAACAGAAGCATTCTAGTAGCAAAACGGAGAGCATTATCGGGTGAAAATCCACATCCATGCATGAGCCGTCCCTTGATTCTCGGGATTCGTGAAGTGATGTTGTACTATTAATATGTTTTACTTAAAGTAGCAAATTTATAATTAATTAGTTAGAATAGCTAGTTAGTTGTGTTGTAATTATTTAATTTGCTAGAATAGTTAATTAATTTGTTGTTGTAATAATTAGTTAATTAGCTAGTGTAGTTAATTTATTTTATTTGGTTTGTAATAGTTAGTTAATTGTAATAATTAGTTAGTCCATTCATTCGGACCATCTTGTGTGAGGGCAAACTTGTAATAATGTGTATGTCTTCCAACGCCACGCCTTTCTCTCTATTATTTACTTACTTATGATGGGTAGTTTAGAACATAATGTTTCTTTCAACATACTCCATGTTTGCATCCACTTGTCTTACGTACATTGAGACTCGGTTCATCATTCTAACAATGCATTGTCGTTTAAATACTTTTTTGAAAAGGTGCATAAACCTCATGCTATCAAATTGACTCACATAACATAAATCAGCAGCCAAGCCTATGAGTTACATATCGTATGTGTTATGTTGTATTAGTTAGGAGCATGCATGTTTTCTAACTCTTTTGTTTCTTTTTGCTCGCCTCGGAGTACTAGGTGAGCATTTTTGTGCTTTAGCATATCACATGCATGTGATTGTTGCCATGTCGAGCATGAATACCATGAGGCTAAGTGCTTAATTGATATACCTTCTTGATTGCTTGTGGATGAAGACTAATTGCTTGAATTGGAATAATTTGAGTATTGTTCATATGAGATGTCTTTTTCAAGTGGTACATATTCAAACAATTTTCAAACAAACATGAAATCAATTTGTTCCAATTTTTGCAAATTAGTCTATACTTGTGTGCGCGTCACATAGTAAGTTAGTCTAACAAACCAGAACAAGAGCATATAATGTAAATAAAAATCACATTATGATTCGTAGAGGCCGATCTTTGATCGGGCAAGTGGGGTGCTCAATTTATGACCTTCCCCTCTCGTACCTAAGTTCCCGAGCCGAGACAATCTTGGTGATGACAGACACGTGGCCTTTGGCATGAGTCATGGGTTTCCTAAATTTCTCAAAAATATTTAGGTGGTGACTCTGTATTTGGCAAAGCAGTCCATTTTTGGCATTTTGATTCAAAATCAATTTTTCAAAAGATTTGTCGGATTTGGACACTTTTGTGTTTATCTATTTCACATTGCACTTGTGAGATGAGATTAAGAACCATGGGAGTCCGAACTGTAGGGCTAGTCGTATCCGAAAGGAGCACGAAAAGTTGAGCTAGAGTTTCTGGTGACTCTGCTAGGGATTTAGAGAACTTGACTCGAACTTCATGATGTGAAATTTTATTTACACTTATATGTTCTTTGCATTGGTATGCTTAAGTCACTGTGTTTTGCCATCTGCTATTCCTGGACGGTTTGCCGGAGGCTTGCCCAAAAGCTTGGCAAAAGGCTGATCGATCGTGGGCTCTGCTATGATGGGAACACAACCCTTGGATCTGGATTGCCACTGTACCGTTTGATCCTCCTTTCACTTCTCGATTTTAGATGTAAGAGGTATGTTAGGTAGTCTTGCTGAGGTACCCCCCTTTGACCATTTGGCCTAGTTGCATATTGAAAAGCTATAGTGACTCTTCCAAATTAGGACAGGTTGTCACCCGTATGCAAGATTGCGTGAAACCGCTTGTTTGAAATAGTGAAACCTAGTTCATGACAAAACTAGGACAGGGTAACCCTATCCCCTCATAGGGGTGTTTTGGCTCTCTCTTAACTGGTATGTTCTTTATAGTGAAACTGTACAAGAATGTGCATAGCAGTTGCAAATTTGGTATCTATTTTAGGAGGTAGAATTCAGTGTGGAGTATAGTTCTATTTTTGATCATGTCTGTGTTGATAAACATCTTAGCTGAGGTGCTGTGTGGTTTTTGATTGCTGCTCTTTTGCTTTATTTCTTTTGCTAGGTAGTTTAAAACCATAGCTTCAGAAAGTTCGGATATCCTCAAAGTACTCTGGACCCGAGTCAGAAGACTTTGTATAGCTGGGGATCTTATTCGAGGACAACCCGTGTTTACTTCACTTCCATTGGTTACAAGACAGAAGAAAATTAGGCAGAATTCACCAGTTCAGTTTTTACAGCAGTCACTCCTCAACTTACCTGTGTCCAGTAAGGTTCGGGAACGGTCATCTACTTTTAGTCCAGTACTTGATCACTCACCTATTCCAATGGCACAGTATCCCCCAGTCAGTGTGAAAGAACTGATACACCATTTGCAATAGATAGTTGAGACCCTACAGTAGGATGCGGCCCGCCAAGCCGAGGTCATAGCCCGTCAGGCCGAGGTTATAACCAGGCTACAACAACAGCAACCACAGCCGGCTACGGCCTCTGTATCCCATGCACCTACCATGGGTATCCCAGCATCCAGAGCCACCGCTTATACTGCCAATGTTCAAGAAAACCAAGGCAATCCAGCAGAGCCAATCCCAGCACAAGCCTCCAAAACCCCTGTTTATCAGACCGAGGCTCCGTTCGAGTTCAAGGTTGACTCAACTGTACTCAAGGTCAATAAACTGGAAAAGTTATTCAAGAGAGCATAAGGGGTTAACTCCATCCAAGATATAGAGGACGAGTATATTGATTCTGCAGTTACATTGCTAGATCAGTTTAAAATGCCGCACATTGACCGTTTTGACGGTTTCGGGGATCCGATGGTCCACTTGTGTTTGTTTTCGGATATCTTGCGGCCAATGGGCTTAACTAGACTATAGAAGTTGTCTCTCTTGGTCGCACCATGTCTGGTATAGCAACAATTTGGTATGCTAAGTTAGAAGACTCTGTCAAACAGAATTGAGAGATGATGGCTAAGGCTTTCATTACACAATATTCGTACAATACTCAAATTGAGGTCACAACTCGTGATCTCGACGCAACACGCTAAGAGTTGAAGGAGGGCTAAAGCCTCCATGATGACCATGAGGCCTTTTGAGAAGGATTAGATCAGGATGGTTGTTCGGAATCTGCATGGCAAACTACTGCAAAAGATGATTGTCCTACCTCTGTTCACATTTACAGAACTCCATGAGATGGGAGTACAAATCGAGGATGCCATGAAGGAGGGGCTTATTATAGATGAGAAGGAGCTAGCAAAAAGGCCGTTTGTTCGCAGTTCCAATGCTGTCAGTGGTAGCACGACTGTGAGGCCATCAGACGTAAGTGTTGTCACCACAACCAAGACTGCCGACCTCTTTACCAACACAAGCTCACAAACATCATCCAACCCTACCAGACCCCAGAGGACTTTCAACCAACTGTACATGACTCTCTCTCAAGCCATGAATGTGCTAGTCAAGAAAGGGCACCTCAAACCCTTAGAACTTGCCCACTTCCTAATCTTCTCTCACCCAAGCACAACCCCGCAAAATACTGTGCGTTTCACCAACAACATGGTCATGACACCAACCAGTGCTTTCGATTGCGTCATGAGATTCAGAATCTCATTGACAACAAGGTGATCGCTCCACCTTAGAAATCGAACGTAACCACAAATCCACTCCCAGCCCATAATCAAGTCCCCCCACCTTGAAATCTTAACTTGATCCATACACTGGCCACCTCTTATGACCCCAGCATATATATTACTCCATCCCACCTACCAAAATCGACGTTATTCATTTCAGAAGGCGCAAATCTGTGCATGATGGACACGTCCAAACCTCAACCCAAGCCTGTGGTGATGAGACTTACAGTGGAAGGGGAGTCGACCTTGGAGGAAAGTACTAATCTGTTGCCAGAATGTCCTGAGGACTTATCAGATATGGTGTATGATCCAAGTTACTATATTGTGTTAACTGGCCAAAAAAAGCCTGAATTGGTGCTGCCAACCTTGGTAGACATCAATGTGGTCAAGAAAGATGGCCCGAGCCAGGGATTGGATAATTTGGTAGATCTCGAAGAGGATTTGGATAATCTGCAGTTCTTTGATGAACAGGATCAAGGAGATGTACAGATCGGGTGGTTCGACCTGAATGCATCAACTGACAACACTAGATGGCTGAGTGATGAGCCAAATAGGAAAGAATAAAATGGAATGAAACAAGAGGAAAAAGAAGCAGATATAGCTGTAGTAGTCAGAAGGGCTAATGAGAAAAGAAAGCTGCTGGAGAGCGTTGGTGTGGAAAACCCAGCCTAGGAAATGGGCGCTGTGAGCACCATAGATACTGAACAAGAAGCTGCACTGAGGCAGTTTGAATGAGAAAGAATTGAGGACAGCCAGGAAATCGTAAATTTACAACACCCTGTGGGAGACACCTATGATGTAAAGGTGATACAAGCAAAGCCAGACAATTGTTTGTCGACCGTTAAAGGCGAATGGTGGGACGATGATGATCTACATCTGGCCCATATTGATGCAGACTGGGGCGATTGCCCTCTAGATAATACGTGGTATGCCGAGGAAATAGACCATTTGACAAGAAGTGAGCAGTATTTTAAGCCGCCGCACCTGGATCAAGCAGAGGCGTCTGGAAAGGACAAAAAGGCTGAGAAGCAGAAAAAGAAACAAGAAGAAGAAGAGGCAGTATTGAAACAGCTCAAGAAAATTCAAGCTGACATCTCCATCTGGGGTCTTCTCATGGCCTTACGAGTACACCGACAAATAGTGTTGTCGGCAATGGACAAGGCTAAATTGTCCATTGACACCACGCTCGAGCAGCTTGTGGGTTTGGTCTTTCCAAGTGGTTTTTCCCGTACCGCTTATGCAATTGGCCTCAAACTAGTGGACTTTTCCCACAACCCAAGTAATTTGGGCATATGATAACATAAGCAGAGAGGTCATGGATACAGTGCAAGTCAGAGTCCAGGTGGGCCCAACTGAGCAAGAGGTTAACTTTCATGTCTTGGATGTGCTAGCTATCTTCAATTTGCTATTAGGGAGGCCCTGGTTGCACCATGTGAAGGCTATCTCTTCCACTCTCCATCAGATGTTGAAGTACTCTCATAGAGGAAGGGTGGCAATTGTTTTTGGGAATTCATCCATCCATCCGCCGCTAGAGGTGACTACGCCAGTGCTAGAGATCAACCATGGTGACGAGGATGTATTCCTCTCGAGATTCACTCTGGTTGAAGCCTAGGTAGTATAGACTATTCTAGCAGTAGACGAAGGCATGTATGTCAGTGCCCAGTCTATCTACTTCATGAACAAATTGCAGCACGTTCCGGGAATTGGGCTCGGAATGAGTGGTCAGAAGCTATGGGCAAAATTGATTGATTGGTGGGGAGTTCAGTGGGCCATGCCAGGATCACTTGGAGGATTGTTTGATTGGTAGTTTGGTTTCAATTATAAAAAGCTGGAAGCTAAGACTTGGAAAGCTATCTTGCTTGCTGTTTTGTGGTCAATTTGGAAACACAAGAATGAGTGCAAATTTAAGGAGCTGCAGCCTAACCTGGAGGACCTCACTGATTTAATAACAGTTGGCTATTTAGGTGAAAAACAATTCAAGTGGGGTTTTCTACTCTATTCAGGATTTTGTTTTAATCTGTTTCACATCAGAGCTGCCATTAAGAACAGTTGCCTAGTGCTAGCTTTGTTGCTGCAGCTTGTATCAGAATGTGCTTGGGTGGAGGTGTGATGCCTTAGCAGTTTAGATTTTTATGAAGGGATTTGCAGGGTCACTGGGTTGTAGCTAGCGTTTTTGTTATTTTGTTTCGGCTGCTGTATTATTGTTTTGGTGCCTGATGAGGTTTCTTGTGTTTTGCTTTCTTTTGGATGTTGGTTTCTCACCAACCCCTTGGTTTGAGCTAACATATAATAGGGTATTTCTCTTGGTGCCAACTTAGTTGAGATGAAGGATTGCACTTTGATACTCTTTGCCCTTTGTCTTTGCTTTGTAAATTCATATATGTTGTATATTGTTGCAAATTGTAATCAATATAGCCTTTTATTTTGCTGATAAAAAAAAAGAAAAAAAAATAATTTTGAGGTCTCAATAAATTATATGGGACTTGGGGTCACATTTCAGTTTGGAATCGAATCGAACCTGATTATGATTCTTGATTTGATCGTTTGGAAGAAATTAAAATGAGAAAGTGATTCATTATTATCTGTTTTAGTAGGAATCACATTACTGAGCTAAGTAGGAATACGATTCTCTCGACTTTCCTATGAAAATCTCACATAATTGAATGTGATTTCGAATCCCATGATTCCAGTGTTTGGAACAGATTGGAATAGGAAAGTGATTTTTTATTATGGATTTCAGCGGTAATCACATTATTTGATTCCCTCACTTTCTTTGAGAATCTCAAAGTCCTAGAGAAATATTAACTATTTTTGAATAAAAAATAATTAGGCTCATAATATTAAAATTTTATCATTTTTCATGAAAAATTCTTAACGAAATCAATTGCTTGAATAACATTGACACCATAAGCTCATTACTACCGATGCCATTTTTATTTCCCTTTAAGATTCATGTTATTCAAATATAACTTTAGGGATGTAAAATGAACTAACTACGAGAGTTCGCGACTTATATTGAGTTCGTTATATAAATAAACTAAACTTGAACATATGTTACAGATCTTATTCAACTTGATAAGTTTATACGCACTATAAAAAACATAAAATACTTGAACTCAGCTCAATTAAAGCTGGTTTAAAACTGATTCAAAATACAAATAAATCAAATTTAAATACATTATAAAACTCAATAAATTGTTAATTCCACTCGGCTATTTTTTAACCAAAGTGCACATCTGTATGAAAAATGCCATTTTCACTTAGAAAAAAACAAAATCTAGAAGCCTCTTTTACAAGTTTATGTGGCATCTTACTAGTATAAGGCCTGATTTGGTGTTGCTGTGTGTTTAGTTTCACAGTATTTTGTTGGACAATCTTCACTGTATTAGACAAAATAAATTTTGTTGTGTACTTAACAACAACCAGAATACAGAAGAAATAAAGGAAATGAGAGAATTTGTTTGATTACAAAAATCAAACCAGGAAAAATAAAATAAAATAAATAAAAACAGAAAATAAATAACCAATTTACTTGATTAATTTCTTGAATAATATTTTGATCAAGTCCAGTATTTGACACTGTATCCTTAAGATAGATTCGTCCTCTCCATGGTACTTTCAGAATATGGACGTCTATCTCCTAGGATAAAATGATCAATCAACGAAAAATAATAGCACTATAAATTTTTCGTACAACGAACACACTAAGTGTATATACTCTTTAACACAAAAAATTAATGCAGCAATATGAAGAGAATAATAGCAGAATTATTTTGGACGAAATTATTGAATGAAAACATCAAATGAGGGCTAGTCTATTTATAGATGTAGTGGCACCCTTTTAATTTGAATTGAACAGGTAGCATACCTGTTTGAACATGTATTGAACCTGTTGGTTTGAATTGGTACTGTTTGGGTTCAAATTCAAACAGATAAAACCGAATTGCACAGATTTAAATCTGTCTGGGTTTTCTAAAATTTAAACAGATTCAAATCTGTTCGGGTGGGAGAAAAACGGACCCAAATTTGAATTTAATTTTCGAAAAACAAATTGAAAAAATTAGAATTTAATTTTAGAAAAATAAATTTCAGATGTTTTTGGCCCAAAAAGATAGGTATTGGGCCGGACAAGCCCAACCCAACCTCACACCACGCACCCACGCCCAAGCCTAAGCCCAGGCCCAGCCCAGCCCACTCGACCGGCCGGACAGATGGCCGATGGCGACGAGTGCATGTGGTTATTTTTAGGTCCAATAGCTCTAGCCCAATTTGCCCATAACCTCTCTTTTCTACAAACTTAGGGTGCCCCTTGGGGCCCTCCCCAAGTTATAATTCCAAGCTATATAAACCCACAAAATTCTTCCCACCAAACCAATGTGGGACAAGCCATTTTCCAAACCTTAAGGAATTTCCTACCAAAAACTCCATTTTCATGGAGCTCACTTTGGCTTCAAAATTTCCATTCACCTGATAATGGTTTTGAGCAACCAAATATACCACATGAATCACAACACGGCATAGAACGCGTTACCACTTAGACCTACCAATTTTGGCGCATGGGTCCCACCTAAATAATAGACCAAAGTTAAAAAAAAAAATATGTTTTTACCCAGAATTTCCAAACCATTTCTAAAAATCCCCCACATGAATGGAATTTGATGACAACAGAAATGCAACAATATGCAGAATTTGTCGAAAGAGTATAAATTGAAAATATTTTGCATCAGGATAGGTAGCTTTTGCCTTGAACCTTCCCTAGTGATAACCTATCGGACTTACTAACTAACCAATGGACGCGATGCCTTGAATTGTTCAGCTGTTTGTGTAAGCTAAGACAATAGATTTCACACAAAATATCTTCTAACACATCGTGGTTTTCACTGTTGTGTTCATTTTAGCCTTGAACGCTCCTAATTTTCATAAGTGCTTCTAGAGAATTTAGCCTCTTCATTCTCATAGAACCGGCCCCAGTTCGACACTCATATAGGTGATTCTTATTGTGAGTATCTCCTTATACTCGTCTTGATTTTATGCCTAAATCAAGATATAAGTAATCATTAAAAGTAAAGCTTATCCTTATACCCCTGCATACAACATATGTTGCAGATATCACTCTCACCATAGGAATAGGTACGGAATTTTAATCCCTTGGTGATTTATGGCGAGCCACACATAACTTAGTTGTCCTTTTGAACTTAGTTCTTGGGATCTCTAGTCATATAAGTAGGGTTACTATTGTGATGACTCTTATGTAATAGGCTTTAATCTCATCCCCTTCGATGAACTATACACTTGCTCTTTAGTCAAACATTTTGTTAACGGATCCGCAATATTCTCTTTAGATTTTATATAATCTATTGAGATTATTCCATTTGAGAGAAATTGCCTTACAGTATTATGTCGACGACGAATATGTGCGTGACTTACCATTATACATATGATTCTGTGCCATGCCTATTGCAGATTGACTATCACAATGAATGCAAATAGTTGGCACAGGTTTTGGCCACATTGGAATGTCTTCTAAGAAGTGACGAAGCCATTCTGCTTCTTCTCCTGCTTTGTCTAAAACAATAAACTCAGATTCCATTGTGGATCGTGCGATGCATATTTGTTTCGTAGACTTCCAAGAAATAGCAGCGCCTCCCAGAGTAAAGACATATCCACTAGTGGATTTTGAATCTTTAGTATCCGATATCCAATTGGCATCACAATAACTTTCAAGTACTGCTGGATATCGAGTAAAGTTCAAACCATGATCACGGGTAAATCTTAGATATCTAAGAACCCGAATGATCGCTTTCTAATGGTCTTCTCCGGGGTTACTAGTGTACTTACTCAGTTTACTGACAGCATAAGCTATATCAGGACGAGTACAATTCATTAGATACATTAGGCTTCCTATGATTTAGGAGTATTTTAACTGAGACACTGCATCACCTTTATTTTTTGATAAATAAAGACTGATGTCTACATGTTTTAGCTACATTCATATCATCATTGATAAATTTACCAAGAATTTTCTCAATATAATGTGATTGAGATAATGCATATCCGTCAGATGTTTTAGTAATTTTCATTCCTAATATAACATCTGCGACCCCCATATCTTTCATATCAAATCTTTTGTTAAGCATTTGCTTAGTTGATTTGATCATATTTTGACTGCTTCCAATGATAAGCATGTCATCCACATAAAGACAAACTATGACATATCACTGGTCAGTGTTTTTAACATAGACGCACTTGTCACATTTGTTTATCTTAAACCCATTAGTAAGCATAGTATGATCAAATTTTTCATGCCATTGCTTAGGTGCTTGTTTTATTCCATAAAGTGATTTTACAAGCCGACAAACTTTCTTTTCTTGCCCCGGCACTACAAACCCTTCGGGTTGCTCCATATAGATCTCTTCATTCAGATCACCGTTCAAGAAAGCTGTTTTAACATCCATTTGATGTATTTCTAAATTAAACAACGCTGTTATAGCAATAAGCATGCGAATGGATGTTATTCTTGTCACATGAGAATATGTGTCAAAATAGTCCAGACTTTCCTTTTGTCTGTAACCTTTTACTACAAGTCTTGCTTTATACTTGTCTATTGAACCATCTGCTTTCATTTTTCTCTTGAATATCTACTTATATCCAAGAGGTTTAGAACCAGGTAGAAGATCTACCAATTCCCAAGTATGATTTTACATAATGGATTCAATTTCATTATTTATAGCCTCTTTCCACAAAGGTGCTTTAGGACCTGTCATTGCTTCCTTAAAGCTTTGAGGTTTATTTTCTAACAAGTATGTCAGAAAATCTGGACCAAAGGATTTTGATGTTCTTGCCCTCTTACTTTGTCTTGGTTCATCACCAGTTAAATCCTGTTGGTCGAGACCATTACTAGTCTCTTGTATTTGATTGTCATTAGTCTCTTGACTTTGTGTACAATCATAAGTTCTTTTTTGTGAACTTAATTTCTGTCTTTTTTTGTAAAGAAAGACATGTTAAAAAAACACAGTATTCTTTGACTCTATAATAGTGTTCACATTTATATCAGGTATTTCTGATTTATAAGTCAGAAACTGATATGCACTACTATTTTGAGCATAACCAATAAATACACAATCCACTATTTTTGGTTCAATCTTAGTCTTTTTAGGAATATGAACTTCAACTTTTGCCAAACACCCCCACAGTTTTAAGTATTTGTAGAAAGGCGGTCGACCTTTCCATAATTCATAAGGAGTGTTATTCAGTGTGTTTGGTTTGAGTTTTTTGAATTAAGTTTTTTAAAAGTTGAGTTTTTTGGTTTTTGTGTTTTTTTGTTTTTAGTGAATATTTTTAAAATTTTAAACATTTTTTTTACGTTTTTAGATGCACCTTACTTAGATGTATCTAAAAAGTAAAAAATTTGTGAAAAAATATTTTTAAAAATTAATAAATACATAAAAATACAAAAAATGTACTGAATTCTCGTATTTTTTTTTTATATTTTTGGTATTTAGTGAATTCTTAAAAGGTTTTTTTCAAATTTTTTTTTTTTACTTTTTAGGTATATTTATGTTAGGTATGTCTAAAAATTAAAAAAATTGCTCAAAATATTAAAAAAATTCAGTAAAAACAAAAAAACACGAAAAATAAGAAAGTAGAATTTTCTGAAAAGTGTTTTTGAAAAATGATAACCAAACATAGTTTCTTGTGGGGTATTCTGTTAAGAACATAATTAGCAGACAATATTGCTTCTCTCCATAAGTTCTGTGGTAAGCTTGAACTTAGTAACATGTCATTCATCATTTCTTTTAAGGTTCTATTTTTCTTTTCAGCAATTCCATTTTGCTGAGGAGAATAGGGTGCTGTAGTTTGGTGAATAATGCCATGTTGTGCACAAAATTCATTTAATGGTGCATCATATTCACCACCCCTATCACTTCTAACCATTTTAATGGTTTTTCCAAGTTGATTTTCAACTTCAGTTTTGTAGAGTTTAACCATTTCTAAGGCTTCATCTTTGCTTTTAAGTAAGTATACATAACAATATCTTGTGCAATCATCAATAAATGTTATGAAATACTTTTTGCCTCCTCTAGTTTGAACAAATTTAAGATCACAAACATCAGTATGAATTAATTCTAGAGGTTCGGTTTTTCCTTCAACCGATTTAAATAGAGCCTTAGTTAGTTTTGCTTCTACACAAATCTCACATTTGTGATTAGGATCAATTTCAAACTTTGGTATATAATCCAAACCAATTAATCTACGCAAAGCATCAAAATTCACATGTCCTAATCTACCATGCCATAAATTCGACTAAAAATATAAGCAAAAGATGTGCTATTCTTATTAATAGGAACTTTTGGTACAACTGCCATTACATTCAATTTAAAGAGACCATCACTCATGTATCCCTTTCCAACATACATACCACTCTTTGTTAATACAAATTTATCAGATTCAAATACAAGCCTAAAACCATTTTTACTTAATAAAGAGCCAGAAACCGAATTCTTCCGGATGTCAGGTACATGCAGTACGTTGTTGAGGGTAAGTTCTTTCTCTAATGTCATCTTCAAAATCACCTTTCCTTGTCCACCTACAGTAGAAGTAGAAGAATTTCCCATGAAAAGTTGTTCACCATTTGCAGCCTCATTGTAGGTAGTGAACATCTTCTTGTTCGCACAAATATGACGAGTTGCCCCAGTGTCAACCCATCATTCCTTGGGATTTCCAACCAAATTAGCCTCAGACACCACAGCAGAGAGGAATTTCCAACCAAATTAGCCTCAGACACCACAGCAGAGAGGAATTTCCAACCAAATTAGCCTCAGACACCACAGCAGAGAGGTTGATGTCATTCACCCCGTCAGAGATGTAATCTAATTTTGTCACATTGGCCTGATTGGTGGTCTTCTTGTTTGTACTTCCGCGATCCTTCTTAGGGCGGCGACAATCAGAAGCTCGATGTCCAGTCTTGCCACAGTTATAGCATTTTCCTTTAAACTTCTTGTTGCCATTGTTATCGCCTTATTTAGGACCATCTCTAATAAATTTCCTCTTTTTGTTATGTGGTTTATGAACTTGTTCAACCACATTAGCTTTGGACTCAATGAGATTTTTCCCATTCCTCTTTTCAGCCTTACGATTATCTTCCTCAATTCTCAGTCTTACAATAAGTTCATCCATGGTCATCTCTTTGCGTTTATGTTTTAAATAATTTTTGAAATCTTTCTAAGCCAGTGGTAACTTTTCTACTAAAGCAGCGACTTAGAAAGACTCGCTCAGAGACATACCCTCAGAATGAATATCATGTAAAATTAATTGAAAATTTTGAACTTGAGAAATTATCGTTTGGGAGTTTACCATAACGAAGTCCAGAAATTTACCAACAACAAATTTCTTCGTGCCGGCATCCTCTGTCTTGTATTTCTTCTCCAAAGAATCCCATAATTCTTTTGCTGTTTTCAGAGGGCTGTAAACATTATACAGCATGTTGTCAAGGTCATTGAGGATGTAGTTTTTGCATAGGAAATCTAAATGTTTCCAAGCATCTACAGTGGCAACAACTTGCCGATCACTTTCACCCTCTTTAAGTGCTGGAGCCTCTTCACGGAGAAACCGGGACAAATTTAGAGTTGTAAGATAAAACAGCATCTTCTGCTGCTATCTTTTAAACTCAGTACCGTTAAATTTTTCCTCTTTTTCTCCATGATTTATTGGTACTTGAACATGGTTCTAGATAAAAACCGGTGTTGTCGTAACAATTGGAGTGCCACTTCCAGTTGCAGTAGCCATAATATCTAATTACAAAAAAAAAAAAAAAACCGAAACACAAAATAATTTTATTTTCCTTGTTACTAAAACTAGAAAAATAAAATACCAAAATAATTTTTTCTGTAACACAAATTAATATTCTGCAATTGTTAATAACACCAGTATATTACTGCTAGTTGTCAAAGAAAAAGACAGTAAATTACTACTATCTGTCAAACAGTATATTACTACTATTTGTTTTCCAACCAGAATATCACTTTGTGAAAAAACAAAAAATCAAATACAATGAAGACACCAAAAATATTCTGTCTTAAGATTGTTAGACAATCTTCATTGTATTAGACAAAATAAATTATGTTGTGTACTTAATAACAACTAGAATACAGAAGAAATAAAGGAAATGAGAGAATTTGTTTGATTACAAAAATCAAACCAGGAAAAATAAAATAAAATAAATAAAAATAGATTTTTGTTTTGTTACAAAAATAAAATCAAAATCTGATTTAAATAAATAAATAAAAACAGAAAATAAATAACCAACTTACTTGATTAATTTCTTGAATAATATTCTGATCAAGTCCAGTGTTTGACACTGTGTCCTTAAGACAGATTCGTCCTCTGCACGGTGCTTTTAGAATATGGACGTTTATCTCCCAGGATAAAATGATCAATCAACGAAAAATAACAGCACTACAAATTTTTCGTACAACGAACACACTAAGTGTATATACTCTTTAACACAGAAAATTAATGCAGCAATATGAAGAGAATAATAGCAGAATTATTTTGGAAGAAATTATTGAATGAAAACATCAAATGAGGGCTAGTCTATTTATAGATGTAGTGGATTGAACAGGTAGCATACCTGTTTGAACAGGTACTGAACCTGTTGGTTTGAATTGGTATTGTTTGGGTTCAAATTCAAATAGATAAAATAGAATTGCACAGATTTACATCTGTTCGGGTTTTCTGAAATTTAAACAGATTCAAATCTGTTCGGGTGGGAGAAAAACGGACCCAATTTTGAATTTAATTTTCGAAAAACAAATTGAAAAAATTAGAATTTAATTTTAGAAAAATAAATTTCAAATGTTTTTGGCCTAAAAAGATAGATATTGGGCTGGACAAGCCCAACCCAACCTTACACCTGTGCCCAAACCCAGCTCGCTTGGACGGACGGCGGTGCGCGTATGTAGTTATTTTTGGGTCCAATGGGTCTAGCCCAATTTGCCTATAACCTCTCCCTTCTACAAACTTGGGGTGCCCCTTAGGGCCCTCCCCAAGTTATAATTCCAAGCTATATAAACCCATAAAATTCTTCCCACCAAACCAATGTGGGACAAGTCATTTTCCAAACCTTAAGGAATTTCCTACCAAAAACTCCATTTCCATGGAGCTCACTTTGGCTTCAAATTCCCATTCACCCAATAATAGTTTTGAGCAACCAAATATACCACGTGAATCACAACGCGGTATAGAACGCGTTACCACTTAGACCCGCCAATTTTAGCGCACGGGTCCCACTTAAATAATAGACCAAAGTTAAGAAAAAATTTCTGTTTTTACCCAAAATTTCCAAACCATTTCTAACATATTTTTCATAATGACCTGCAAAATGCTTTCTTTTTTGATGAAACAATAGCCAAAGGTGTTTTTGCTTAAAAGCACCAAACAGTGCCAAAGCTATTTGAAAATTTGATTAAAAGCTACCACACCACCAAATGAGACCTTATCCCTTTAGGCCTCATTTGCTTCGTGAACAGAAATTATCTTATTTATGATTCGATTTTAACAACCATGATGGCAGAAAGATATTCCAAGCTCATGTATGGTTTTATTTTTCTACCAATAGCATGATAGATGTTTTTTAACTTTTTATTATTTTCATTTCTAAAATATGAAAAACAAAAAATGAACAAAATGAAACACAAAAGAAAAAAAATTCAATCTGAATTACAATAACACATGGTTTGATTTGCAATTATCATTCATGAAATTAAACCCAATCATTAATGCCAATTTGTAAACATTGTTTTCAGAACAAGTACACCTAATATTCCTTATCTCATTTTTTTTTTCAGAGCTAAAACAAATCTTTAGCCAGACCCTCATGACAACCAAGTTTGGTTGTGCATTGCTGTACCTTCTAATGTTCAACGATTAAAGATCCCACTTATATCTTTGATCTTATACTAATTGATTATCTAATCAAATTTGATGTGTTTGGCAGGGCATATCCCAGATAGATAATTATATATATTCTTGCTTTTCCTAGGAAACTAGCTTTAGTTTGTTTACTTCATTAATTATTCTATATACAACACCTTTATTTTGGAAAAGTTTTGGATAAGTGTCTCACCACAAAGTCAATGACAATACACATCTCAGAGGGAACTTTTAAATACACCCATCAATTTTCTTTCTATATTCACATAAATAATTTTTTAAATTTTTCTTTGTTTTTGAGATATAAAGTTTGCAATATATGTATAATGGGCACAGTTTGAAATTAAATGGGTAATCTCGAAGATACCGCAAAGATGTGAAACGACCAGTAGAGGCTTTGTTTTAATTAGCTAGCTCTAATCAAAGAGAAAGATTGAAAGAGACCATGTTTTGTTGTAGTTTCAACAAGTTAAAAATTGATAATTTAAGAAAGCATTTAGTTCTAAATTTTTTTATAATCAATTCTTTTTTTAAAAAAAATTCATTGAAGTTATTTTTTTTTATCTCTTGAGCTTTAAGCAAAAATTAGACTAGACACGCTGACACAAAATTCAAAAATAAAATAACCATAAACATCCACCAAACGAGCTTACAGATAAGATTATTTTCACTGAGATTGGATTCACTAAAATTGAATATTGTAATTTCACAGGTGAAGTTTGCATATAGTGGGATTAGTTTGTACTTGTCTTAATGATCTGAAATCATTCATTTTATATGATAATCTAAAAAAGAATATACGTGTAAAAAATTAAGTTGATTAGGCATTAATTTTTACATGATCAAATCATATATATATATATATATATATATGTATCATAACAAATGAACGATTAGTTCTTAAAAACATGTATGTCATATAGATAACAATGTATTGTGCTTTTCTGTACCCTCCTTCGTAGAGGAAATAAATACAAATAGAGAGACTTGTGTTGGACCATGAAGGTTGAATCTCACATCAATTAAAAGGTAAAGTAAGTGGGTGTTCAATTATGTAAGGTTCTCATTATTTCCTCCCTCTCTAAAACTCTCTCTCTCTCTCTCTCTCTCTCTCTCTCTCTAAAAACCTCCGCCCCAGGCTTTTTTGAGGCAGGCCGGCCACCGCCTTTGGCTATGGTGGTCGGCTGGCCTAGCTCTTTCCGGTGTTTGTTTGTTAGTTATTTCCTTCAATAAACTTGATTCCCCCATTTTCGCCCCCTAGGTGTGTTTGCGTTGCTACGGTAGAAGTTTCTTTCTTGGTGATTCGGGGCCCAGTTTAGCTGCTTTATCAGGGGACGTCCAGGATCTTCATTCGAGCGCTCTTCTGCAAGTAGGAGCTTGAGGGATGAACTCTGGTTCAGATTTGGAGGAGAAGTATCGATACTTTGGTTGGTCGGAAACATGGGTGTCGTAGGCGTTTTCAGATCTGTCTGGTTTTCATTCGTGCACTCCTCTCCGAGTGAGAGTTTGAGGGGTGAAGAAGAGCTGCAATGGGTAATAATTTTGGGAGAGGATATGAGAGTAAGATAGCGATGGCAATGAGTAAGAAGAAGAACTGTTGGGAGATGATATAGGAGTGATTTAGCGGTGGCAGTGGGTGATGATCTGCAGTGGGTGGAAATGCAGGGGAGTTGGAGCTGCAGTGGGTGTCTTCGGCAGATGTGTGGAGTGGGCAGCAGCATAGGCGTGATGATCTGCAGTGGGTGGAAATGCAGGGGATTTGGAGCTGCAGTGGGTGTCTTCAGCAGGGGAGTTGCAGCAGGGGAGTTTTCCGGTGTTGGCCGTGGAGTCTTCTTCAGCAGGGGAGTTTTCCGGTGTTGGCTGTGGAGTCTCCTCGGTCGGATTAGCAGCATAGGTCTGGAGTGGTTGGTGTGGGCAGCAGCTCTGGCGTAGTTGGTGTATTGCAGAAGCTTAGGGGAGGCGTGGGCAGCAAACTAGGCGTAGGTGGTGTAGCAGCAGAGGCGTGGTCTTGGCCACATGGGTTGATTGAATAGATTTTAGTTTGGGTGGTATGGACTGCTTGAGTGTTGGAAAAATTGTGATTTGGTGGGTTGATTTTGTGGGGTGTCATGTATTTTATTTTTAGTTAAGTCCTTCTTAACTTTTTTTTTTTTTTTTAAAAAATGAAAAATGAGAGGCCAAGGGGTTGGTTGTATGAATACGAACAGCAGTAGTAGGGGTATTTTTATACTTTCCGAATCTCTCTCGATGTTTGTCATCTTCTTGTACCTTTAATTTCATGCTGTTAAATAAAATTTTTCTTTGCTGATCAAAAAAAAAAAAAAAGATAACAATGATTTGATGGTATGACAATTGTTATTGGATCAACCGAACTTTTTTGCATGAATAATTTTCTTAGCTGATTATATAAGATAAACGGTTTAGATTACTGAAATATGTCTAAGTTAGTTCCATAATAAGTCGGAAAAAAAAGAAAAAAGAAAAAAGGAAAAAAGTGTAGCATTATTAAACAATTTTTTTATTTTTTTTTAATTTGCCAATTGTAGCAAGCATTAGGGATAAGATGCCGAAATTATGACAAGGAAATAACAAACTGAAAGTATATCATTGACTTATTTTGCATACAATATGCTTTGCCTTATTTGCCTAGAAGAGTAGCAAAATGATAAAAGATTATACTGTATACCATATTTTGAGTTTGAGTGATTCTAAAATTTAGTAGTCTCTTCAATTATTACCATGTTACACACTAAAGTTTGTCATTAGTTAATATTTACTCAGTGTAAGTATACATATCTAGAAAATATAATTAAAAAATATATTCAAAATTGACCATCAATAGTCCAGATGGATTCATGATATTAGTTCATAACAAATACTTTCAATATGGATTATAAATCTCACATTCTACACAATTTTTTATATATTTTCTAGTTTGAGAGTTGTTCTGTTTTGTTTGGCATGTGAGGTTGAGATTATTTTATTCACAAAAAAATAAAATAAATTTAAAATATAATAAAATAAAATGTCACATTCAAATCATAATTATTTTATTTTTTTATTAAAAAAAATAAAAAATTAATTCTAAACTAGACTTTTTAACTTAGACTAACCAAAAAAAACTAAACGAAGGCTTACTCTCAAATTCCCCATAAGTGCAAATAATTATTTTGGTACAACACTCCAGCGAGATCATGTGATGAATAGCACATTATCGGTAGAAGAAAAGAAAATCGGGGCGTTTTGAGGTCACATGGGAGGATTTAATTCCAGCTGTATCCTTTTCTACTGTCTTCCAGATGACATCAAGCAAAAAGCCTGGCCTTACTATTTCCATGTAAGTTCCATTAATTATTACATTATTTTCCTGTATGATTAATAATGCATGGGTACCACTTATGGAATTACTTCTATCCGTACAATTATTTTCTATATTTTGATATATTTTATTTTGCAAGTTTCATTCTGAGCCCATTAAGATAATTTAAACCGTTTATCTTATAAAGTAAAAATTATTTGTACAAAAATTAGTGTCATCAAATATCAATAAATAGATAGAAAAAATTATATTTTATTTTATAAACTGAGTTGTTTCAGTTTAAATTCATAGTTATTGTCAATTTTAAAAATATATATAATTTATTCCTGTATCTAATAATATTTGATGAAACTTATTTTTTGTACAAAACATATTGTGAAATTTATAAAATAAAAGTTTGAATTATCATTGTGAGCCAAACCCATAAATTAGAGTATAGAAAAGTATAGAAGATGGTGATAAGAAGATGGCTACCCCTCTACTCATATCTACCTATCTATTATTTTTATTTTTATTTTTTTTTGTCCCACACAATTTACATCAATAGGATCGATTGGTAGTTGTTGATAGGGAAATATCACAAAAGGTGTCAAATTTCTTTTCATATGATTTGATTTCGTAACCTCTACAAAACTATTAGGCTAATATCATTAATTTAAAATAAAAGCAAAATAAAATTGACTATGTACTTAATATTGATATATATATATATATATATATATGTAAAAAATAAATATATAAAAAGGTAAATTACACTTTGCCCTTTTATATTTGACGTTTTATTAATTTAGCCTTTAAAGTTTTTTTTCTCCTCCTTTGATTCTTCGTATTTTAAGTTTATTTTAATTTACTTTAAAAGCAAAATTTATGTTCAAAATTAAACAAAAAAATAACATATTGATAGTCGCGTGACATATAAATATTTTATTATATATAAATCACACATTTGACACAACTTAAATCTCAATATAATAATATATTTTTATGTTATGTGACAACTAGCATTAGAGTATTTTCTGTCTAATTTTGAATAGAAGCTAGTTTTAAGAGTCAATTGAAAAAAAAGTGAAAAAAAATAAAAAAATAACCAAATATAAACTAGACAAAGTGTAATTTATCCTATCTATCTATCTATATAATAAGGGAGGAAAGTTTTTGAATCTTGACAAGACTTTTGTCTATTTGTCAAAATATACACCATTAGATTGATTCAATCCAATGGTTGAAAATGTCTCACTCTCCTTTGGACATTTCAATGGTTCAGATATTTTTGGGTAAATATCAATGCTTGAGATCAGTTTGGGTAAATATCAATGCTTGGGTGAAAATGTCTCTCTCTCTGTGTCCCTCCCTATCTCTCTGCTTTTTTCTCACCCTCAGAATTGAATCACACAGACGTCTTCACTGTTTCTCTCTCTAATTTTGATTTCAAAATTTGAAACTCCATTCTCTCTCATACCTCTTCCTCTTCTCCTTCCTCTTCCCACCACACATCTTCCTCTTTCCACCAAGCGTTCTCTCTCTACAAGTTTGATCTCCTATGGTGATTTTCGGAATATAGCCCTGGTGGTGATTTCTACCATCTGCCTCAATCTCTGTCTCCTCTCTCTCTACGCAGCTCCAAGGTAGAAACCTATCCTCCCTGTTCTGAAGATGGTGATGAGCCACCCAATGGGTCTTTCTCAATTCTTCTATTCATGCAATCGCTCTAGAATTCTTAATCGACCAAACCCATCTGGGTTTTGTTACTGGCGTAACGCAGTTCGATTGAAATCGCTCCGAAAAACACAGGTTTGGTCTTGATTTGATTTGATCGATGTGGGTTTTGGTGTTATTGTCAATGATGTGTCTTTTGGTGACTAATTAGATAAGTGTTTGTGTGGTTGGAAAATTGGGTAGGTGTTGGATTGAAGAGAAGATGTGATTGTAAGCTAAGCTTTTTCAGTCCCTATCAGAAGTGTTTGTGAGTGAAAGAGAGAGTTGTTTTGGAGCATTCAGTTCTTGCAAAGAGAAATCTGAGACTCAAAACAGAAGGTAAGGGCATGAATATGATTTTATGTAATTGTATGATTATTATTTTTTTGGTGTATTAAAGTTTGTGATTTTTTGAGTTATGGGAGATGGGTTTGAGCTTTATTGACCTATTCAACTCTTGGTTATGGCCTGAATAAGGATATGGTCTTTTGTGTACCTGTTTAGTCTATCCTATGGATGCCCTGCTGTGACTGATATATACCCCATTTTATGCATTGGTAAGGATTAATATTTCTATTTGATTCCAGCCAAAATGTTTTAATTTTTTAAGAAACTGAAATGAAACACCAATGGAATACCAAAATTCTATTGTTTCCATTAAAACACAATAAAACCCAATGCAAAATACTGAAACCATAAGTTGTGTCAACATGAATTTAGAATGTCATGAAAAGAATTTAGTATTTTTGACTTCTTAATGGCTTTTAATATTTATGACTTATTTATCACTTTTCGTGTAGGCTATGTAAACCTAAATTTTAACCACATTCCAGGCTAGGTGTTGTACCACTCCGTTCTTTTCCCACTGATAGTGATCAATCATTTCATAAAGTTGTTTGAATTTACAAAGCTTGTTTGCTACTTTTTGATAATTCATAGTTGGCAACCGTTATGATTGTAGAAGGCTGAGTTATTTGTCATTATGTTAATCAAGGCATATTTGGCTTTTTGGAGACTCTTATACATGTTTTATGGAACAGGTGGAGCAATAGCAAGTTGCAAGTCATTGTTGGTACGGTATGTACAGATGGCATTTTCCTGCCAATAATTTTATAGAAATCCTGCCTATCATTTTGAAACATATACTTCTTCTACAGGTAGCATTTGGAATGGGAATCAACAAACTAGATGGTTAGTATTTTACCTGTCTATTCTTTTGATCTATTGCTTCTCATATGAAATGATACATCGATACATGAAAGCGACCCTAAAAATGTGTTTATTTCATTATTTTGATAAAGTTTCTAATGTGCATATGAATATTATTGCCCTGCTTATTCCAGATTTAAAATTTTATATACGTTGTAGTCAGGTTTGTCATCCATCACAGCCTAAGCAAGTCGCTAAGCCTATTATTTCCTTTCTTTCTTTCTTTCTTTCTTTTTTTTCCTCTCATTTTTTATTTTACTTTCAGAGTGAGGATTGTAAGTTTTGATAAAAAATAAAACAAATTATGCTTTTAGCTTTGCCAGTTAAACAATGCTGAGATTGGCTCAATGAGGTTTAGAAAGAATTTGTAAAAAAAAAAAAAACAGTAAAGAGGTCTAGAGTAACAAAAGTCAGTTTTAAGCCAATTGACCGTTTTGATTTTTCTTCAAATATTTGGTTTTGGAATTACATTAATTAAGTAGACTATCTATGTTATTAGTTAGTCATCTTGGAGTAATGAGTGATGGCATAAACTTACTTTATGCTTGAAGTAGTTTAGACCTGCTTTATACTTTTAATTGGATGATTATGCATAATGGTACCTCATAAGTGAAGAAGAAGGTAGTTTCACTATCAACCCTTAATGTTTGTTTCAGCTATTCAAAAATAGGCACTTAAATAGCTTACAAAAGCCTAGGCCCAATTCAGACCAAGGTTTTTTAAATAGGCACTTAATATGGAAAGAAGGTTTTTGAATTTGTCCTACGTGGCAAGAAATTGTTTTAGAGATACATTTATAACCAGCGGTTCAGATCAATCCTAATCAAAATCTAAGGGCCAAATACATAACATTGTCTGCCTTTTGGATTCCTGCTAATGAGTACCAAACACACCTCCCTATTTCTCTCTCACAGACATCCTCCTCTCTCTCTCTTTTATCCTCATTTCAAATTTTAGTCTCTCTCTCTCTCTCTCTCTCTCTCTCTCTTCTACCCACTCTTCCTTCTTGGCTTTACCTATGGTAACTTGGTTGAGATTTGAGTGCAGTGTTTGATCAAATGCAAGGTAGATCGGTCGACGCAACCAGCGAGAAAGAGATCGGTATCCTCTTTAAATGTTTCCTCCATTTTCTAGGCATATCTAGGGTTTCTCGGTTCAAAATTTTTTTTTTTTTGGTTGATTGTTCTTTTTCGGCTTTTTTTTTTTTGTTTTATGTGTGTCTCTTTGTATGCATTCATTATGTTCTGTAAAATGCCTCACATAGGTCTCTGAAATATTTTTCTAAAATGGGTTTCCAAAATGCCTCAAAATTTTTATTTGGGTTTTCGTTGGGTGTCTAAATTTTTATGTCATTTGTTTCTCATTTGGGTTTGATTGTGTTTCTCATTTATATTATGTGATTTGTTTCTCATTTATATTGCCTCAATTAAAATCTGTCTCTTTACGCCTCTATATTTTGTGTGTCTTCATGCATATACCATGTTCGATAAAATGCCTCAATTAAAATAGTTTAATTTTTAATGCTAGCTGCTGATATAATTCTACTTTTTTTGTTGTTAAAATAGTGAGTGAATTTATTATAACAGGCCAAGTAAATGTAGTGTATGGTGGTAAGGTTTAGCAAAAATAGAGGTATATTCAAATCGGTGATACAAACAGTGGGAGTTGGATGTTATTTTTAATAATAAACAGTAGGCAAATTTTGGACAAGGGATAATGGAGCTTGACAGGTCTACACTTTTTTAAGCTGAAGTTTTTCTTATCTCTCTAAGGATTTTGTATTTATTGTTGTGGGAGTTAAAATATTGCTGGCGATGTGTAAACTAAACGTGCACTTCTTTGATTGATGAGTGTTGAAAGAGTGGCAATCTCGAGTGAGCAACAATTTGTGCATACTTCGTTCAATTTGTTTGAAAAGATATGATAAATGGCTCATGTTAAATGTTTTTGACATTGTTGGTATGAAGATTTGAGAAAGTTAGGACTTTGATGAAGAATGTTTCAGTTACATCACAATTTCCTACATTCATCAATTGAACAAGAAGGGTAACACAGCATCCAAAGGTAAAAGCAATGTTGTCTGAACTGAAAATGGTTCAAGGCATGTTAGTATAAGTTCGCTCCTATGAAGGATTAATTTAGTAATATATTTGGGTGATCCACATGGAAATGAAATTTTATCTTTGATGTAGGAATAGAGAAGCTTTCAATAATATAAGGATCGTTTGTTCTTTAAACCAATGCTAGCAAGCATAGCATTGTAACATACAATATAATGAAGTAGAACTGTGGACAAAACATGTTTGTGTGTGTATACATGAAGTGTTTATCTGTAAGCCAATAAATGATTGTGATAAAATAAACACTAATTTACAATTTCTAAGGTGCACAAAAGATCTCTCCCTGATTTGGAAACAAATTCTATCCGTCCAAAATAAACCAGTACACAGAAGTGATCAACGGATACTAGATTTTAGTTTGGTCCCTTTCATGATGATGCATATTGTTCTAAATGAAATAGTGAAATTTTGTGGGGATTACCTTGGCTTAGAAATTAGGAGTAGTTAACAAGTGAAGGACGCAATCATGTATTTCCAGAATTAACTGATAGAATTTTTATGCCCTTTTGAGGAGCCTTCTATTACCACTAGAATTAAGAAAGTGGAAAAAATGACACAAACTATACAAAATTTCAATATATATATATATATATATATATTTAGTATCTTTATAAAAAAATGACATAAATTTTACACATTGCAACATGATACGTATAAATTACAAGTATGTTTTGATCCTAACATTAGGCACAGGCATACACTAATATATAGATATAGCTCATTCTCTTCTCTTTCCTCATTTCAATACACAGCTACACTACAGCATCAGCAAATGGCTCTGTTTCTCTCTCTATGCTCTGTTTTGTTCATCTTCTCTCTCTACAGCATTTATGCTTCCGCAGCTCTTCCTCTTATTCAACCACATCTTGATGGTAAGCACTCCCTCACTCCCTTTTACTTGCTTTATATACATCTCACATTACATCTCTGTTTCTCTTTTTGGAAGAAATTGCTTGAATGTGATGTGGTTTAGTTCTGATTTGGTTTGTAAATCAACAAAGTTTTTTACTTTTTAGAGTAACTCTAACACTGCATTTCACTTAACAAAAGTATATATAAAATAATTTTACTTTTTAATTTTATCTCACAACTTTACCTAATATGTGTACTCCAACAACAATTGCTACTCATGAAATTAGTTTGCCTAGCTTTTAGAACTCTCTAAATGTAGTTATCCAAAAGTGTGAGGCAAAATGTAAATCCATTCTTGGTGAGTTTGGGACTACCAAAAAAAATAGAGTTTTTCCTTTTAGTATTTTTTTTTTTTAAAAAAAAATTTGTGTACAAAAAATTTACTTTTCAAGTCAAATCTACTAGATCTAAAAAAACAAAAACAAAAACAAAAACAAACAAACAAAACAAAAAATTGAAAAAAAAATCTTCTAAAAGGTTCATTAAAAATAAAAGTCTTTCATTTTTTTTTTTTTTTCCGTCTTAGTTGAATATAAAAATGTAATATTTTCTAAAAGGCTACCTATAATTTTTCCTTTTTTATTTTGAAAATTTATGCTAGACTCGAGAGTATTTTGTTGCAATTTCTACTTATAAAACATAAATAAATTAAATAAGTTTAAAAAAATTGAACATAAAAATTGAAAATTGAGAAATAATTGCATTTACCTTTAGTGCCCATTTCCCAAAATAGGCACATTTCTCTTTCATCTTTATCCTAAATAACATCCAAGTGGTAAACTCACATGAATATTATAAAATTTTATGTTCCACAGTTATCTTAGTAGTTTACATAGATTTTAATGTTTACTATTTGGGCGTTGTTTTTATATATTTTTGAAATGTGACACTTTTGCCAAGTAAATTTTAAATTTTCTACTTTTTTCCACGATATGTACTATGAAAATATGTCATGTTCCTAAATATTCCTATCTAGACTTTATGTCCCTAAATAATTTTTTGAAATATGTCATGTTCCTAAAGTAATCTTTCTTTTTTAATCTTCTTCCTTATTCATTCTAAATACTCTACCACTGTTGATTGGATATGAATCTATAGGAATATGTTAGTTTTGATGCTCATTTTCTTTGAAAAAATTCACAATAGTTTTAAAGTTTGTAATACTTTATTTACCAATGTGAGCACTTCCAAATTGAGGCATGAGTTATAGTTATAAAGGTAAATTCGTGATTTAATTGTTAAGCTTCGTTGGAGGGTTTATTTAATATGATTTGAATTTTCTGGCTAGAGGATCATGTATATTTTTGGATCTCAATTAAAATATTATATTGTCCTTCGTCTCTCTTTTATTTTTATTTTATATTTTTTAACCTTTATAATTAACATTGTTTCCAACTGGTTTGTTTTCTTGATGGGAACTCAAAGCAACATATTCATCCAAAAATAAATATTAAACACAAGGTAAACTTTAATTGCTTTTTGAATTTTTTTTTTTCATACTCATTTTATAAATTTGAATTTAATTATTTGTCGGTTTACAATCTTCAAAAATTCTTATCCATTGTTTAGTCATGATGTGTAGGCATAAAAATAAATAAGGTAAACTTATAACGTTTTTTTTTTAAATATTTGGTCAGTCATGTAACTTTTGTTTTCTATGAAATACATGTCTCACATTCCTTTTTTAGGTTTCCATTGAACAATACTCTCAATGAGTTAGAAGAGTGTAAGAATAGCCTAGACTCTTGCATTGGGAAAAAATACACAGATTAGTAGGTACTTGGATTATTTTTCTCTTACAAGGTTGTCTTCCACTATCAACTGAATTTTGTTTTATATCATGGTTTTGGTATTGAATTTTGCTTTTTGTTTGGTTGTTTTCTTTTTCTTATTGTATCAAACATGATGTTTTCACTACAATAGGTTTTTAGGTAGCTACAGTTTGGAGGTTTGTATGATTTGTTGTCATTCTCAATTTCACTCTCTAAGCTATTGTTCTCTTTCTATTCATTTATCTACTTTAATAGTGCAGACCCATGTCTATTCACTTGAACATGGAATGACAGGTTTTAATTGACCATAATAGTTGCATTGCTTTAAACGGTGATGTTGGCATTTGCAAGAGAGTTTGAAGTTATTGTATTGCGTTGTGGATATCTCAACATTGAATCATGTATCATATCAATTCTCTTTAATGTAGCATGCTACTTTCTGTCTACCAAGTTACTAACCTAACTTTCACAATTTGCATTAATTTCTCACAAGCCAGTGGAAGCAAGAGCAAGATGGTGATAATCATGATCATGTTGCTTAGAGCTTTAGAGCCTTGAATAGATAACCATAAGTGATGATGTACTTGGATGAAGATTATAACTCTGTTTTGTCATCACTTGAATTATGAAGCTATGTGAATTTCGGAAATTTAGGAATCATTGTTATTACATTGTTCTGTACTTTGAATCATTGTGCAAGTAGAGAGATTGGACAGTTGTCTCATGTATCATTTTAGATGGTCAAGTTTAAGTTTAAACATTTTGTCAGATCTCATACAGCTAAGATCAAGAAGGTAGCTTTTTTAAAGTATCTTGAATATTTTGGTAAGACTGATTATTTCTTTCTAAGATCAAATGGTGAGAGATTGTTTTTTCACCTTTAAATTCCCTCTCAAATGTGTCATGTTTGTTGATAAATTCTACCTTTAAAGATCTCTCAATTTTTTGTAACTGGCTTCACTTCAAAGCTCACTCCACAAACCTTTATCCATCTCTACTCTCTTTAACCATCTGCATTTTATCCCATTCATTTTCTCTTGACATGTGGGTATGATCTAGGTTTGATCTTGAGGGTTCATTTCGTTGGGATTGTGTAGTTTTTTTTTTTTATAGGTATGTGTAGCTCATTTATTGTTTCAGGACTCAATTTATGGGTATGTGATTATGTTCATATTTTTTAATTCATAGTTATTTATTTTTATTTTTTTTAGAGGTCCGTAGTTATTGATTTTTTGTTTGTTTTCTTATTATTATGCTATCTACTTTAACCAAGAGGAGTCTGGCTGATGGAATTGCCCAATTTTAATTTTGGTGTCATTTTGAAAGGAAAAATGAGTAATATTGAATTTTCAAATTACTTTCCAATTAACTTTTTAGTTTTCTTCTAATCTCATTTTCTATCGGCTTTTATTTGTTGATCAGATTTTCATCTATTTTGTGTTTGAGTGATCTAATGAAAATTATTGTTTTTGTTTATGTTAGGTTTTTATTATTGGCAACCCCGTTTGACAAAACTCCTTTGAGTTGTAATTTTATTCGCATTTTTATTTCAGTGAGGCTATGAGTTTATTAGATGCGAATCCAACCCGAATCGAGCCTTGCAGATCAGTTTGTGATGTTAATGTTTTCAAGATTGCCACTTCGCTGATTATGACGGGGGTCGAGCTGCCCTGTCAGCTCGCGGCCCGAAGCAAAATGCAAAAATGCATTCAAAGTTGCCTGTCCGTTCATGTTATACTTTTCAAGATTTTCCAGTTTTGGCCTTCCCGTTCGAGCGGGGAAATGGACGCTCGAGCGGGGTTTGCAAGCTCACAGTATCTCTGTTTTGCCTGAAAAAATACTGGAATGTGTGATTCTCCGCTCGATCGGGGAAACGGACACTCAAGCGGGGAGCCTACATGAAATCACAAAATATGAAGTCTCCGCTCGAGCGGGAAGACCCACGCTAGAGCGGACCGCGCGATCCCAGATTTTCAGATTCATTATGGAGTTGGTTTTCTTCTGAAACAAGGTTTATTTTGGGTTTCTATAAGAAGTGGGATTACTTTGGAGTTCTGCAAGAAGTTGGTTTTCTACAAACAAGAAGTTGGTTTTCTTTCCCAACTAGGATTGCTTTGAATTTTCTATAAGTAGTTGGTTTTCTCCCAAAACTAGACTACTGATTGATTGAATTCCTCCAGATCTTCTTTTTGGTTCTTAAAGGTTTATATCTGGGGATATTTTGTTATTTTCTTTGATGTTTTATTGAGTATTCAACTCATGGTTTAAAGAGAATACATCAAAGATTTGTTTGTTATACACAAAAGAGAGAGTTGTTTTTCAGTTGTGGATTCTGAAGAATTCGAGCCTGAAGCTTTGGTGGAATCCGGAGTGGCTCATCAGAAAGACAATTCCGTGGTGAAGATGGGGTTGGAAGAGGTACATAGAGGTTGGTTCAATTAGGCGTTGTGGATTTGCTAGATAATTGAGAGTATACCTGTGTAATTCCTTTATATATTCTTAGTGGATTGTTTTGTGGCTGTTGCCTGTGGTTTTTTTATCACAGTTGGAGGTGTCCAATTGTGGTTTTTCCACGTAAAAATCATTGTGTCTCTTTCTCTTGATTGTTTGATTGGGATTGTTATATTCTGCTTAAAATTGTTACATAATCACAAATCAACATCTAGGGGGTTTCTAGATTTTTCAGTTTAGGACCGCTTAATTGAGTCTATTGATTGCCTTTTTTTAGCAATTACAGTATTAATTTTTAATCATAACTGTTTTCGAACTCATCACCCATTTGATATATTTATTTGAAATCATACAAACAATTCATGAGATACAATGTACAAGAATTGATAGAAAGCATGCTTAGATATATTTTTTTCTTCTTTCCTTTTGGAATATTTTTAGGCACAAGGCATTCGCTAATTGTCTTATATGAAAATGAATTAAAATAGCGAATGACCCGTGCCTGATTGGGGATAAAAAGATCTTAGTATTTTTATAGAATTTTCACCAAGATTGCTTACGAAAATTGCAAGGTAAGTCATTTTTTTTATATTTTTATTTTTTCACATCTTGATTGTAACCCATTAAGTATTTTCTATCCGTGACACTTAATTACTAGAATTAATTTTGGAAAAATTGCAAATCAGTGGTAAGACCAAAAAAAAAATTGCAAAATCATGGGAAACTTTATCACTTAAATTAATAAAGTTGATAAGCTTTACCATTGATTTGCAATTTTCCTATTAATTTTTAGATTTTATTATCGATTTTGCTATCAATGGTTTTACTTCGAAAAGTGGAGAGACGAGTTGACTTTTTGCTATTCGTTTTAAATTCTCAAAAGATGTACAAGTGATTTGAAAAAAAACATTTGACTGCTATGTATGGTTGCTACTTTTTGTAAGGTTGCTAATTTTCGTACAAGTGATTGAGTATTTTTCATAGATGTACAAGTGATTTAGTAATTTCATGGATGTACAAATGATTTAGTATTGCTCAAAAAATGTACAAGTGATTTAGTATTAATAAAAAAATATTGTTGATTGCTCAATGACCCAATGTCTAGCTTTACATTGAACTGCCTATGTATATTAGTTGTTTCTCAACTTAATTAGTTATATCTGAAAGTTTGCATAACATTTGTAGGTTTTTGGTTGATGTCAGATTGTGTTGGGAGTACATTTTTCTCATGTCACATTGTTTGTAGGCAAGTTAAATTATTATTATTTTTCCTATATTTTTCTCACATAGTTTCAAGTTTATAATTTGCAAAGAACTATTATAATGTGATTTGCAGCAGTAGCACCAGTAGGTGTACATTGCTTGGTATTTAAATTAATTTTTTTAGATTGTAGAGCACTGGTTGGTGTGCATTTCAATTTTAATTTTCTTAGATTGCAGAGCAATAGCTGGTGTGCATTGGTTGGTATTTAATTTTAATTTTTTTTTTTGAATTGCAGAATACTGGCTGGTGTGCATTGTTTGGTGTAATTTTTTTTTGGATTATAGAGTGTTAACAAATGTATAATACCTTGGTTTGTATGTTTTGTTTTGTGTTTACAATTTTTTATTAACTTGCTTAGCAAGGGTGCTTTTATTTTTAATGTTTGCATTGATATGAAGTTTATACTTTAAGGCCATGTTTGTTTGGGTGGACATGAGCTTGAGATTGGACTAATAGTCCAATAAAATTATTAATCCGATGTTTGGTTAAACAATTAAAGTACGGACTAATTATTTTTAAACTTGACTATTAGTTAAGATAGGATATATAATCCAATGAATTCATAGTCCTAGGACTATTAGTCATGGGAATGCTAATCCAGTCTGCCCAAACAAACATGGCCTAAAGTCATAAATTTTTTTAATAAAAATGAAATGTTTATGATTGCGTTACTTGTCGTGCTTTAAATAGTTGATTGGGAATTATTTATTTTCAAGATATACAACTAAAAATATTTTCAAGTTTTTTTAATAAAAAATCTTTTCAAAACTAACCAGACCTTCATTCATATTTTGACTTCAAATTTTTAGCAACAAATGGGATAAATTACCTTTTAACCCAATAATTTTATATTTAATTACAATTTGATCTCATCATTATTTGCACCGTGCCTTTAAGTACGGGCATACACTAGTCTATATATCTATACTATATATTAAGCAAAAGGGAGTTTTTAACCCCAAGGCCTGTGGGAACTCCAATCTCCTAATCCTAATTTTCTAATTTTTTGATTTAAAAAAAAAAACTCAGCATTTATTGACTTCTCCCAACCCAACCTCAGCATTTATTGACTTTTCCCAACCCACAATCCCTTTTGACTTCTCCCATAATTATTGTAACATCCTTTTCAATTTCTCCCATAAACTATGGTTACACACAAAAATAAAAAATAAAAAAGATAAGAATTTAGCTATAGATCTAAAAAAGATATAACATCTAAATTTGAATTATGATTTAATAATATAATTATGTATTTTTTTTTTATGTATATCTATCAAAATTTTAAATCACTTAATGGGACAAATTAATCAATTTTTCAAAATTATTGATTTTTAATTTACAAAATAGATTAAAAAAAACTATTGACTGATTTATTTATTTAATAACAAAAATATTTCATAATCTCTCTCTCCTAATCTCTCTCACAAATTTTCAAAAAAAATATTAAAACTTGCATTCATTTTCTCTTCCCCAAAAAATCAAATAAGAGCTCCAATCTCCTAATCCTAATTTTCTAATTTTTTGATTTAAAAAAAAAAAAACCTCAGCATTTATTGACTTCTCCCAACCCAACCTCAGTATTTATTGACTTTTCCCAACCCATAATCACTTTTGACTTCTCTCATAATTATTTCAAAACCTTTTTCAATTTCTCCCATACACTATGGTTACACACAAAAATTAAAAAAAAAAAAGATAAGAATTTAGCTATAGATCTCAAAAAAATATAACATCTAAATTTGAATTGTGATTTAATAATATAATTATGTATTTTTTTTATGTATATCTATCAAAATTTTAAATTACTTAATGGGACAAATTAATCAATTTTCCAAAATTATTGATTTTTAATTTACAAAATAGATTAAAAAAAACTATTGACTGATTTATTTATTTAATAACAAAAATATTTCATAATCTCTCCCTCCTAATCTCTCTCACAAATTTTCAAAAAAAAATATTAAAACTTGCATTCATTTTCTCTTCCCCAAAAAATCAGATAATATTTTCTATTAAAGTTGTAGATATCTACCTATATTTTATATATTATATTATAACATAACAAAAAAAACTAAAACTAAAAAAAAAACTTTATCAATAAAACTCACATGTCTATCACATATCTAACTCACATCATAACTTACCTAAATAATAATAATTAAAAACAAATGGAAACCATAGATAAATTAAATTTTTAAAAAAAAGATACCCATAGCTCCATCTTAAATAAATTGAAAAAAAAAAATACTCGAATAGAAACCACACAAAAATAAAAATAAAAATAAAAAGATATATCTATCTATCTATCAATATCTATACTATATATTAAGCAAAATAAGGTTTTTAACCCCCAAGGCCTATGGAAGCTTCAATATCCCAATCTGAATTTTTTTAATTTTTTATTTAAAAAAAAAATAAAAACTCAGCATTTATTGATTTGGTCAAAATCTCCTGATTAGCATTTATTAACTTTTTTCAATTCACATATCTTTCCACATACCTGCAATTATTGATTTGGTCAAAATCTTCTGATCAGCATTTAAAATTCCCTTATACAAATAATTATAGATACAATTCGTGTATAGTTACTGCAGTACCCTTTTCAACTTCTCCCATACACTATGGTTAGTGATAAGAAAAAAATCTTAAAAAACATAATTTATATATTAAAAAAAATCTAAAACAAATATAAATATCTATAATTATCCCGTGCATAGCACGGGTGATAGGCTAGTATCATATAAGAAAAAGAGGATTTCTAACTCACAAGCTTTGTGGGTGCTCTAATATCTCAATCGTAATTTTTTAATTTTTTGATTTAAAAAAAAAATCTCAACACTTATTGACTTCTCCCAAGCCTTTTTGACTTCTCTCATACACACTATTTTCAACTTCTCCCATACTTATTTAATTATTTTGAAAATAATAATTATTCTCCATTTTCAACTTCTCACATACCTATTTAATTATTTTTGAAATAATAATTATTCCTTAATTTATGGATTTCAAATGGAAAAAAAAATCAATATTTCATACTCTCTCTATTCTAATTTATCTCATCGATTTCCAAAAGAAAATATTAAAACTTGCTTTCCTTTTCTCTCCCTCAAAAAATCAAATAATATTTTTCATGAGAATTGAATATCTATCTATATCTTATATATTATATTATAATATAACCACAAAAAAAAAATTAAAAATCAGATACACAAATAGATAAAATTAGTAAATATATTTTTTTTATTTAGTTAAAATATTTCTTTTGTCTCTCAATATCCAATTTTAAATTTTAAAAATCTTTAAAGTCTATCTAACCAAATCTAATTTAAAAATATCTCACACCATCATATGTTTGGCATCCTCTTCTTCGGCTAAAATAGCCACAAAAAGACAAAATAAATTTTTTAGCCCAATAAGATAAAACATCGCATCCAAATCATAATTATTTTATTTTTTCTCTCACAAAAGTCAAAAATGCCAAAACACTTATCTCAAATGAGACTTTTTAACCCCAGTCTAAAATAGCCAAAAAACTAAAAAGCCAACCCACATCCCAAACAAAGGCTTTAAATCAATAAAACTCACATATCTAACTCGCATCATAACTTACCTAAATAATAATAATTAAAAACAAATAGAAACCATAGATATATTAAATTAAAAAAATAGAAACCCACGACTCCATCTTAAATAAATTGAAAAAAAGATAGAAACCACACAAAAATAAAGAAGACAAGAATTTAAATATAGATTTCAAAAAGATATGACAATTTGAATTATGATTTAATAATATAATTATCTATTTTTTGATATATATCTATCAAAATTTTAAATCATTTAATGAGACAAATTAACCAATTTTTAAGTTTTATTTAAAGAATAGTCTGATTAGTCATCCCAACTCCTAGACTTCGCAGGCACTGATAGAGGAGCTGACGGATTAGGCGGGACGAGGTCTAAGTTGTTGGGGGATAATATCCTACCATTCTATAAATTTATTTATTTTTTTTCCTGTGTGATTTTCTTTCTCTGTTGTTGGTTTGATTTTGGTTTCGGTTTCAGTTTTAGTGAGATTTATGTGTTTGTTTACTGGTTTACATGATGGAGAGGAATTATTGGTGATGATGGTTGCAATCAAACTAGCTATGCCCATTCTATACTAAGGATTTTGATCGGATTTTGTTTTTTTTTAATGAAAACCGTAAAATTGAAGTAAAAAATGGGTATCAAATTTCTTATTTTTTATTGTCATTTTATTTTATAGAAAATGTGAAAATTTATTGGGAATTCAAGATTATACTATAACATTAGATTTTTGTATAACTAGGTAAATTTAAAACTTTTAAATATCATGTGTTTTTTATTTTTATCCCCTTTCTATCTTATTATACCATTACTTTTATTTGTTAGTTTGTTAATTATAATTCAATTAATTGAAAATGAAAGCTTAGTATAACTTTTCATATATATTAATTAATTTGTTACTGCTATATTTGTATATAATAGCATAACATATATGGATAATCTCCAAATATAATTTCTATTTTTTTATGTGATTAAAATAGTCCATCTTAAAATATTATATAGAGGAGTTAGATGGCTTCTTTTATCCTAAAAAAATCCAATCTATTTTTTTAATTTTTTAAAATTGAAATATCAGTTGTTTATGTCTACAAAACAAAATTGATAAATACATATTCAAAAGCTACACATTTTTTTTTCTTTTTCTTTTATTTCTTTTTTTTTAATAGATAGGATATTTACAAATGAAAAATGTTTGACACCTCATAATCAAATTATAAACACATATGTTCACAAAACAAAATTGATAAACACATATCCAAAAGTTACATATTTTTTTTTCTTTTTCTTTTATTTCTTTTTTTTTAATAGGTAAGATATTTACAAATGAAAAATGTTTGACACCTCAAATTTTTTTTTCCATAATCCGACCTATAATGATGTGGTCATAAGTGTCAATTTTTATACAAATATGAGAAGAGAATTAATCAAATTATACATTTCAACCAACCACATACTCAAACTTTCACTATTTCAAGATGATATTTCACTATAATTTTAATTAAGATAATCTTCAACCCTTAATATTTTTTTATCAAATTATAATTTGGTAAAAATTTAAAAGATGAAGCGTTAGAAATTGGTTTTTTTTTTTTTTCCATCAAAATTGATGAAAAGAAAAAAAAATCAGGATAAGAATGAAAGTTTTTTTAAAAAATGATAAAAATTTAATGAAAGAGTTAAAGTAATTCATATCAAATCAAATTTTTTATTCAAATTTAAAATTAAATTAGATAAAAAAATTAAAAGAAAATAATGAAAGGTTGAAAATATTCTAAAACCTTCTTATTTTTAAATATTAGAAATCCGTGTGTGTATTATATTCATATTGTATTTTTTAGTTATGAAATTAAAATCAAAAGAAATGTAACTTAAATTATTGGATTAATAACAGAAACAGTATATCAATTATTATTAAATATCACTTCACTTCATATTTAATAATAAAATTGTATATTTGTCTTAATTATAACTTTTAAATTTGTATATTTTCATAACAAGAAGAGATATATCACAACTCATGTAATCTCATTTAATTAGGTTTAACTTTTCTTTGATTACAATTCATCAAAATTGCACTAAATAGATTTATATATATATATATATATATTATTTTTTTCAGCAAATAATTTAAAAAGTTATAAACATAAAAATTAATTTATAAATTTCATGTATACCATAAGACAAAATATTAAATTATTTCAACATATTTATAATAATTTTTTTAAAAAAATTTATAAAATCCCGTGCATAGCACATCTCACCACAAATATAAAAATATGTCAATATGTCTATTTAAATTTTAACTTCTTTAAACTAATTTGATTTTAACAAAGGCTCGATGGGCAATCATTAATGAGGCTTATATCCTAAAAATAGTTTTTTTCGGTGACATATTTTTAAAACATTAATAGGATTTTGTTAAATAACCACATTTTTCTATTATTATTATTACAACATTATTATTAATTTTCATCCTAAATTTGAAACACCATTTTACGATCCCATTCTTCTTAGGAAAAATTATAAATAAGACAGTGAAAGAATAATTATAATATAAGTAAAAAAAAATTGTGATGCAACTTTCTTTTTTTTTTTTGAGAAAATCGGTTTAAGGTCCCTATCCAACTTTTAGTAATAGATTAGTTCCACAATCTGTTTTTTTGTAGTCTAAGGTCTCTCGCCCCGATCAAACACGCACAGAGAGAGAGAGCCATGTCGCCGGAAGATGTGTCGGTGGAGAGGTTTAGGGAGGTTCTCGCGGAGCTTGATCGACGGAGAGAAGCTCTACGGCACAAGCACAGTCACTGACGGACAGAGTTCTCAATCATTCTTGAAATCTTCAGAGTCAACCCCACAAGAAGATATGAGTCGTGCTTGTGATCCTCCAAGGAGAGAAAAAACAATGGCCAAAAACACCAGAAAGCCTAGTAATTTCTTAATGAATACAACAGAGCACCGTCGCAGACCTCCGCGCTGCCCGGATCCGCGACCCGGCAGTCCGATTCCAGCGGCCGCCTCCGCCGCCGTGGTCCCATTTGTACCTCCGCGCCTGAACTCCTCCGATTCTGTTAGAGTTAATGGGTTTTCTTCTGTTGGGGAGAAAGAGAGACTTGGGTGTTTGATTGGTGTAGGGAATGGCCGGTTGGGTACAATAGTTGGTGAGAATAAGAAGGGGAAAGAGGATGTTTCAGAAACATTGGAGGCAAGATTTTGAGAAGACTTCCCTTTTTCAAAAGCTTGAAGCCCGATTAAAGGAGATGACATTGGAATATTGGTAAGCTTCCATTTGCAAGGTTTTAAGCCTTATCCCAGTGAAAATTATGGGAAGTGAATTTAGATTATTTAATTCCATAAAAGTCAAATAGAGATGTTTCTGTTCAAACTTCAAATTTAACAATCATTTCATGACATTAAGACAAATGTAGGTGAGTTGCTTACTGGCTGGGTTAGTTTCTAATGGCTAGATAATATCACAGGCATTTCAATGATTCATGTTTTTATCAGCAACGATAAATTTAACTGATTTATATTTATATTTTATCAACATTAGAATTTGGTATATAAATTTCTTGGCTTTCAAGAAGTCAATTTATTCCATGCTATTTGATTACTGTTTTCTTTAAGAAGATTTTATGGGTATGTTTCTTGTTTCTTATATGCTGGTCTTGGATTGGGGCTTATTTTGCACCACAAGACTGTCAAGGATTCTCTTTATTTTGAACATCTATTTCAATTATTTTCTAAGTACCAACACGTGGCATGGTGACGCCGACGTATCAGCCGAGGTGCCACGTGTCGTGGTAGTTACGCCGAGGTGATCTCGGAGTTACCGAGGTTATCTCCGAAGATATCGGAATCCGAGATAAGCGGATAAAGGACAAGAGTCCTAGATTGAGAGAATACTTCAGTTTGGGTAAAGACGAAACTCTTAGAGGGTTTATCCTAATCCGACTGGGAGTTCCAGATTGGCGGTAATCCTGAGTCCATTGGAGTTAGGCTCCTATTGGGACTAGGATTGTATTGGCTATAAAAGAGGGGCACCCCCATAGGTCTAAGGTATGTTTTTATGCTCAAGCTTGTGAGTTGAATACTTAATTATCTTTGAGAGATATACTGACTTGACCGTCGGAGTACCCCCGGGTGGAAGAACCACCGCCGGAGCCTTTTCTTTCTGTGCAGGACAGCAAGGTGCCATCTATTCTGCCTGTGTTCTACAGCTGAATTCCTAAGGAGAACAGTGTGGTCAGAAATTGACACGTACAATTTGGCACCGTCTGTGGGAAAGAAAGACGAATAGATGGCCAGCAACGCACAAAACGAGAAGGTTGGGGACGACGCTCCCGCTGGGAGTGGCAGGCCTATCGACCTTGACGTCAAAGAAGGCAACCACAATGAAGAAACCCGCAACCAGGGGAATGGAGGAAAAAACGTCGGTCAGGAGGGCGACACCTCAAAGAAAACAGACCAGGGCAGATACTACAATGAGGACAACCTCCAGGTATGGAGGGATAGGTGCCTACGGAGGGATGACGAAGTAAAAGAACTGGCAAACAAGTTGGTTGACCTACAGTCGGTCGTCAACTTCATGATGCAAAACAACGTCATGCAGCCACCATACCCATTGCAAGACACGCCAATTCCAGCAGTCAATACTCAGAAGGGAGGAAGGAAAGTAATCCCTGAAGCACCACAACACTCCAGGAGCAAGAGGCACTCTCGCCCGAGCTCCGGGGAGGTCAGGCGAGAGGAGCCAAGACAAGAGAAGTCCCAGAGAACGTATCAAACGAAGGATCAAGAACCCAGAGAACATCAGCATGTTCAAAAGCAGGCGCTCTGCTTTGACACAACCCACGGAGAAAGATCAAAACGGGCCCATCACGAGGCTGAGAGCAGTGTACCGAAGAGATTGAAGTCCAAAGACAGCCGAGCTCCGGGGAGGAGTAAAGAAGACTTAAGGAATTACCTCAAGAGAAAGGAACATAACGCCGAAGCCGAGGTGACTTCACCCGACAAGCCGAGGATACCGTTCTTGGTAGAACTGGACAAATTTGAAGCACCAAAAAGATTCAGCATGCCGAGATTTCAAATATACGATGGTAAGTCAGACCCTAACTTCCACGTTGGACTATTTTTGAACTCAATGGCGTTGTACAGTGGAAACGAGCCACTACTCTGCAAAGTATTCCCCTCGTCCTTTGGGGAAATTGCTTCAGATTGGTTCCATAAATTACCAAAGGGAAGCGTGAAGACGTGGGAAGGCCTGGCCGAGATGTTTGTGGCCAGGTTTGTAACGAACAAACTACAGCCATTAAGGGTGGACGCGCTAATGGCTTTAAAAATCAGCAAGGATGAAAGCCTCAGGACCTATGAGAAAAGGTACTACGAGGTGTTCAATCGAATACCTGAATGCAATCAGGAGGTAGCGGTCGTGTCTTTCAAGAACGGCCTAAAAGAGAACTGTTCACTACGAAAATCCTTGGCAAAGACATTGCCGAAGAGCATGGAGGAGCTCATGGCAAGAATCGAAAAGTATGCACGAGCCGAGGAAGATACATCGGCCCACAAGGAAATCAAACAGGAAAAAGGGAACGGCTCGCCAAAGCAAAGCCGAAGTAACAACGGATTCAGCAAAACAGAGATGGAGTTAAGGGCTAAACAGGCAGTGACAACCGTGTTCCGAATTCCAATTCAAAAAGTCCTAGGAAAAATTCGGAGCCAGCCCTATTTCAGAACACCAGCAAGGGAACCAGGAGAATTCATGGGGAGAAACATGGACAGACATTGTGCTTATCACAATGAGAACGGACATACAACACAGGGCTGCAGAGCCCTAAAGGCACACTTGGAGGATCTGGTAAGACAAGGCCACCTGAGAGATCTTGTTGATGAAACCAGAACAAGAGAAGAACATGCAAGACTGCCTCAGGCTCCAGCAGCCCCACCACCTCCTCAACCTCGGGCAGAAGGACCTCGAATAGTTAATGTGATCCACTCAAAAGTTAATGAGAATGAAGTCAGAGGAGAAACTCAGAGGGTTAGGCATCTGCAGCATGTCTACCAAGTTGGGGAAAAAAGACATCGGCCTGAAGAGAGCCAATGACCGATAATAACCTTCACCGAAGCCGACCTAGAGATGGTCCTGCACCCGCATAATGATGCCTTGGTAGTATCCCTCCAGGTTGGGGAGTGCCAAGTGAAACGCATCCTAATAGTTCAAGGCAGCTCTTGTGACATCATGTACATTAGATGTTACAAGGAGCTAGGACTTCACCCAGATGACATGGAGCAATCGAACGGCCCGATGGTCGGCTTCAATGGAACGCCGACGTGGCCGCTGGGCGCCACAAACTTGGAAGTACAAGCCGGTACTAAGAAGATCAGGACAGAATTCATCATGATTGATACGCCTTCTCCTTACAATATCATATTGGGGAGGCCATGGTTGCATGTAATGGGGGCAATTCCCTCAACATTGCACCAACTAATGCGCTTCCCAACAGAACATGAAATTGAAGAAGTGAGAGAAGATCAACTGCAGGCAAAAAATTGCTCCATGGCAGCAATGAAGACTACCTGCAATGTTCGAGAACCAGCAAAGGCAGAGATTGAAGATGAGGACATGGAGGTCCTAGAAGATGTCGGCAAGGAGCCGGCTGAGAAGAGTGAGGAATCACTAAAGAAAATCCTCGTCCAGGAGGGCGACGAAGAACGCTTTTTTCTTCTCGGCTCAGGCTTAGCCGAAGAAGAAGAAAGAGAACTGGAAGCTTTTTTAAGAACAAACATAGAGGTGTTCGCCTGGACACCTTATGAAATGCCTGGCATTGACCCCGAGGTCACATGCCACAGATTGAACGTCGACAGGTCGGCAAAACCTGTAATACAGCGAGCTAGGAGACCGACGCTGATGCACGTCGAAGCAATGGAGGAAGAAGTAGACAGACTCCTGGAAGCCAAAGCCATCAGAGAAGTCAATTATCCAACATGGCTATCAAACACTGTGGTGGTGAAAAAGAAAAATGGTAAATGGAGGGTTTGCGTAGATTTTACAAGCCTAAATAAAGCCTGCCCCAAAGATAGCTTCCCTCTACCAAAAATTGACCAGCTGGTGGATGCCACATCAGGACATGGAAGGATGGGCTTCCTAGATGCTTATAGGGGTACCACCAGATAGCCATGTACCCCCCAGATGAAGAGAATACAGCGTTCATCACCCCAAAAGGCCTGTACTGCTACAGGGTAATGCCTTTTGGGCTGAAGAAAGCATGAGCAACCTATCAAAGGCTGGAAACCAAAATGTTCAAACACCTGATAGGCCAAACAGTTGAAGTCTACATCGACGACATGGTCGTGAAGACCAAGGAGCCCAAGAGTCATCTTGCCGACCTGAAAGAGGTATTTGAAATACTCAAAACATACCGGCTCCGACTCAACGCATCTAAATGCACGTTTGGAGTTGGATCTGGTAAGTTCCTAGGTTACCTAGTAACAAGAAGGGGGATAGAAGCCAGCCCAGATCAGATCAAGGCCATCCTAGATCTACAGAGTCCAACATCGGCAAAACAGGTTCAAATGCTCACTGGAAGGGCCGCAGCCCTAAACAGGTTCATAAGCCGGAGTTCAGACAAGTGTAAACTCTTCTTCAACCTGGTAAAAAAGACCGCAGACTTCCTATGGACTGAAGAATGTGAGGCCGCTTTGACCGACCTAAAAAAGTACCTAACCACGGCCCCAGTCCTCTCAACACCCGAACCTGGGGAGGAGTTGTTTCTGTACTTAGCTGTGTCAGAACACGCAGTAAGTGCAGTGTTAATCCGAGAGGAGCAGGGAGAACAGAAGGCTGTTTATTATGTAAGTAAAACCTTAGCCGACGCAGAAACAAGGTATCTCCCGTTAGAAAAGCTAATGCTGGCCTTAGTAATGGCCTCAAAAAAGTTGAACCACTACTTCCAAGCACACAAGATTGTAATACTTACAGAGCACCCACTGAAGTCCCTGTTGCAACAAGGAGACCTTACAGGTAGAATTGCAAGGTGGGCAGTGGCCTTGGGCCAGTATGACTTGGAGTTCAGGCCCAGAACAGTGATTAAGGGCCAGGTTCTGGCCGACTTCGTAGCAGAGTTCACACCTGAGTCCATCGAACATCGGGCTCCGGAGAGCCAAGATGAACGAGGTCCCAGCAAGCAGGGAGAATTTCAGCCAAAGGCCAAGGCACAAAGAAAGGAAAAGCTCAGACCTTGCAGCATCTGCATTGGCGACTCGTTCAGACTGTTTGTCGATGGAAGTTCAAACAGACAGGGAGCAGGGGTAGGAGTACTACTGATATCCCCAGATGGAGAAATAATAGAACAATCCATCCGTTTGGGGTTCAAGGCCTCAAACAATGAAGCAGAATACGAGGCATTAATTGCAGGATTGAAGCTAGCAGTAGCAGCAGAAGCAGATGAGGTAATAGTTTTTTGTGATTCACAGTTAATTGTTAACTAGTCAACAGGAGAATTTGCTGCCAGAGACGAGAGGATGTCGGCATATGCAAAAGAGGTTATCAGATTAGCCGAGTTATTTCAGAACTGCCGACTTCTTCAAGTAAGCCGAGATGATAACAGCCACGCCGACGCGTTGGCCAACCTGGCAAGTTCAATACAAACTGGAAAGACAAGAACAATTATGATTGACTATATGTCGGGCCCGAGCATAGATCCACAGAGCGCAAAGCAAGAAGCAATGTGTGTGGACATGGGGCCAAGCTGGATGGATGCAATTGTTGCATTCCTGAAAGAAGGAAAGCTGCCAGAAGACCGCAAGGAGGCACACAAAGTCAGATTGAAGTCGGCAAGATTCAGCCTGACTGCGGACGGACATCTGTACAGAAGGTCCTTCACCGGACCCCTTTTAAGGTGCGTACACCCTTTACAAGTTGAAGATTTTTTATATGAAATTCATGAAGGGATTTGTGGAAGTCACATTGGGGGCAGATCATTAGCCCATAGGGCCATCACCCAAGGGTACTGGTGGCCCTACATGCAAAAAGATGCAGAAACATACGTAAAGAAGTGCGAACAATGCCAAAGGTTTGCACCGTTGATTCATCAGCCAGCTGCTGACCTAAACCCAGTATCCAGCCCTTGGCCGTTTGCCCAATGGGGCATGGATCTGGTTGGGCAACTTCCCCAAGCAACTGGGCAGAGAAAATACTTGCTAGTAGCAACAGATTACTTCACAAAATGGATAGAGGCAGAACCTCTTGCTAAAATCCGTGATGTGGACGTCAAGAATTTCATATGGAAAAATATTATCACCAGATTTGGCATCCCCAGAGCCATCGTTGCCGACAACGGAACGCAGTTTGACAACAAACTTATCAAGAACTTTTGTGCGAAATTCAAGATCAAGAATTACTTTTCAACACCAAGTTTCCCCCAAAGCAATGGGCAAGCAGAAGCATCCAACAAAGTAATTTTGGATGGAATAAAAAAGAGGCTGCAGGCAGCAAAAGGAAAGTGGGTAGACGAATTACCCAACGTACTTTGGGCATATCGGACTACGCCGAGAAGATCAACGGGGGAATCCCCCTTTGCCATGGCCTATGGCACAGAAGCAGTAATTCCACTGGAAGTCGGCATCCCAGGGATCCGAACCTAGGGAGTTGAGAATGGGACTAATGACATACTCTTAGCCCGAGATCTGGATCTTTTAGAAGAACGAAGAGAAAAGGCTGCAATTCAGCTTGCAGTATACCAGCAACAGCTTGCCAGAGCTTACAACAAGAAAGTCAACCCAAGAGATTTTCAAGTCGGCGACCTAGTCTTGAGAAAAGTCGTCGACAACAAGAAAGATCCCAGAGAAGGCAAGCTTGGCCCAAACTGGGAAGGACCTTACAGAATTACTTCGGTGATAGGCAATGGAGCTTATCGGCTTGAAGACAATGAGGGCAAAGCATTACCAAGACCCTGGAACACTTGTAATTTGAAATTTTTCTATCATTGAGATGTTCATTATTCTTGGCCAATGTCATTAATAAAATCTTTTCAAAATTCTTCAAGCACATATGATTGATTAAGATACTTAACATTGTTTCTGGAAGACATGGAAAATGAGAACCCAAGTGGAACTCAGGTTCACATTGGGGGCAGAGAGGATACAAAGTCTACCACTTGTTGAAATTTGTAGCAATTTACAAGTTGGTCAGACCAAATACAAAGTCTACCACTTGTTGAAATTTGTAGCAATTTACAAGTTGGTCAGACCGAATACAAAGTCTACCACTTGTTGAAATTTGTAGCAATTTACAAGTTGGTCAGACCGAATACAAAGTCTACCACTTGTTAAAATTTGTAGCAATTTACAAGTTGGTCAGACCGAATACAAAGTCTACCACTTGTTGAAATTTGTAGCAATTTACAAGTTGGTCAGACCGAATACAAAGTCTACCACTTGTTGAAATTTGTAGCAATTTACAAGTTGGTCAGACCGAATACAAAGCTTACCACTTATTGAAATTTGTAGCAATTTACAAGTTAAAGGTAAGCCGAGATGGTTCCTTAGCTTCGCTTGTTGAAATTTGTAGGAATTTACAAATCGAAGTTAAGCCGAGATATTTGTTTCTCATCGCTTGTTGAAATTTGTAGCAATTTACAAGTCAAAGTAAGGCCGATGTTATTGCTTACAGACTTATAGCAATCTGCTGGTTAGATAAACCAAAGAAGATGCTTAACGCTTGTTGAAATTTGTAACAATTTACAAGTTGAAGTTAAGCCGACATATGATCATCTGTTGAAATTTGCAGCAATTTACAGGCTGAGCTAAGTATATTGTTTAAAACCTTGTTGAAATTTGTAGCAATTTACAAGTAGATCACTGTTTAACACTTGTTATAACTTGAGAAAAGTTTACTGTATATGTTAGTCATTGTTGAAATTTGTAGCAATTTACAAGTAGGTTAGAGTGAAATTACTGTTTACATATTTATTGCAACTTGAGAAAAGTTTGCAAAGTTTACATTGAAAAAAGTATATGTTTTATACTTGTTGAAATTTATGAAAAGGTTGCAGGTCAGTATCTTGCCGAAGTAACATTTGCAGTAATTATACCCGAGGTATGTAACCCCGAAAAGATTGGGCAAAGAAAGAGTTGTGCAAATCATGCAAAATATTCCAAGTATAGAAGAACCATACAGAAGCAATGAAGAGAAATTAAAGAATTAAATAAACATTCAGGGAAAAACAGTTGCAGTTATATATAAAGAAGGCACTGTAGCCTAGCAGAAGTAAATTGTTCATAAGTAACAAAACAAAGGCACATCGGCCACAGAAGAAAACTTGCATTGTTCAGAAAACAAAGTACAAAAGACAAAGGAAAAAGCAACTATGATTCTTCAGCCTCAGGAACGGTTTGGATTTGGACCTTGGAGGACTCTGGGAGAACCACCTCGGCATCCTTTTCCACAACCTCGGCATATTTCTCTGCCGTAATCTCGGCGTCAATTTCTGCGACTGTTTGATCAAGACTTTTTTCAACCAAGGGGATGTCAGATAATACTTGTTCAGGAGTGGCCTCTTTGATGACCTCCTCATCTTCCTCATTAGTCAAGTCAAGGACTTGATCACCTTGAGGAAGAGACTTGGTCTCATTGGTATCTTTAGGCTTCCTTACTAGAGCATCATCATCAACTTCGGCTCCAGATTCGGATTCCTCTGAATCTTCAGTTTGACTTGGAGGTGGAGGAGGAGGGAATGGCAGAGGAATAGCATCAGCCTTGCGCAATGGCGAGTCATCTGGAATATTAAGCTTCTTGGCGAGAGACATCCAACCAAGGGAGAAGCCCCTGTTGCATGCCTGCCTGACTTGAAGTTTATATTCCTCAGCAACGTCGGCCATGCCTTGGGCGTAAGCTTTGTCATCAGCCGCCTTGATATCGGCATCTTTGGTAGCCAAAGCCTCCTGGAGTTCTTTCTCGGCTTGAGCTGTTTTTTCTTTGGCCTCTTTCTGTTGGGCTTCAGCCACCGTCTTTATAGCCTCAGCAGCCTCGGCCTTTTCCTCAGCCACTTGTTGGGCCTGGGTAGCAGCCTCGGCCTGATCTTCTAGAGTTTTCATTTTGTTTTGAAGATTCTTATTAATTTTTTGAAGGGCAGCATACTCCTTCTTCATCTCGGACAACTTCTTCGACTTTTCAAACGATTGCATGGAAAAAGAATGGGCGTGTTGAACAGCCTGAAGGAGCATAAAAACAAAAGTTAGTACAAAATTTACAAGTATAGAAAATTGTAGAAAGAGGATACAAAGTAAAGACACTTACTTGAACACAGCGTTGCAACATCAGAGCGTAATTTTCGTATTCACTCATCTCGGCGTTCTTTTCAAGATCGCATGGGAGAAGGAGGGCTGTGCTTAGTGCGACGCCAACATTTATGTCATCGGCACTGTCACTAGCCAAGATTGGCTTGTCCTCGAAGGTAATTGCAGGAGTCCATGGAACCTCGGGTATTTTTGATTTTGAAGACGACGCGGAAGATGACCTCGGCTTCTTCGATTTTTTGGACTCTGAGGGTTGAGTCTTAGCAGACCTTTTGGCCGAGGTAGAAGCGGTCTTTTTGCTCTCAGCCAGTTGGGAGATAGGTATGGCATCCTCAGCCTCGGCCTCAGTTACTTGGGCCTTTGGCTGGGCTTTCTTAGTTCTTTTTGGTTTTGGCGGAAGCATTGTTTAAGTTGGAACAGCGTCGGCATCGACTGGGAGGTCGGCCAGAAGATCTTGCACAACGGGCTTTGGGCGAACCATTTCAGCGGTTTTGACAAGCCTTCGCCGACGTTTTCTTTCTGGTATTGGGACTAGGTATGGGGTTGAAGTGGATGGTTGATCAGCTGGATCAGAAGTTGATCCTTGGTCAACCCGAGATGTTGATGTGGTATGTATAGTGGTAGAAGAAGGAGGCAATAAGCTTTTTTTCTTTCTTTTTGGAACGTCGGGCAAGGTGGATTTGTAGGAAGGGATGAAGTTCAACACCAGAGGAGCCTTGCGCTTCTAGATCGAAAGGTCAAGGAGCTTTTTTAGGTCATTTCTAACGAAATAGGACTGGCGAAAGTCATTGGGTGGCTTGCGAACGTCTGCAAAGAAGAACACAACATCAGAAACAGATAGAATTTTTGGAGGACTAAAACAACAAACCAACAACTAAGTAATTCGCATTGGGCTCTTACCCTTGCCCTCTTTGACTGATCGGGGAAGAGGGAAGAGATGGACTTCTTCATCTGGACCAAATTCCCAATTTCCAGAAGCAATAAGATAATCATCTCCAGCCCCTTTGTTGGAGTCTGGGAGGTCGGCTATGATTTTAAATTCGGTAGACCTCGACTTGAGGTAATACACATAACCCTTTTCTTTAAGGTCAAGAGCACACATAGTATAACAGTATTGGATATCGGCGAGAGTAATCCTAACGTTCTCCTGCCGAGCTAAAACTATGATACCATTAAGTGTTCTATAAGAATTGATGGTGAGTTGCATAGGGTTCAAGGTATAATAGTGAAGAACCTCACGGAAGAGGGGATTGAGTGGAAGCCGAAGTCCACATTCAACAAAAGCTACGACAGGAAAAGGCATTGTGTTATCTATGGGCATGATGGAATCATCATCCCCAGCTAGCCTAAGGTGAACATCAGCAGGGATAGAGAACTCTTGCCTAAAGAATTCGAGTTTGGTTGAGGTATTCACCCTATGTCTCCACATATCCATAATTTTGGTATAAAGGTACTGACTACAGAAATTGAGTGTTCTTAAAGGGTTACAGGTACCTCGGCTTGAACCTAGGGATACTGGAAAAGGATTGTTTCAGTTTTTCCTAAGAATTAAAGGTTCTATAAACAAATCCCAACCCTAAAAACTGTAAAAGCAAAGATTGGAGGCTCGAATCTGAGAAAAACACAGAAAACAGAAAACAAGAACAAGATTTTCAGAATCAAGAACGAAGGTGGGCTATCGAGAGCCTAAAGAATACAAAGAGTTGAAACACAAGACAGTGCAAGCGACAACACACAAGGTCATGAAATTAAAGTCATTCAAGAGAATAATTCGCAAATTGAATACTAGAACAGAACGGTAAAAGCAAGGAAATTCAGGAACAAATGAAAACTAGGGAAGAAAGGCCAAGTTGCTTACCAGAAAAAGTGACGCCGGAATGAAAATCGCCGAGGACAGAGGACGAATGAAACAGTAGCAGGAGCTTCGCAGGAATGACAGAAGGGAACCGGTTGCAGAGCTTAGAGCAAGAGCAATGGCGAATTTGGGAAAGCTTAGAGAGAGAGAAAGCAAGAGAATCAGAATGTAAAAGTAAAGGAAAAAGACGAAGAAAAGGTTTTTTGTCAAAAAACCTAAAACGACGGCAAAACATAAGCATTTAATGCGTCTGGGTTAACGCATGCGTCAGGCGGCGCATACGGGCAAAGGACGGCTTACAAGCGCGTCACAGGCACGGACCAATAGAGGTAAAACACGTAAGAAAAACGGTTGAGAAGTGGTGCATTACAGCTCATACGCGTAGAGGAGTGCATTTTGAATTCTTGTTCTTGAAAGCAGACATGTCGGCTTTAAGAGAATGACTTCGGCTCAAGAGTTCTAACGCCGACGTACTGGGAAGAGGAACAATGTAGGTTCCATCACCTCAGAATGCCGAGGTAATAGAACCTAGGGGCAGTTGTGGGGACATATTTTCTAAGTACCAACACGTGGCATGGTGACGCCGACGTATCAGCCGAGGTGCCACGTGTCGTGGTAGTTACGCCGAGGTGATCTCGGAGTTGCCGAGGTTATCTCCGAAGATATCGGAATCCGAGATAAGCGGATAAAGGACAAGAGTCCTAGATTGAGAGAATACTTCAGTTTGGGTAAAGACGAAACTCTTAGAGGGTTTATCCTAATCCGACTGGGAGTTCCAGATTGGCGGTAATCCTGAGTCTATTGGAGTTAGGCTCCTATTGGGACTAGGATTGTATTGGCTATAAAAGAGGGGCACCCCCATGGGTCTAAGGTATGTTTTTATGCTCAAGCTTGTGAGTTGAATACTTAATTATCTTTGAGAGATATACTGACTTGACCGTCGGAGTACCCCGGGTGGAAGAACCACCGCCGGAGCCTTTTCTTTCTGTGCAGGACAGCAAGGTGCCATCTATTCTGCCTGTGTTCTACAGCTGAATTCCTAAGGAGAGCAGTGTGGTCAGAAATTGACACACACATGTATGTTTCTTGTTTCTTATGTGCTGGTCTTGGATTGGGGCTTATTTTGCACCACAAGACTGTCAAGGATTCTCTTTATTTTGAACATCTATTTCAATTATTTTTTTTCATTTGAACTGAATTTTCTCCAGAGAAATTCTCAACCCAGAGAAATTTCTCTGGACTAATTTTTCGGCCTTCACTTGCTGACAAGTAAGGCACCTAGATACGAAAGCTGCCACATCTCTCTTCATACCCCGCCACCAAAACTGGCGACCCAAATCCGATACATCTTAGTACCTCCCGGATGCACCGCAAGGCGCGAATGATGAAACTCTCGGAGTACCTCCTCTCGGCAAGACTCCGGCACAAACAGACGGTCTCGGTATCTCACACTCAGGTCGGGATACACCGTCAAACCCTTCTCAACCTTCCCATGGAAATCTTCTTCTCGGAGAGATTCTACCTCAAGATCACCCCTCTGAGCCTCTAACACTCGAGTCACAAGTGTAGGCTGTGCAACAACAGAAAACAAGGCCGCAGCCTCTACGGATTCGCCCAGATGCAAATCAAACTCCCCAACTGCACCCAACATCTCCCACTCCCGGATGGCTATACTAGCTAAGTCACCAACAGATTTCCTACTAAGGGCATCGGCCACAACATTGGCCTTCCCCGGATGATAGTGCAACTCGAAGTCATAATCCTCAATGAACTCCATCCACCTCCTCTGCCTCAAATTCAAGTCTTTCTGTGTAAACAGATATTTCAGACTCTTATGATCCGAGAATACCTCGAACCTCTCACCATAAAGATAATGCCTCCAAATCTTCAAGGCAAATATCACAGCTGCTAACTCTAAATCATGCGTAGGGTAATTCTTCTCATGAATTTTCAACTGACGTGACCATAGGCAACCACTTTCCCCTCTTGCATCAACACACAACCCAGACCCTCTCGTGAGGCATCACAATAGACTGCATAACCCAACCCTCTCTCCGGAATAATCAAGACTGGAGCGGTGGTCAGTCTAACCTTCAACTCCTGAAACGACTTTTCACAAGTCTCACTCCATACAAATTTGACTCCCTTCCGAGTCAATCTAGTCAACGGTGAAGCTAACCTGGAGAAATCTTTCACAAACCGACGGTAATACCCAGCTAATCCCAGAAAACTGCGGATCTCAAACACACTCTTAGGCTGTGCCCAATCTTGCACTGCCTCAGTCTTGGATGTATCAACAGACACCCCTTCCCCAGAAACTACATGGCCTAAGAACTTCACCTCTTCTAGCCAGAACTCACACTTCCCGAACTTAGCATAAAGCTTATGGGCTCTAAGTAACTCTAGCACCACTCTCAAGTGTTCCTCGTGCTCCTCCCTCGAAGGTGAATAAATCAAATGTCGTCCACGAAGACGACCACAAAACGATCCAAGAATTCCCGGAAGATCCGGTTCATCAAATCCATAAACACTGCCGGTGCATTGGTGAGCCCAAACGGCATCACCAGAAACTCATAGTGGCCATACCGCGTACGGAATGCCGTCTTAGGAATATCCTCCTCCCTGACTCTCAACTGTGTAACCCGATCTCAAATCTATCTTAGAGAAACAACGGGAACCCTTCAACTGGTCAAACAAATCATCAATACGGGGCATAGGATACTTATTCTTAACCGTAGCCCGATTCAATTTCCTGTAATCAATACACAATCTCAAAGCACCACCTTCTTCTTAGCAAAGAGGGCCGGTGCTCCCCACGGCGAAACACTAGGACGGATATAGCCCTTATCTAACAACTCCTGGAGTTGAACCTTCAACTCAACTAACTCGGCTGGGGCAAAACGGTAAGGTGCCATAGAAATCGGCGCCGTGCCGGGCACTAAATCAATAGAGAACTCAATCTCTCGCTGAGGTGGCAAACTAACAAGATCCTCGGGAAAAACGTCCGAATACTCACAAACCACCCTCGGCAACACAATCTGGGTCTCATCACCCTCACTAATCGAAAGACTAGCAAGTAGACCACTAAGCTCACTCCGCCCTCGCGGATCATACCCGGTGGCAAAACACTACCAACCCGGTCCCCCAGAAAACGAAAACACTCCCCGTTCACGGTACAACAAGTGACCCTCTGACGGTAGCAATCAATAACTGCCCGGTATGACGACAACCAGTCCATACCCAAAATAACATCAAAGCCCTTCATGGGCATAACTACAAAAGAGAAAGGGATTCTATGATCATCGACCTCTATATCACAACCCCTAACACCTTGTTTCAAAATCAATTCACCCCCAAGAGGTGACACTACACAAATAGGAGACGCTAACTGAGCTAACTCCAACTCCAAAACAGATGCAAATGCAGCAGACACAAAGGAATGAGATGCACCCGTATCGATCAAAACACTAGCAACTGAATTGCAAAACAAGAAGGTACCTCTCACAACAGATGGAGCCGGTACAGATCCTGCGCGCGGTAACAGCATACACGCGCCCAGACGACCTCTGATCAACCTGCTCACCCCTCGGAGCATAAGACTGCTGCACAGACTGGGACGAAGAAGCCCCCTGATTGGCCCTCGAGGCCTGAACTGACTGAGCAGGCAGCTGACTCTGAGTCTGCCTCGAACCAGATGCACCAGATGTGCCACCCAACTGTGGGCAAAACCTCTTCATGTGCCCCGGCTGACCGCACTGAAAACAAGAGAGCGGCTGCCTCTACCTGACTCTGGCTCTGAGATCGAGCCGAAGAAGATGCTGCTCTCTGAACTCCTCCCCTCTGAGGACAAACTGGAGACTTGTGACCCAGCTGGCCACACTTGAAACAGGTAATGTCTCCCTGACTGCCTTTCCCAGAACTAGCACTCGGCACTGGAAAAGTGGATCTAGAAAAACTACTCTGAGGCTGCTGAGGAGTGAAACCTCTCTGCCTCCTGCCATCACTCTGGCCATCCTGACTCCTCTTGGAGCCTTTCTGCCTTTCCCCCTCTTCCTGCATCATAGTCTCGGTATGGGCTGCTGCATCAACCAATCGCCCAAAATCCCTAATCATAGATCCGACAACTCTCAGCATGAGGCCACGCCTCAACTTCTTCTCAAACTCAATGCAACGGCGTTCCTCAGTCGCCACCAACTCAGGTGCAAACCTGGACAAACTAGTGAATGCAGCCTCAAACTCGGCCACTGATAAACTGTTCTGCTCAAGATGGCGGAACTGATCTCTCAACTTCTCCTGAACAGCTGGAGACAGGTACTTCTCCTGAAAAGCATCAACAAAAGCCTTCCAAGTACCTCCAATACGACCTTGGTGAACTTCCACCACTGACCCGCATCCCCTTTCAGCTGGAAGATGCCAAGGTCACCTTCAACCTCGTCTTCGATGCCTAGCATCTCAAACGTTTTCGTTGTCTGTTCGAGCCATTCATCTGCCTTAAGCGGCTCGCTAGGATCACCTAAAAACGTCCGGTGAGACCGGAAGAATTCCCTCTTCAGAAAAGAAGGCCTGCATCTGCAGCACACAACAGCCTGGGCTGGATTCGCAGCCCTCAGAATGTCAACTGACGCCTGAAATGCCCCTGCTATCCCTTGGGCCAAAGCGCCCATAAACTGCTGTCCTACTGGCTCGGCCACATTGGCCTGGCCAACACCCTCCTGAACTGCCGGAATTTCCTCCGGTATAGGCACTTCCTGCCTGGCCTGCCTACCACGCCTACCACGACCTCGTCCTCGTCCTGACATCCTAATAAAGGAAACAAAGACGTTAGCACTCTAAATAATGTGCCAAAATATAACACTCACGTCCTAATACATTGGACAACAATAAATCACACCACGTAAGCACATAATCACATAAGCACCTACGAATTTCATTCCTGGATAATGATAGTCCCGAGGCGCCACTAAAGTTCCGGTTGGAAACAACATTGATCAAGTGCCTTTCCAACAAGACTTTCAGAGACTCAAGGATCCAATCAACATCCTAGAACTACATTCCATACCCACATAATCACATAAACATGTTATCATATAAGCATGTAATCATTACACTAAGTCTCTATCAAACGAGACGAACCCATTGTGATACTAATCACTTCCCACGTACCCAAAGTATTCAAACCCGGTACGCTCTGATACCAAGTTGTAACGCCCTCAAAATTAAACCCATTAAAATAAAACAAGGCATGCATTATTAAAAGAAAAACATATTATTTAAATCATCAGAGTATATGAAATAAAACATCAAAATAAATGCCCTACGGGCTTACATCTTGCCAAGCCAACACTTGGACACAATTCATGAGTTCTAACTCAAAACAAATAAAGCCCTAGGCTTGAATGTTTACATATTCAAATAAAACAACTAAAACAAATAAAACAAGTCTTCAAGTCCAAATCCTCACAAGCTAAGTCTTGGAGGTAGTGAACCACCTGAACCTGAAAATAAAGTTCCCATATAGGGTGAGCCACAGCCCAGTAGAGAAATACTAAACCAAGCATAAGAATTAACTAAAGCAGTAGCACCCGATACATGGTTAACACAAGATAATCAATTTACATTTCATGACACGAATGCCTACGTTGTCTATGACACATGGTCTATGACACCTTTTACTTTCCATTTACACAGTCATGGCTCAGAACCTGGCCAAACAACTCAACAAGGATAACAAATCAGGTTAAACCTTTCTATAACATAATAAACACACATGCTGGTGTTATATCAATCTCAATCAAATTCACTTCCATACTTCCCAACTGATACACATGGTGGTGATGTATCATATCAACAACAAATAGAAATATTTCTATTATCAATAAGCAACACATAAGTGATGCTACTGGAGTCCATCCCCTATCTCCTCCCAACAAGTCCGGTTTAGAGGTCCATCCCCTATCTTCCCCTAAACCGTGGAGTTCATCCCCTATCTCCTCCAAAACCAAATGCATATGCAACATTCAACACTTGCCATATACAACACATAATTAATACACGAATGTTCTGTATTAACTCAACAGTCAAACAATTGACTCAATTTCAGTTATACCTAAGCCGCATGCAAGGTCTACAACAATCAATGGCTATCCTCCACCGATAGCCCAAAACAATTATTTCTAAACAAGAAATAACTATAACAATAAATGTAATTTCAATATTCTCAAAGGTAAGTATTTAAACTACCAAATACATCATTAAACCACTAATTCCCAATCTCATGAATTTAACCCAATATCACATCTTCCTTAAATTAATTATATAAATTAATCTATGACAAAACCCTAAGGTTTCTCCCAAAATTACCAAACTACCCCCACATACCAAAATACCACCACTTAGGATTAAACGTATAAATGGAGTAGGAAATCCCTACCTCGAAGAAAAACCAAAAGAAGGAAGACGAAGATGATGCCCAAACTCCAAAGTGCTCCAAACCAACTGTTCAGATTAAATGAAAGCCCTCACTCTCCTCTATCTTATTTGTAAAGCAACTAGGGTAAAAACACACCCTAACTAGATCAAACCTAGGAGAGAAGGTGTTAGAGAGAGAGAAACGACCTAGGGTTTGGATCAAAAAGATGAAAAAACTGTTAAAACCGCTGCTGCGTTTAAACTGACAGGCTCGCTCGAGCGAAGACATGGTCGCTCGAGCGACCAGACACAAGAAATCCTCGCTCGAGCGAAGAAAAGCTCGCTCGAGCCAAAAACTCGATGCTTCAGGTCTGCAACCCAGAAGCTCGCTCGAGCGACGAAAGCTCGCTCGAGCGAAGAACTCGAAAACATACACCTCGCTCGCTCGAGCGAAGAAAGCTCGCTCGAGCCAAGAAACACATCTCTCAGGTCTAACTGGACGCAAGCTCGCTCGAGCCAAAACCCTGGCTCGAGCGAAGAACCAAAAACAAGACCTCGCTCGAGCGAAGAAAGCTCGCTCGAGCGACCAAGCAAAAACTGGACAGCAACACTTGGTTTCTAAACCCAACCAACCTGTAATCAACCTGCCCAAAACACCTATAACTCAAACTGAAGAATTAAAGGACAACAACAACAATAATACAACAATGGAATCTACGGAACATAAGTCCGGATACAATAATGAAAAGGAAAAGACCGGGTCGCTATAAGTATTCCCATCCACGTCAAACCGAAGTATTTTAATTGTGGTCCCAAACTGTGTAGTGATCATAGACTGAAAGGTATGATATATCTAGTAAAAGTCAGATTTATGAGCCATAAGATAAACCTATGTATAGCGGAATAGACACCCCATTTTTGACCGCCCTTAAGACTTAGGCGCCATCGATTGATTACCCAACGATGAAGTTTCACGCTTGTCAAGCGCTCGATTTCCTCAGCAAGAAGCCTCGGTTTTGAGCCTCAAAAACCTACAAATCTTGCACCACTTTTGGACCCAAATAACATTTTTTCCAAGCCTGACCACCCGGAAGCCTACAGGCCACTTAGTGGCTGGCAGGCCACAAATAAGTGTACGGCCGTCCCTTTAGTGGCTGGCCGGCTACTCATGTTAGTAAAAACAGATATTTTTGCTAGCTGTGCCAACTGTCTCCACAAGTGTATGCACTGCACCAGTTGTTTCTATACTGATATTTCCGAGGTAGTAACATATTTTTTTATATATACTTGACCACCCCTCTAGAATTTAGGTTAGATAATTTTGGTGAAGAAAAATTCTTCAAAAAAAATATCTCTCTCTTCCTTGCAACCTATACACACCTCACCTAGACTTCCTAAACCAAATTTTAAGGGTTCCTTGTTGAGGTTATTAAGCTTGCATATTAGCTCTTGAGGGTGAGAAATTGGTTGTTCATAACTCCAAGGGGTTATTCCTCTTCAAGAGATATACTTCTAGCTTCTTTCCTTTACTTATTTCTTATCTTTTCTTACTATTTTTAGGCTGTTTTTTTCAACTGCGTTTATGGGCTGAAACTTGTGGTTAAAAGCTATTAAAGGTAGAGGGATCCATCACCCTTATTTGAACCTTATTTCCTAAGCTTTTACCCTTGTGTTTTCCATCTTTTTTTCAACTTTTTCCCATTGATTTTCAAAGGCTAGAAATGCTATTTTGCAGTCCCAAAAATAAAGGGGTTAGCCACCCCTCTTTTGGCTTGTTTGCTAGCTTAATTGCTCCATTATTTTAGTTTTTTTTTTAGCTGTTTTTACCTTAATTCCAGCACTGTTTCAGCCTAATTTAGGACTATTTTTATGTGTTAGTTTCATTTATGCTTTGTATAGTAGGCTTGTAGTGTAATGGTCCTCATAGGTTTGGTGTTTTAGGCATTAGACACTAACATATTTGAGTTGATAGCATTTATTTCAAGCTTTCCATACTTGTGTTCCCCTCTAATCATCTCTGCACTCTCCCTCTTTTCTTGGCCTTTCATTGCTTTGAGAGTTGCTTCAAATAAGTATTGTTTAAAGCTTGACATAGAGATCATTGTGCTTGATGGTTTAATCTCTCCGGAGATTCATTACCAAAGGCATGACATCTCTCTCATGCCCAAAATAACCCTTTGTTTGACACTCCTCTCCATTAGTGGACTTAATCTTCATTATTGGACTAAAATGACTAATAAATTGAGAGGTAATTAAAGGAAGTAATAAAATTGGACTAAGAGGTAACAAGATAATAAAATGGTTTGGGGTTCAATCAGACGTTAATTGAATCCGTTGAGTCTTGAGTCATTTCATACTTGTTAGTGATCAAAATAGTTCAAGAGTCAACGTCAACCACTTCCCCTATCAATATCATGAGAGGGAGGGGGCTTGTGAGTCTTTTCATTGTCATTTATTGAGATTGTATCCCTTGGTTCATAAGTCATCACGCAATGACTTTGCGTCGATTGATGGCTTGTGAATCAAGCCTACCCCTCATTTGATCTGTTTGATGATAGGGAGAGGCAGGGTGAACAAACATACCTTGAAAATACTATGTTTGTGCTCTGTTTCATGTCTGTTGCAGTAAGGCAGTACCAAACATTAGTAGGCGGCCGACCACATTACTGTTCGGTCGACCACTTCTTCTGGCTGGCCGGCCACCTTCCTTTTTTAGCCAAGCAGTGTCCTTTTTTCAGACAGAACATAACAGAGGCTGGGGTAAAAACAGTTCAATTTTCTGACTACATAACAAAACCATTTTGGCAGCCAAACAAAGGGCATTTTTGGGTGGAAAAACCGCATTCATGCATTCCTCATTTCTCGGGGCCGTTGCCCATTAAATTATGTTTAATAGTAGTGTGTTGTACCAAAAGTAGTGGACTTGTAATAATTAATTACTTAGCTAATTAATTTCGTATTGTAACTAACTAGTTAGTTTGTATTAATTAGTTAGAATAGCTAATTAATTTTTGTGTTGTACTTAATTAATTAGCTAGAATAGTTAGTTAATTTGTAGTGTTGTAATTAATTAGCTAGGACATTTATTTGGACTCTCCTGCGTGAAGGCAAATATGTAATAATGTGTATGTCTTCCAACCCTCATTTTTTTCTCCCTTTTATTTACTCGCTCATGATGGATAGTGTAGAACATCATGTTTCTTTAGCATTTTCCATGATTTGAATCCATTTGTCTTGCATGCATAAAGTTCGGTTCATCATTCTAACAGCATTGTCATTTATTACTTCCTTGAATACGTGCGCCACCACATGCTATCAAAGTGATTTACATGACATATTAGACAACCGAACATGTTAGTTGCATTTTTGCATGTGTTGCATTAGTCATTTTACATCATTAGGATCATGCATTTTTTCTAACTATTTTATTTCTTTTGGCTTGCCTTGGAGTACTAGGTGAGCATTTATGGCTTTAGCATATTGCATGCGTGTAATTATTGCCATGTCAAGCATGATACCATGAGGCACGTGCTTAAGTGATATACCTGTTTGAATGTCTATGGATGAAGGCTAATTGCTCAAATTGGGATAATTCGATTACTGTACGTATGACATCGCTTTTTCAAGTGGTACATATTCAAAACAATTTTCAAACAGATATGAGATCAAAGTGTTCTAACTTTTGCAAATTAGTCTATACTTGTGTGCATCACATAGTAAAATTAGCCTAATAATCATAATAAGATCATATACTGTACATAAGAATCACATCATAATTAGTATAGGTCGATCTTTGATCAGGTGAGTGGGATGCTCAATTCATGACCTTCCCCTCTCATACCTAAGTTCCCGAGCTGAGACACTTTGGTGATGACGGATAAGTGGCCTTCAACACGAGTCTCAAGTTTCCTAAATTTTCTAAAAATATTTAGGCGGCGACTTTGTAATCTGGCAAAGCAGTCCATTTTTGACATTTTGATTCAAAATCGATTTTTCAAAAGATTTGCTGAATTTGGACTCATTTGTGTTTATCTATTTCACATTGAACTTGTGAAATCAAATTCAGAACCACGGGAGTCTGAACAGTAGGGCTATCGTATCCGAAAGGAGCACGAAAAGCGAGCTACAGTTTCTGGCAACTCTGCCGGGGATTTAGAGAACTTGACTCAAACTTCATGATGTGAATTTTTATCTATACTTATATGTTCTTTACATTTCATTTGCATAGTTACTATAAGTCACTGTGTTTTCCATCTGCTATTCCTGAACAATTTGTCGGAGGCTTGCCCAAAAGGCTGACCGGTCGTGGGCTCAGCCATGTTAGAAACACAACCCTTGGATCTGGATTACCGCCGTACCACTTGATCCTCCTTTCACTTCTTGGTGTTAGGTGTGAGAGGTATATTAGGTCTTCTTGCTGAGGTACCCCTCTTTGATCATTTGGCCTAGCTGTATGTAGTAAGCCATAATGACGGTTCCAAACTAGGACAGAATGCTCACCCACGTGTAGGATTGCGTGAAAACCGCTTGTTTGAAGTAGTGAATCCTAGTTTATGACAAAACTAGAATAGGGTAACCCTATCCCCTCATAGGGATATTTTGGCTCTCTCTTGATTGGTATGTGCTTTACAGTGAAACTGTACAGGAATGTGCATATCAGTTGCAAAATTGGTAACTGTTTTGGGGCAGAATTCAGTATGGAGTACAGTCCTATAGCTTTGATCATGTCTGTGTTGATAACATCTTAGCTGAGGTGCTGTGCGGTTTCTGATTACTATTATCTTTCTTTATTTTTTTTGCTAGGTAGTTTAAAACCATAGCTTCAAAAGGTTCTGATATCCCCCAAGTACTCTGGACCCACGTCGGAAGACTTTGCAAGGTCGGAGATCTTGTTCGGGGACAACCTGTGTTTCCCTCACTATCACCAGTTGCAAGGCAAAAGAGAATCAGACAGAATTCACCAATCCAGTTATTACAGCAGTCACCTCTCGGTTCACTAGCATTCAGTCCAGCTCAAGAACAGTTGTGTACCTCTAAATCAGCTCAAGAACAGTCAGCTATTCCAATGACGCAGTATCCTCCAGCAAATATGGAAGACTTGATACTCCAACTGCAACAGACAGTTGAGACACTACAGCATGATGGGGCTCATCAGGCCGAGGTCATAACTAGGCTACAGCAACAACAGCAGCAGCCGGCTGTGGCCTCTTCATCACATGTACCCACCATGGCGATCCCTGTGCCTGGTGCCACTGCTCAAGATCCACAAACCGAGGGTGTTTCAATTTTTCCAGCTCAAACAGAGCCCATCCCAGCACAAGCTTCCAAAGCCCCGGCCTATCAAACCGAGGCATCATTCAAATTTGAGGTTAACCTAACTGCACTCAAAGTCAACAAACTGGAAAAGTTTATCAAGAAGGCACAATGGGTCAATTCCATTCCAGACATAGAGGAGGGATACACTGAGTCTACGGTTACTTTACCAAAGCAGTTTAAGATGCCACACATTGACCGTTTTGATGGCTCCGGGGACCTGATGGTTCATTTACAGCTATTTTTAGATATTTTGTGGCCAATGGGTTTAACAAGACCGCAGAAGCTATCACTCTTTGGTCGCACTATGTCAGGTATAGCGGCCATTTGGTATGCCAAATTGGAAGATTCAGTAAAACAGAACTGGGAGGAGGTAGTCGAGTTCTTCAGCGCTCAGTACTTTTATAACAAGCAAACCAAGGTCACAACTCGTGATCTAGAGACGACACGTCAAGAGCTAAATAAAGGATTCTCTAAGTTTGTGACAAGATGGCGGGCTAAAGCGTCCATGATGACCACTGGACCTTCAGAAAAGGATCAGATCAGAATGGTTGTCTGGAATCTGCACGACAAGCTACTGTAGAAATTATTATTCTTCCCCTATTTACCTTCAAAGAGCTTCATGAAATAGAGGTTCAAATTGAGAATGCCATGAAACAGGGGATTATTACTGACGATAAGGAGCAGACTAAGAGGCTGTTTGTTCGCAGTTCCAATGCTTCCAGTGGTAGCATAGCTGTGAAGCCATTCGACATAACTGTTGTCACTATAACAAAAACTGCCGACCCCTTCACCAACCAAGAACCACAAACAACATCTAACCCTACGCGACCTCCCGGTAGAATTTATCACCCACTATACATGACTCTATCCAAAGCCATGCAAGTGCTAATCAAGAAAGGGCACCTAAAACCCTTAGAACCTCGCCCACTTCCTGATCCTCTTCTACCTAAGCATAACCCCGCAAAATACTGTGTTTTTCACCTGCAACACGGTCATGACACCGACCAATGCTTCCACTTACGTCATGAGATTCAGGATCTCATTGACAACAAGGTCATTACTCTACCCCAGAAACCAAATGTAACCACAAATCTGCTCCCGGCCCATAATTAAGTCCCCTCACCTCGAAACCTTAACCTTATCCATACACTGGCCACTTCTTATGACCCCAGCGTATATATTACCCCCTCCCACCTACCAAAATCGATGTTGTTCATTCCTGAGGGCATAGATTTGTGCATGATGGGCGCATCTAATCCACAACCTGAGCCTCACAATGTGGTGACAATACTTACAGTAAATGAGGTTTTGGCCTCGGATGGAGGTATTAGTTTGTCGTCGGGGTGTCTCGGGGACCTATTTGAAAGGGCATATGATTCGAGTTGCTATATCATGCCAAACACTTAAACCAAGCCTAAATTGGTGCTACCAACCTCGGTAAGCATTAATGTGGTCAAGGAAGATAGCCCGAGCTAAGGATTGGATGACCTAACAGATCTCGAAGAAGATCTAGACAACTTACAGTTCTTCGATGAACATGAACAGGGAAATGTACAGATCGGGTGGTTTGACCTAAATGGATCGACCGATAATACCGGATGGCTGAGTGATGAGCCAGACAAGGAAGAAAAAACTATGATGAAGCCAAGGGAAAAGGAAACAGAGGTAGCTGCGGTAAACGGGAAGGCTGATGAGAAAGGAAAACTGCTGGAGGGCAAATGTGTAGGAAAACTGACCCAAGAAATGGGTGTTGTGAATACTATAGCTACTGAACAAGAAGTTTCGCTGATGCAGTTTGACAGTGAAAGAATTGAAGACAGCTTGAAAACTACAACCGTGTGTCGCCCCTAAGGGGACACTTGTGCTGTGAAGAGAATTCAAGCAGAGCCGGACAATTGTTTGTCAGTGGTGGGACCACAATGATTTGCATCTAGCCCATACTGACGAAGACTAAAGGGATTGCATCCCAGATAATACATGGCATGCTGAGGAGATAGACCATCTTACCCGAAGTGGACGATACTTTAAGCCGCCATACATGGATCAAGCAGAGCCATCAGAAAAGGACAAGGAGGTCAAGAAACACAAGGAGAAACAACTAGAAGAGGAGTTAGTTCTAATGCAGCTCAAGAAAATTCAAGCTGATATCTCTATCTGAGGACTTCTTATGGTTTCACGAGTGCACCGACAGGTAGTATTGTCGGTAATGGACAAGGCTTAATTGTCCATTGATACTATGCCCGAGCAACTTGTGGGCTTGGTCTTTCCAAGTGGTGCCAAGCCAATGCTCACATTCTTTGACAAAGAGCAGACGTCGGAAAGCTCGGCTCACAACAAGCCATTGTATATCTGTGGAATGTAGAGAGAGTGAAGTGGGCCAGTGGTGTTGGTAGATACTGGTTCTACCATTAATGTCTGTCCTTCGTGTACTGCTTATGCGGTTGGCCTCAAACAGGTAGACTTTATCCTCACAGCCTAGGTGATACGAGCGTATGACAATATAAGCAGAGAGGTCATGGGTACAGTGAAAGTGCGAGTCCAGGTGGGCTCATTAGAGCAAAAGATTGAATTCCACATGCTGGATATGCCAGCTATCTTTAACCTGCTGTTAGGGAGGCCTTGGTTACATCACGTAAAGGATGTGTCCTTTACTCTCCATCAAATGATGAAGTATCCTCATAAAGGAGGAGTAGTAACCATTTTTGGGAACTCATCTATCCACCCACCACCAAAGGTAACTACGACAGTGCTAGAGATCAATCATGGTGACGAGAATGTATTCCTCTTAGGATTTACTGTGGCAGAAGCCCAAGTGGTGCAGACCATTCCGGCCGTGCACGAAGGCATGTATGTCAGTGCCCAGTCCATCTACTTCATGAACAACTGTAGTACATTCCAGGAATGAGACTTGGACAGAGCAGTCGGCATAGTTTACAGCACTGGCAGAGGTGCCACACAACCCGTATGCCTTTGGACTGGGCTATGTGCCCACCAAAGAAAACTGGATAAGAAATGGGGAAGAGATGAGGGACAAAGTCAAGGCCAAGAGAGCTGGGAAGCATTATAAGCTCGTCCACAGGCCAATTCGAAGGACATTGAATGGCCATTTTGTTTGAGAGGAACAGGATTTCCCATTTTGCGGCTTTCCCGAGCCTTGGGTAAATTCCTCGAAAAAGCGAGTCCCTGGATTCAAGATCTTCTTTGATTTCCACCTGTAGGACAGTGATAAGGAGAGGGCTAAACCAAGCATCAAAGTTAGCCAGAGCACGGAAGATGACTCAGACAACAGCGAGGCTGAAGTAGGGGCAACACTAGCCAATCTCCTGACAGATCCTGCGACTGACTTGGAGTACTTAGGGGATAACTTTACTGTCTCCATGATCGAGAAAGAACCTGGTGTGGACCCAAGCAGTGGTATTTTTGATGCATCAAAGGCACCATGTCTTAGTTGGTAGTTGGAGAAAGGCTTTCTTTCTAGTTCTGAATCGGGTGATGAGCCAGAATCTGATTCCACTGAATCTGTGGAGTCGGAATCAGATTCAAGTCAGTCTGGAGAGTCTGAGTCTGGCATTCCCGGGGGTGGTAACCCGGACGCCAAGGTCCTGTCAAGGTCTTCTTTCTCTTTCGCTTTTGAATCTGTTGTAGCAAAAGAGTCAGAACTTATAATGAAAATGCTACAGATTCTGTGTACTTCTCTGTGCCGTTGATTTATTGCATTGACCAAGATTTTCAAAATTTTAATGAAAACGAAAAAGAAGAAATTCCTCTAGCTTTGAAAAACTTGATTAATCGAGAGGAGGAGAGGCGTGCTAAGCCTTATAACGATGAAATCATTGCTATTAATGTGGGTACTGAGTAGGATCCCTGCTTGGTCCAGATCAGGTCCACGTTGTCTTCGGAGGAACGCGAGCATTTAATCGCTTTATTAAAAGATTTCAAAGATGTTTTCGCGAGGTCTTATGAAGACATACCTGGAATCGAGCTTGAGATTGTACAGCACCGGATCCCTTTTGACCCCGAGGCCCGACCAGTCAAACAGAAGCTGCGCAGAATTCATCTGGATTGGGCACTGAAAACCAAGGAAAAGGTCACCAAGAAGATTGGTGCAGGATTCTTGTTAGTGTCCAAGTATTCGACCTGGTTGGCTAATAATGCCGTAGTTCTGAAAAAATATGGTAGAATTCGGGTTTGTGTCAACTTTCGGGACCTGAACAGAGCTAGCCCGACGAACGATTTCCCATTGCCGCACATTGATGAGTTGATAGACTTCATTGCAGGCCATGCATTGCTATCGTTCATGGATGGGTTCTCCAAGTATAACTAGATTCTGATGGCACCGGAAGACAGGAAGAAAACTGCATTTACTACACCATGGGGCACGTACTGCTACCGAGTCATGCTTTTTGGGTTAAAAAATGTTGGGGCTACCTATCAAAGGGTTGCGACCACCATTTTGCATGACATGATCCACAAAGAGGTAGAGGTGTATGTAGACGACATGATTGTCAAGTCCAAATAGCGAGAAGGCCACTACACCGCACTGGAAAAGTTCTTTCAACAGATCAGGGAATTCAGATTGAGGTTAAATCCACAGAAATCCACATTTGGCGTGACAGCAGGGAAAATGCTGGGATTTTTGATCACACAGAGGGAAATTGAAGTAGATCTATCCAAAATCAAGGCCATCTTAGAAATGCCACAACCAAGGATTGAAAAGGAGGCGCGCATCTTTCTAGGCAAAGTGTAATTCATAAGACCATTTATTTCCAAATTAACCTTGACTTGTGAACCACTGTTTGGTCTCCTGAAGAAAGGAAAGAAGTTCTGATGGGATGATCGATGTCAGTTCACCTTCAAGCAGGTCAAACAGTACCTACGAAATCCATATATGTTGTTACCGTTAGAGTAGGGAAAGCCTTTGATTCTGTACTTATCGGTAACAGATACAACCATGGGGTGCATGCTCGCTCAAGAATCTGAGGATAAGGTGGAGAAGGCCATCTATTATTTGAGCAAGAAAATGCTAGACTATGAGACTTACTACAGTCCCCTCGAGAAAGCTTGCTTAGCCTTGGTATTGGCTACCAGGAAGTTGAGGCACTACTTGTTAGCTTACTTCGTAATCCTAGTTTCGATATTAGATCCCATCAAATATCTCTTTGAGAAATCAGTGCTTACGAGTAGGCTGGCTGTTGGTTGCTTTTGGTCTCTGAATTTGATCTCAAGTATGTCATGCGCAAATCAGTTAAAGGGAGAGTTGTAGCGGAATTCTTGGCAGATTACCCGGTAGAAGGAGATGAGGCAGTGGAATGCCTATTCCCAGATGAAAATATTCTGCAAGTAGAAGAGGAAACTTGGACAATGTACTTTGACGGAGTGTCTAATTAATATGGCTATGAGATAGGTGTGTTGTTGATAACGCCTGATGATTCCCATATACCCTAGCCTTCAAACTCTGGTTCAAAGTGTCCAACAATGAAGCAGAATATGAGGCATGTATTGCTGGTTTGGAAGCTGCCCTAGAACTAGAGCAAATAAGGTTAGATGTTATCGAAGACTCAAACTTGGTTGTTTCTCAGGCAAATGGAGACTGGAAAGTCAAAGAGGAGAAAATGAAGGTGTATCATTAAGCCCTAGACGTTCTAATTCCAAGGTTTGAAAAACTAACGTTCACGTACCTGTTTAGAAAGAACAATCGGTTTGTTGACGCGCTGGCAACTCTATCTTCCATGGTAGACATCCCGCTTGGAGTCAAGATACGTCTGATCATCATTGAACAGAAATACACGTCGGCTTATGAGACCATCGCCTCAATAGATAAGGTTCAAGACAAAAACCCATGGTATTATGATATTTGGAATTTTCTAGAAAAGGATACATATCCACCAAGGGCAAATGTCAAAAATAAACGGGGAATACGGCATCTAGTCGTCCAATTTATGATCTGTAAAAATAAGCTGTATAAAAGAGGTCATCTGGGAATGCATAAGTTGTGTGTTGAAAAAGAAGAATCAAAGCCCCTCATGGAGCCCATCCATGGTGGAGATTGTGGAGCACACATAAACGGTGTGATGCTAGCCCAAAAAATCCTTAGACAAGGCTATTACTGGTCAACTATGGAGGAGGATTGTATTGGTTTTGTACGGCGATGCCATAAATGTCAGATCCATGCCAATCGCATGAATATCCCGCCGTCAAAGCTCTACAACATGACTTCGCCATGGCCTTTCTCAGTCTGAGAAATCGACATTATCGGTGCAGTCTCACCAAAAGGTTCAAATGGACATGAGTTCATCTTGGTGGCGATTGATTATTTTACAAAGTGGGTGGAAGCTCAGTCTTATGCCATGTTGAAAGCATCGCAAGTAGCCAAGTTTATCAGAAACAAACATCATCTACCGGTATGGGGTTCCGAAAGAGATCATATTAGATAACGGCTCACACTTTAAGAAAGAGGTGGTGGATTTACTAGAGAAATCTAATGTAGATTTTCACAAGTCATCAACATATAGACCACAGACCAATGGAATTGTTGAGGCCGTCAATAAAAATATCAAGAACATCCTACAGAAGATAGTGGAGACCTACAGAGACTGGCCGGATAAACTACCGTTTGCGCTTTAGGGATACAGAACATCAATTCGGACATCCACATGAGCTACCCCCTATTCGTTAGTATATGGGATGAAAGCCGTTATGCCAATTGAAATTAAAGTACAATCGTTGTGAATTATGGCTGAGTGTCAGATAGCAGAAGTGGATTGGCAACAAAGCAGGTTTAAGGAATTTATGTTGTTTGATAAGAGGAGGCTAAAGGCATTGTATTATATTTAGGGCTACCAACACAGAATTGCTAGGGTTTTTAACAAGAATGTTAAGTCCAGAAATCTCAAGAAAGGAGATATGGTGCTGAAAGACAACCGAGCTCCCATCCATGACCCTAGGGGCAACTTCAAACCTAATTGGACTGGTCCTTACATCATCAAATCTATCCGGCTAGGAGTGGCGATTATCTTATAGACCTAGATGGTCTAGAGTTCTCACAACCAATCAATATGGACAAGTTAAAGAAATATTATCCCTGAGAGGCTCGCTAGGCTGAAAACACGGAAGGGCGACCTAGGCAAAAGTTAGAGCATGAAAAATTAAAAATAAAGAAAAACTGAGCTCGCAAGGTCGAAAACCTAGAAGGGCAACTTTGGCAAAAGTTAGAGCATAAAATAAGAGAGTTAATACTCGAGTGAACCCGAACCGAACTACGTAAGGCCTGATTCCCATCTTTGGGATGCGTAGGCAACTTCATTCCGAAGTTCGACCGTAACCATCTTCAATTCAACTGTCCTATCCTTTTGTCTAATTGGGCCATCTTTCTCCATTATCTGTTAGTTTGGTTGTGTGATCTTTATTTTGGCAGAAAGGCCGGTTATAAGACAGCGCAGTGTTGGTGAATGCAGTTATGGGCAGTTGTGATTTTCTAATTCGGGGTTGCACATCTTGAGGACCGATTTCGTGCGTGTCAGGCAGTGGTCATTTTTCGAAAATTGTTTTGAAAAGTTTTAATAAAAGTTGATTTTTCTGAAAATTTTACGTTTTACAACTTAGACAATTTTGGGACCAAAAGGGAAATTTTTAGTACTCACAACACTAATTCCATTGATTTCAACACAAGTACAGTCTCTAACTCCTTGATTTAAATCAAAGTTATTTTTTTACATCATAAAACTTGAAAAGAAAAGCCAAAATCAATAAACTAGGTTCATAGATGAGTCAGGTGTTCCTGCGTCCTCTGCTCGTGCTCGCGGAAGTCTCTGGAATCAAAGTTGGCCTGACCTATGCTTCATCCTCAAGCCAAGCCAAGTACTCACCAGAAAGGGTGTAACTGAAGCTAGGGGCACGGGCCAGAAGCTCTCTTATCCTCCAAGCAGTGAGGTACCAAAGCAAGTGTGAACCACAAATGGGGAATGAAGTTGGGTATTCTACCCCCTCCTCTGGGCAGATCTGATCATGTCCAAATTGGCGTCTAAACCAGAATGGAAAATAAAACACGTAGTGTGTGAGGCCAATCAGCTGTATACCTAGCTGTCGGGATATGATGTAGCTTATCTCAGTCAAATTAAGCTAGGGGCAACGCCACGTTATGTCAGCTGCAGATTTGCTACACATCCAGTTGCACCACTATTCCTCAGTGGGAAAGTCCACCAATCTCTGTCGGAAAAAGTAAGCTCAGGCTGAATACCCGGGGCAAGGGTCCACTACTTTCAGCTTATCCATTAGCCACACTTGGGAAGGGATGAAAAATAAAAGAGATTAAAGAATAGAGAGATGTACATTGAGAGACAAGTAAAGAAAAGGGCTTAGAGAGAAAAATAGAGTGTGAGTATCGAGTGATGTGAGAACTATAAATATGAAAGGGTGGGAAACATTACTTGGAGTAGCAGTGGACTCCCTGCAAATTGAGAAGTCTCTCACCGATGAAAAGCATCAAACCCATCAGAGTTTCGGCCAAGGTCAAACCAATGCAATTCTTACCCTTCTTCAGGCATTGAGCCACCTCGATCAGCCTAATGTTGGCTCCGTCATAACTGGGGGCAAGAAGGAAGTGCGCGAGCATACATAAACATAGGGCATGTTGCCGATAACCTTGCTAGAGGAGGTCACCTTTATCGCAGACGTTAAAAAATCGATGAATCAAGCCGGGTATATCTAGCTCCCCATTGTGAGCTAATGATCGAGCTTTGTGCAAAGTAAGCCCACGCATCTGTCCGAAAGCCTGGGCATGGCAAAACGAAGCTGAGGCATGATCTCCTCATTGCATTGGGACTACATTAATGCTTGTAACTCTTCAAGAGTCGGACATATTTCTTGTGCTCCGAAGCGGAATACATGTATAATTGGGTCCCAACATCGGACTACAGCATGGAGGAACGGAAAACAAAGTGAAGTACGGCTCAACGGAAAAAAACGCGTTTATGTCGAAAGCTCAGACATTTACTTTTTCCTTGTCTGTAGCTCGACTTTTCGTGCTCCTTTCAAATACGACTAGCTCTACAGTTCGGACTCCCATGGTTCTGAATCTGATCTCACAAGTGCAATGTGAAATAAATAAACACAAAAGAGTCCAAATCCGACAAATCTTTTGGAAAATCGATTTTTAATCAAAATACCAAAATAGACTGCTTTGCCAGATACAGAGTTGCCACCTAAATATTTTGGGAAATTAGGAAACCCATGACTCGTGCCAAAGGCCACGTGTTCATCATCACCAAGATTGTCTATACTCAGGAACTTAGGTACGAGAGGGGAAAGTCAAGAATTGAGCACCCCACTCGCCCGATCAAAGATCGGCCTTTACTAATCATGATGTGATTTTTATTTACATTATATGTTTTTGTTCCTATTTATTAGACTAACTTACTATGTGATGCGCACACAAGTATAAACTAATTTGCAAAAATTGGAACAATTTGATTTCATGTTTGTTTGAAAATTGTTTGAATATGTACCACTTGAAAAAGCGATCTCATATGAACATTACTCAAATTATTCCAATTCAAGCAATTAGCCCTCATCCACAGGCATTCAAGCAGGTATATCAATTAAGCACTTAGCATCATGGTATTCATGCTCGACATGGCAACAATCACACGCGTGCGATATGCTAAAGCAAAAAAATGCTCACCTAGTACTCTAAGGCAAGCCAAAAGAAACAAAAGAGTTAGAAAACATGCATGCTCCTAACTAATATAACATGACTAATGCAACACATGGGATATGTAACTAATAGGCTCGGCTACTAATTTATGTCATATGAGTCAATTTAGTAGCATGCTGTTTAAGCACCTTTTCAAAGAAGTATTTAACGACAATGCATTGTTAGAATGATGAACCGAGCCTCGATGTATGCGAGACAAGTGTATGCAAACATGGACTATGCTAAAAGAAAAATTATGTTCTAAACTACCCATCATAAGCAAGTAAATAAAAGGGAGAAAAACATGGGGTTGGAAGACATACACATTATTACAAGTTTGCCCTCGCACAAGATGGTCCGAATGAATGGACTAACTAATTACTACGAATTAACTAACTATTACAAACCAAATAAAATAAATTAACTATACTAGCTAATTAACTAATTATTACAACAACAAATTAATTAACTATTCTAGCAAATTAAATAATTACAACATAACTAACTACCTATTCTAACTAATTAATTACAAATTCGTTACTTTAAGTAGAACTTATTAATAGTACAACATTTCTTCACTGATCTCTAGAGTTAAGGGACTGCCCATGCATGGATGCAAATTTTCACCCGATAATGCTCTCCATTTTGCTACTGGAATGCCTCTGTTGCACAGTTAGAAAATTGCACTATTTTTCACCTCAGCCTCTACTTTGCTCTGCTGGAAAAAGGAAATTGCCTGTCTAGAAAAATTAGCCGGCAACCCAGAAGTAGTGGCCGGCCACCCACTAAAAGTGGGTTGCTGTCTAGTAAAAGTGGTCCACCGGCCACTGAAAGTGGCCAATAGAGGACAAATAGAGCACAAATCAGAGTATTTTCATGGGATGTTTGTCCACCCTGCCTCTCCTTATCAACAAACAGGTTAAAAAAGGGGTAGGCTTGATTCGCAAGCCATTAATCGACGCAATTTCATTGCGTGATGACTTATGAATCAAGAGACACAATTTCAATAAATGCATAACAAAAGACTAACAAAACCTCCTCCCTATCATGGATTGATCAAGGAAAATGGTTGACCTTGAAAACTTAAACCATTTCATCACTAACAAGTATGAAATGACTAATTCTCCATATGTTCAATTTATGTCTGATTGAACACCAAATTAGCTTTATTATTTTGCATCACTTTTAGTCCCAATTTTATTACTCCATTTTAATTACCTTCCATTCCTAATTCATTTAGTCCAATAATGAGCTTTAAGTCCTCTAATAGAGAGAACTACCAAACCAAATGTTGTTTTAGGCATGAGAGTGATGTCATGATGTTGGTAATAAACCCCTAAAGGGATTAAACCATTAAGCACAACAACCTCAATCTCAAACTTAAATAAACAATTGGTTTGAAACCACCCTCAAAGCAAAGAAAAAATCAAGAAATGAAGGAGGTTGCAGAGATACTTACAGGTGAAAACAAGTATGGAAAGCAAGAAATAAATGCTATCAACTCAAACAGGTTGGTGGCTAAGGCCTGAACCACCAAGCCTATGATGACCATTACACTACAAGCATACTATACAAAGCATGAATGAAGCTAACTCATAAAAATAGTCTTAAAACAATCCTAAAATAGTCCCAAAAAGTGCTGGAATTAAGATAAAAATAACTGCAACAACTAGCTAAAATATTGAGGAATTAAAACTAGCATACAAGCACAAGGAGGGGAGGCTAGCCCCTCCACTTTTGGGGCTTCAAAACATGATTTTTGCCTCTAAAAAACCTCTGAAAATTAGTGGTAAAAAGCTTTAAAAAAGGGTGATGAGAAGGTGGGAAACACAAGAGCAAAGGCCTTAGAAGCAAGGTTTAAAGAAGGGTTATCAACCCCTCTACCTTTAATGGCCTTAAACCACAAGTTGTAGCCCAAAAATATAGGTAATAAATAGCTCAAAAACAGTAAGAAATTATAGAAAACAAGTAGTGTAAAGATGGTACAAAAAGCACTAGAAGGTATACCTCTTGAAGAGGAATGAAACCTTGAGTTACAAACCACCAATTTCACACTCTCAGGTGCCTCAAGAGCTAAAATTCCAACCCAAATCACCTCAGCAAGGAACTCTCTAGGTTTGGTTTAGAGTGTTTGAGCAAAGGTTATGTAAGTTGCAAGAGAGAGAGAGAGAGAGAATTGTAGAGAGAGAGAATTTTGCTTTTCCAAAAATATTTTCTCATTCCTCAATTTTTCCAACCTTGAAAAAAAGAAGGGGAGATCATTTATATATAGAAAACCATGTGCCTATCTCAAAAATATCTGTATACATACAGTTGGAATGGTGCATGCACATGGGGAGACAACTAGCAGAAAATATCTTATTTTTTGCACTAGTGGCCGGCAGGCCACATTAGTTGCCGGCAAGCCACACTAGTGGATGGCAAGTCCCTAGAGGCACAAGCCTAAAAAACCATTGCTTTGGTCCAAACAAGGCGCAAGGTTTGAAGGTTCCAAATTGAGGTTTCCTACTGAGGAAGTCAGCATTCAGCGAGCGTACACATTCATCATTGAGTGATCGATCAGTGGCACCCAAGTCTTAAGGCCGTCAAAAATGGGGTGTCTGCAGTTGCCCCTCTTTGACAGAGCTCAAAGTCATAACATGATGTGAGTGAATGTCAAAGCCCGAAGATGACCCATTTTGACAAGGCCGCAAGACTTAGGCAAATAATCAAGACATAAATAAAATTGGTTGAGCCCGCAAGCTGCCTGCATATCGTTTTGCAGGGAATCAAACCAGCATAGTTCTGGGACAGGATGCAAATGATATGCACGAAAAATACTTTGAAAGCCGGACTCACACGCTCCACGAAGCCAGCTGTTTTGAAAACTCATGATCATGCAAGATGATGCAATAAGCAATAACAAATGCGATAAGCAATAACAAGATAACAACATATGAATGAGTTTCAAGCTTAAATCGAAATAGGTTCCATACAGGAAGAACTAAAAACAAATACTCTAACCAAGCCGAAGGCATGAGAAGAAGAAAGAAAAACCACTCAAGGTTACGTTTCACGTGTCATAAGATACTCTAATCACGCTGAAATCGTGAGAAGAGAAGAAAAATCGCTCAGGGTCGCATTTCACGCGTCCCGAGATAAAACTGTTAAGGGTCGCGTTTCATGCGTCTTGAGATAAAAAATCGCTCAGGGTCGCTTTTCAAGCGTCTTAAGATACTCTAATCACGCTGAAATCGTGAGAAGATGAGAGAAACTGCTCTAGGTCGCGTAAAACACGTCCTGAGATAAAACCGCTCAAGACCACGTTTCACATGTCCTGAAATAAAAACCGCTCAGGGTCGTGTTTCACGCATCCTGAGATAAAAGCAAAAAGTATGAGACTGTACCACAAATACAAAAGGTAGTGAAAGTTTGCGATAGATGCACGAGGTGAACAGGTGCAATAGATGCACAAAGTGAACAAGTGCGATAGATGTACAAAGTGAACAAGATTAAAAATCAATACGATGACAATGCATGTTCCATGCATGATAGACAACCGACGTATGATGTTAATTGAAATCATGTTCTATGCAAGAAACAAGAGCATATTCTATGCAAAAATTGAAAGCAAATTCTATACATGAATCATGAACGATGCAGGGCACGTGTGCAACATAAGTATATGTGAAAACTCATATTCTATGGCAACAGAAGAAAACAAATATGTAATTTGTCAAAAGAACATAAGTGATGTTTCGGCGACAACCTCCGACTTACCCCTCAGAGACTTTGCAGCATGCTCAAAAAGGATACACCTCATTCATATTGGCAAGTGGAGAACGTTCACGTACCAGAACACAACGAGTATTGGGAACGACACAATCGAAACACAGTTTTGAGCTCCTCAAAGACCAATCTGGACCCAAAAGAGAACCTCCCATACACTGCTAAGGCAAATGAGGAACCAAACAGCACTAGGCCACAAATGAGGACTACCGGCCACCTGTTGGCCAGTAATGAGGCCTGCCGGCCACTAACGAAAAAAGAGGGCATAAATGACATTTCAGCACGGGTCTTTATATACACATCACCACACCTCATTTCCTCACTCACCCAAGTCCAAAAACACTCCCTTTCTCTCTCTAGGCGCTTCCTCTCTCTAGATTTATGCTTTCTCGCATTTTCAATGCCCCACGCAAACTTTTTTCGTAAACCCTCCTTTGATTCTCTATACTTTGAACTGATCAGATTTTGTTTCGTTGATTTTTTTTGCATTTTCACCACTTCAGGTTGTTTTCCTCGAGTTTCTCTCGGGTTTTTGCAAACTTTCCCTGATTTTGACTTTTTCTCCCATTTCTCTCTCCTAGGGTTGATTTTTTCCAAGTTTTCTCTCTTTTCTTCATTTTTCACCCACTTTCCAGATGGCGGATGATGTTCTACATGATGGTGCTCCTCCTAAGGTTCCACCTCCACTATCACCCCCTACCGAGGTCGAGGAGCTAGTGTTCGCCGAGGCCGGCGAGGTAACGAAGGGTATTACGGCTAACTTTGAGGCAGAGCTCGCTCCAGGACTCGAGCCTAAGCCACTACCACTGAGGATGTGACCCTTTGATCTAGTGACTTATCATCCTCACACGCATATGCTGGCAACTAGAGGCTTGATGTTTTGACGATTTTGCTGGTATAAACTTTATTTTCATGCTTTCTTGCCTTTCATTTGACTGTATGTCTTATATTGCCTTGCATCTGAATGCCCTTTATCACTATCTTTTATCTGATTCCACTCTTTCTTTGCCATAGGGAAACTTTCGTTCTTACAAGGGTTATGGGGCAGTAACAGCGAGAGACTGGTATTATGAACTCCCTTCCGAGGTCCGCGACCTTGTCGATGAGGCTGGCTTTGGCCTATTCTACACCAGACTATCACGACACATAGCGAGCCGGGCTCTACTAGGAGCGTTGGTAAAGAGGTGATGGGACACCACCAACTCTTTCCACCTCTCTTCCGCTGGGGAGATAACGATGACTCCTTACAACTTCTCCATGATCACGGGCTTAGGAGTAGGGGATGATCCGATCCCCTTCGACATGGACATGGACGAGTAAGTGGCAGCTTGGATCCACCTGCTTAGAGTACACCAACCTCTATACAGGCCTGTGATGGTGAGATACAGTTGGTTTGCCAAGCGCTTCCGCAGGAGTGAGCTCGAGACATCGGAGAAGGTAGAGCAGTATGCCAGAGGCTTCTTAATGTTCATACTCGGTACCACATTGTTGGCGAACATGTGGAACACCGTAGGTTTGTACTTACTGAGCCCTCGTGACCTTGCCTCGAGTCCGATTCTACGACTGGGGTGAAGCTGGCCTTGCCACACTCTATGGCTATCTGAGCTCCACTTCACGCATGAGGGAAGAGCAGGTCGGAGGCTACTGGAGAGCCTGGAAGGTATACACCACACCTTTTTGCTTTTGCACTTTCTATTGGCACATTGTGCTTTCTGCTTTGCACTTTCTGTTTTACATCTGTTCACAACTTGTGCTTTCTGCTTTGCACTTTTTGTTTTATATCTATTCACATATTATGCTTTCTACTTTGCACTTTCTGTTTTATATCTGTTTACAACTGTGGATAACACTGCTGACATTTTCTTGCAGTTATGGGTTTATACCTATTTTTCGGCTCTAGCTTTAGAGCCAGTGAATGAGATCCCTCCCGTTGTACCTCACTCACAGCGATATAACGGCCAGTGTCAGCACAGAAGCCGCGATGATATGACCTTCGCCTTCTACCACCGATACTTCGACACAATGGTTGCTGACGAGGTAATCCGAAATTCACAATCATTTTTGCTTTACTACTATTCTGATTCATACTTCGACAACTGATGGCAACTAACAATCTATATATTCTCTGTTTGTAGATCATGTGGTAGCCCTGGACGTCGATACCGGCTGGAGTGAGGGACCAGTATGCCGGGGCTTGGGCCACGTCTCGTTTTTTAATTTTGCTGGAGGGCCTAGTTTGCCGGGCCTAGTTCTTGAGTGAGTGATTTATACGCCAGACTCTAGGCTCACCTATCTCAGTTGTCCCCATGCCATCCCCGGCATCCATGCAAACAGCCGATAGCCTCCGGCTGGGGATCTTATTCAGTTTATGGTGGGGCTAGATGCTGACTATTTCAGAGCAGAGGGCGATTATATGACGTTCATCCAGACTCATCTCATGTACCCTCTAACGGGCATTCGCGCGGGCGATGCAGCAGGTGCTCCCTTCGCCGGTGAGGCTGCTCAGGAGATCGGGGCCGATATTAGAGGGGCCCCTCCCATTGTGTAGGTTGCCAGTTAGGCAGTGATTGCTACTGCCCTTACATATTGGGGGCGACCGAGTCAGCCTATCAGATCCCGATAGAGCCACCCGAGGCAATGCATGGGTATGTCAAAGCTCATGGCACACCTCAAGTGTGAACCACACTTTTAAGCTTATAATCGCACTTTTCCTTTCCGGATATTAGTTATTCCAGATACTGATTATTCAAATGCACTTGCAGGCATCGACAGAGTATGTAGAGGGCATGCTCTAGCTGGTCGCTTCTCTCATTAGCATGGTGCAGAGAAGAGAGACATTGCTTGATCTCCACGGTATCTAGATATTCTTTCTATTTTCCTTATACATTTCGCTGTTACCTCACACTGCACTGATTCACTGTATTGACATACTGTACTCATACTATACCTTTTATACTTATCCTACATACATACAATGTATCTGATATGTCGCCACTTGTTTTCCAGATCCCAGCAGCAAGGACACCAGCAGCAGCGACACCAACAGCAGCGACATCAGCGGCACCTCCTCCGGTGACAAGGAGGAGAGGTAGACAGGCCCCAGCACGTGGCTGAGATGAGCGCCAAGGTCGAGGTCGAGGCAGAGACAAGGGTGCTCGGAGCCGAAGCAGCAAGTCTGAGCCCGTATTGAGCGGGGATGATACTGACGCCAGTGACTTTGAGGAGGAGAAGGTAGTGAGCCGACACTCTGAGTCTGAGGGCGGAGGCAATGATGCTGGCTCAGGGTCAGGGAACGAAGATGACGCCGATGCTGGGTTTAGCTCAGGGAACGGAGATGATGAGACTAGCTCTGGTTCAGAGTTTGATTCTGATAGCGGTGCTGAGGGAGACAGTGCCCCTAAGTCCCCTCCGAGGAAGAGGATGAAGAGGGCCTCTCGAGCTTGTGATGACTGGCGCCAATTTTTGTACTTTTTTGTACTTTTTTGCTTAGTTTCTTTTATTTTGGTAGTTCGGCACATCAATAGCTTCAAATAGGCTTTTACTTTTACTTTTGAAAACTTGTACTCTCTTTTGTAAAAACTATGATCGGGGGAAAACCCTACAGTTTTATGAAAAGAATTATTGTTTTTGCATCATAAGCACCACATTTGCATGGAATGAAAATGGAGTTGAATTTGAAACCAAAAACTTGTATTGGCACGATGTTCTTAATCGGGTAATGAGTCAACCAACGATCGAAAAATAAAATACAACTCGATAAACATAACAAAAACAACTCAAACACAAATATGTATACTTGCTAAAACCAAAAAGACTCAAAACAAGATCTCAAAACACAAAGACCAGACACAATCAGACTGCCAAAACTGCCGACCCACAAATGGACAGTAGGCCAGAAAAAGTTGGTGGTCGGCCACTAAAAGAGGGTTGCCGGCCACTTGTGATGAATCCACCAAACAATTGACAGCTGGCCTCCACTCACAGCCTTATCTTCTACAAAAGATCTTTCTTCGTGATTTCTTCACAAGAACCTCATTTTTGCTACTGTTTCTTCCACAAATGGAGATATTTCTTGCCGAGAAACTCATGGATTGGATAGCCACTTTAGACGACACGAAAAAGGTAAATTTCTAAGGTTTCGACATAAACGCACTTTTTGGTTGAGCTATACTCCACTTTTCTTTCTATTCCTCCATGCCACGGCCCGATGTTTGAGACCCAATTATGAACGTATTTTGCTTCGGAGCATAGGAAATATGCCCGACTCTTGAAGAATTTCAAGCATTGATGGAAATCCGGCGCGATGAGGAAATCATGCCTCAGCCTCGTTTTGGCCACGTCCAAGCTTAGGACAAATGTGTGGACTCACTTTGCATGAAGCTCGGTCGTTGGCCCATGACGGTGAGCTAGATATACCCAGCCTAATTCATTGGTTTTTGACATCAGTGACAGAGGAGACCCTCTCTGGCGAGGTTTTCGGCAACATGCCCTCTGTTTATGTATGCTTGCGCATTTCCTTTTTGCCTCTAGTTATGGCGAAACCATCATTCGGTTGATCGAAATGGCCCAATGCTTGAAAGAATGTAAGAGTTATATCGAGTTGACGCTGGCTGAGACCCTGATGGGCTTAGATGCTTTTCATCGGCGAGAGACCACAAGATTTGCGGGGAGTTCACTACTTCTTCAGGTATTGTTTCCTACCCTTTCTGATATATGCCTCACACATCACTCGCCACTCATGCTCTATTTTCTCTCAAAGCCCTTTCTTTACTTTTCTCTCCACACACATCTCTCTATTCTTTTATCTCTCTTATTTTTCATCCCTTCCCAAATGTGGTTGATGGATAAGCTGAAGGTGGTGGACCCTTGCCCCGAGTATTCAGCTCGAGCTTATTTCTTCCGCCAGCGACTAGTGGACTTTCCTAATGAGGGATAGTGGTGCAACTGGATATGCAGCAGGTCTGCAGCTGACATAGCTTGGCGTTGCCCCTGGCTTAATCTGACTGTGACGAGTTACAACATGACTCGGAAGCCTGGCATACAGTTGATTGGCCTCACGCATTGCGTATTCTACTTTCCTTTCCAGTTTAGAGACCAATTTAGACATGATCAGACCAACCCGAAAGAGGGGGTAGAATACCCCAGCTTCATTCCCGATTCGTGCTTCACACCTAGCTAGGTACCTTGCTTCCTGGAGGACAAGAGAGCTTATGGCCCCTGCCCCTAGTTTCAACTATGTCCTTTCTGGTGAATACTTGGCTTGGCTCGAGGATGAGGCGTAAGTTGGGCCCACTTTGGCTACAAAAGCTTCTACAAGCACGAGCGGAGGACACAGGAGCACCTGACTCGCCTATGCCCCTAGTTTATTGCTTTGACCTTTCTTTTCAAGTTTTTGATATAAAAGCAATTTTGATTTGTATCAGAGAGTTGGAGAATGTACTTGTGTTGAAATCAATGGAATTAAAGTTATGAGCACTAAAAATTTTCCTTTTGGTCCAAAAATGGTCTAAGTTATAAAAGGTAAAATTTTAAGCAAAATCAACTTTTATTAAAACTTTCCAAAACCATTTTTGAAAAAGATTACTACCTAACACACACAGAGTCGATCTTCAAGATGTACAACCCCAAATCAAACGATCATAACTGCCCCTGATAAAATACCACTACTGCTCTACATTGTAACCAGCTTTTCTTCCCAAAATGAAGATCACAACCAAACTAACAGATGATGAACAGAGATGACCTGATCAGAAAAACGGACAGGATAGTTAAGTTGGAGATAGTTACGGCTGAACTTCAGGATGAAGTTGCCTACGCATCAAAAAGATAGAAATCAGGCCTTACGTAGTTCGGTTCAAGTTCACTCGAGTATTAACTCTCTCCTTTTGCGCTCTAACTTTTGCCAAAGACGCCCTTTAGGGTTTTCAACCTTGCGAGCTCAATTTTTCTTTATTTTTAATTTTTCATGTTCTAACTTTTGCCTAGGTCGTCCTTCTGGGTTTTCAACCTAGCGAGCCTCTCAGGAGTAGTATTTCTTCAACCTGTCCATATTGATTGGCTGTGAAATTCCAGGCCATCTAGGTCTATGAAAATAACCGCCCCTCCTTACCAAATAGCTTTGATAATGTAAGGACTAATCTAATTGGGTCTGAACTTGCCCGGAGGGTCATGGATGGGTGCTCGATTGTCTTTCTGTACCATATCTCCCTCCTTGAGATTCCTGGACTTAACTTTCTTATTAACAACTCTAGCAATTCTACGCAGCATTAACTCCTCAAATCTGCTCTGTTGCCAATCTGCCTCCACTATTTGATACTCAGCCATAACTTGCAGTGACGGGACTTCAATTTCAATTGGCAGAATAGCCTCCATCCCGTAGACGAGAGAATAGTGGGTTGCCCCTGTAGATGTCCGGATCGAGGTCCTATAGCCCCAGAGTGCGAATGGCAGTTTATCTGGCTAGTTCCTGTAGGTCTCTACCATCTTTTATAAGATGTTCTTGATATTCTTATTGGCGGCTTCAACAGCTCCATTGGTTTGTGGTCTGTATGTAGATAATTTATGAAAAGCCACGTTGTATTTCTCATGCAAGTCTATCACCTCTTTCTTGAACTGGGAGTCGTTATCTGATATGATCTCATTCGAAACTTCGTATCGGCAGATGATAGGACAGAGCTTCCACTCACTTTGTAAAATAATCAATCGCCACCAAGATGTATTCATGTCCATTTGACCCTTTTGGCGTGACTGCACCGATAACATCGATTCCCCAGGCTAAGAAAGGCCATGGCAAAGTCATGTTGTAAAGCTTTGATAACAGAATGTTCATACGATTGGCATGAATTTGACATTTGTGGCATCGCCGCACAAAACCAATACAATCCTCCTCCATCGTGGACCAATAATAGCCTTGTCTGAGGATCTTCCGAGTGAGCATCACACCATTCATATGCGCCCCGCATTCTCTGCCGTGGATAGCCTCCATAAGGCGCTTTGATTCTTCTTCCTCCACACACAGTTTATGCATTCCTAGATGACCTCTTTTATACAGCTTACCCTCGTAGATGATAAATTGGACGGCCATATACCGTATTCCTCATTTTTCTTTGGCATTTGCCCCTGGTGGATACATCTCCTTTTCCAGGAAGTTCTAAATATCGTAATACCAGAGGTTTTTGTCTTGCACTTTATCTATCGCGGCAATAATTTCGTAAGCTAGCATGTATTTCTGTTCGATGATAATCGAACGTATTCAGACTCTAAGTGGGATGTCTACCATAGAAGATAGAGTTGCTAAAGCATTAGCGAATCTGTTGTTCTCTCTTAGTAGATGCGTAAATGTCAACTTTTCAAACCGTAGAATCAGAATATCCAGCATCTGATGGTAAAGCTTCATCTTCTCTTCTTTGACTTTCCAGTCTCTATTTGCTTGAGAAACAACCAAGTTCGAGTCCCTGATGACATCCAGCCTTATTGTCCCAAGTTCTAGGGCGACTTCTAAACCAGCAATACATGCTTCATATTCTGCTTCATTGTTGGACACCTTGAACCGGAGTTTGAAGGCTAAAGGTATATGGGAGTCGTCGGGTGTTATCAGCAACACACCTATCCTATAACCGTATTGATTGGACACTCCGTCAAAGTACATCGTCCAAATTTCCTCTTCAACTTACAGAATATCTTCATATGGGAATAGGTATTCCACTGCCTCATCTCCTTTTACTAGGTGGTCTACCAGGAACTCCGCTATAGCTCTTCCTTTGACTGACTTGCGAGTGACATATTTGAAATCAAATTCGAAGAGAAAAAGCAACCAACGAGCCAGCCTACCTGTAAGTGCTAGTTTCTCAAAAAGATATTTGATGGGATCTAATCTAGAAACCAGGATTACAGAGTGAGCTAACAAGCATTGCCTTAACTTCCTGGTAGCCCATACCAAGGCTAGGCAAACTTTCTCCAAATGAGTGTATTGGGTCTCATAGTCTAGCATTTTCTTGCTCAAGTAGTAGATGGCTTTCTCCAGCCTTTCTTCAGATTCTTGAGCGAGCATGCATCCCATGGTCGTGTCTATTACTGACAAGTACAAAATCAGAGGTTTCCCCGACTCTGGCGGCGACAACACAAGCAGATTCTGGAGGTATTACTTAACCTGTTCAAAGACAAACTGACATCGATCATCCCATCGGAATTTCTTCCCTTTCTTTAGGATACCAAATAGTAGTTCACAAGTCAAGGTTAATTTGGAAATAAACCGTCTTATGAATTGCAGTTTACCCAGAAAGCGACACACCTCTTTTTCGGTCCTTGATGGTGGCATTTCTAAGATGACCTTAATTTTGGAAGGATCTACTTCAATCCCCCTCTATGTGATTAGAAAGCCTAGCATTTTTCCTACCGTTACGCCGAAGGTGCATTTCTGCAAGTTTAATCTCAATCTGTATTCATTGATCCGTTAAAAGAATTTCTCCAGTGTGGTGTAGTGGCCCTCCCGTTCTTTGGACTTGACAATCATGTCGTCCACATACACCTCAATTCTTTGTGGATTATGTCATGCAAAATGGTGGTCGCAGCCCTCTGATAGGTAGCTCCAGCATTTTTCAAACCAAATGGCATAACCCGGTAGCAGTAGGTACCCCACGGAGTAGTGAATGTGGTCTTCTCTCTGTCCTCGGGTGCCATCAGAATCTGGTTGTACCCAAAAATCCATCCATAAACAATAACAATACATGGCCTGTAGTAAAATCCACTAACTCATCAATATGTGGCAAAAAAAAGTCATCCTTCGTACTGGCTCTGTTCAAGTCCTGGAAGTCTACATACACCCGGATTCTACCATCCTTCTTCGGTATTGGGATGATGTTGGCCAACCAAGTCAGGTACTCAGATACTAACAAGAAACCAGCCTCGATCTGCTTGGTGACCTCTTCCTTGATTTTCAATGCCTAATTTGGGCGAATTCTACGCGGCTTCTACTTGACTGGTCGGGCCTCGGGGTCAAGAGGGTTCTGGTGCTGTACAATCTTAGGATCGATTCCAGGCATGTCTTCGTAGGACCACGTGAAAACATCTTTCAAATCTTTTAACAAAATGATTAAACACTCGCGCTCCTCCGAAGACAACGTGGACCCGATCTGGACCAGACGCGGATCTTTCTCAATACCCACATTAATGGCAATGATTTCATCAGCACAGGGTTTAGCAAACCTCTCATTCTCTCGATTAATCAAGTTTTTCAAAGCTAGAGGAATTTTTTTCCCTTCGTTTTCATTAAAATTCTGAAAATCTTGGTCAATACAATAAATCAACGGCACAAAAAAGTACATAGAATCTGTAGAGTTTTCATTCAAAAGGTCCAGATCTTTGGTTACAGACTCAAAATAAAAGCTGAATGAAGACCTAGACAGGACTTTGGTATCCGGGTTACCACCTCCAGAAATACCAGACTCAGACTCAGAAGAACTTGAATCTGATCCCAACCCCACAGACTCAGTGGAACTAGATTCTAGCTCATCACCCAATTCAGAACTGGACAGATAGCCTTCCTCCAGCTGCCAAGTAAGAGATGGTGCCCTAATGCATCCAAAATGCCACTGGTTGGGTTCATACCCAATTCTTTCTCGATCATGGAAGACAGTAAAGTTATCCCCCAAGTTCTCTAGGTTGGCCGCGAGATCTGTTAGGAGACTAGGCAGTGCTGCCCTTACTCCAGGTTCGCTACCATCCGAGTCACCTCTTGTGCTCTGTTCAGCTTTGATGCTTGGTTCAGCCCTTTCCTCATCATCACTGTCCTGCAGCTACAGATCAAAGAAGATCTCGAACCCAGGAACACGTTTCTTCGAGGAATTCACCCAAGGCTCGAAAAAGTCACAAAAAGGGAAGTCTTCTCCCTCCCGAACAAAGCGACCATCAGTGTCCCCTGGATTGGCCTGTGGATAAGTTCATAACGTTTTCCAACTTGCTTGGCCTTGGCTCTGCCTCTCATTTCTTCCTTCTTTTCAGTCCTCTTTAGTGGGCACATAGCCCAGTCCAAAGGCATGTGGGTTGTGTGGCACATCTGTTAGTGCTGCAACACCTTTCCGACCACTCCTTTCGAGCCCCATTCCCGGAATGTGCTGCAATTTGTTCATGAAGTAGATGGACTGGGCACTGACATACATGCCTTTGTCTGCTGCTAGAATAGTCTGTACTACCTAGGCTTCAGCCAGAGTGAATCTCGAGAGGAATACATCCTTGTCACCATGGTTGATCTCTAGCACTGGCGTAGTCACCTTTAGCAGCGGATGGATGGATGAATTCCCAAAAATAATTACCACCCCTCCTCTATGAGAGTACTTCAACATCTGATGGAGAGTGGAAGAGATAGCCTTCATATAGTGCAACCAGGGCCTCCCTAATAGCAAATTGAAGGTAGCTGGCACATCCAAGACATGAAACTCAACCTCTTGCTCAGTTGGGCCCACCTGGACTCTGACTTGCACTGTATCCATGACCTCTCTACTTGTGTTATCATATGCCCAAATTACTTGGACTGTGGGAAAAGTCCGCTGGTTTGAGGCCAATTGCATAAGCGGTATGGGAAAAACCACTTGGAAAGACCAAACCCACAAGCTGCTCGGGCGTGGTGTCAATGGATAATTTAGCCTTGTCCATTGCCAACAACACTATTGCCTGTGCACTCGTGAGGCCATGAGAAGACCCAGATGGAGATGTTAGCTTGAATTTTCTTGAGCTATTTCAATACTGCCTCTTCTTCTTCTTGTTTCTTTTCTATTCCTCAGCCTCTTTGTCCTTTCCAGACGCCTCTGCTTGATCCAGGTGCGGCGACTTAAAATACTGCCCACTTCTTGTCAAATGGTCTATTTCCTCGGCATACACGACGTATTATCTGGAGGGCAATCGCCCAGTCTGCGTCAATATGGGCCAGATGTAGATCATCATCGTCCCACCATTCCCCTTCAACGGTCGACAAACAGTTGTCTGGCTCTGCTTGTATCACCTTTACATCATAGGTGTCTCCACAGGGTGTTGTAAATTTACGCTTTCTGACTATCCTCAATTCTTCCTCGTTCAAACTGCCTCAGTGCAGCTTCCTGTTCAGTATCTACGGTGCTCACAACGCCCATTTCCTAGGCTGGGTTTTCCACACCAACGCTCTCCAGCAGCTTTCCTTTCTCATCAGCCCTTCCGACTACTATAGCTATATCTGCTTCTTTTCTCTCTTATTTCATTCCAATTTATTCTTTCTTGTTTGGCTCATCACTCAGCCATCTAGTGTTGTCAGTTGATGCATTCAGGTCGAACCACCCGATCTGTACATCTCCCTGATCCTGTTCATCAATGAACTGCAGATTATCCAAATCCTCTTCGAGATCTACCAAATCATCCAATCCTTGGCTCGGGCCATCTTCCTTGACCATATTGATGTCTACCAAGGTTGGCAGCACCAATTCAGGCTTTTTTTGGCCAGTTGACACAATATAGTAACTTGGATCATACACCATATCTGATAAGTCCTCAGGACATTCTGGCAACAGATTAGTACTTTCCTTTAAGGTCGACTCCCCTTCCACTGTAAGTCTCATCACCACAGGCTTGGGTTGAGGTTTGGACGTGTCCATCATGCACAGATTTACGCCTTTCGAAATGAATAACGTCGATTTTGGTAGGTGGGATGGAGTAATATATACGCTGGGGTCATAAGAGGTGGCCAGTGTATGGATCAAGTTAAGATTTCGAGGTGGGGGGACTTGATTATGGGCTGGGAGTGGATTTGTGGTTACGTTCGATTTCTAAGGTTGAGCGATCACCTTGTTGTCAATAAGATCCTGAATCTCATGACGCAATCGAAAGCACTGGTTGGTGTCATGACCATGTTGTTGGTGAAACGCACAGTATTTTGCGGGGTTGTGCTTGGGTGGAGAGGATTAGGAAGTGGGCGATGTTATAAGGTTTTGAGGTGCCCTTTCTTGACTAGCACCTTCATGGCTTAAGAGAGAGTCATGTACAGTTGGTTGAAAGTCCTCTGGGGTCGGGTAGGGTTGGATGATGTTTGTGAGCTTGTGTTGGTAAAGAGGTCTCCAGTCTTGGTTGTGGTGACAACACTTACGTCTGATGGCGTCGCAGTTGTGCTCCCACTGGCAGCATTGGAACTGCGAACAAACGGCCTTTTTGCTGGCTCCTTCTCATCTATAATAAGCCCCTGCTTCATGGCGTCCTCAATTTGTACTCCCATCTCATGGAGTTCTGTAAATGTGAACAGAGGTAGGACAATCATCTTTTGCAGTAGCTTGCCATGCAGGTTCCGGACAACCATCCAGATCTAATCCTTCTCAAAAGGCCTCATGGTCATCATTGAGGCTTTAGCCCTCCTTCGACTCTTAGCGTGTTGCGTCGAGATCACGAGTTGTGACCTCAATTTGAGTATTGTACGAATACTGTGAAATGAAAGCCTCGACCATCATCTCTCAATTCTATTTGACAAAGTCTTCTAACTTAGCATACCAAATTGCTACTATACCAGACATGGTGCGACCAAGAGAGACAACTTCTATAGTCTAGTTAAGCCCATTGGCAGCAAGATATCCGAAAACAAACGCAAATGGACCATCGGATCCCCGAAACCGTCAAAACGGTCAATGTGCGGCATTTTAAACTGATCTAGCAATGTAACTGCAGAATCAGTATACTCGTCCTCTATATCTTGGATGGAGTTAACCCCTTGTGCTCGCTTGAATAACTTTTCCAGTTTATTGACCTTGAGTACAGTTGAGTCAACCTCGAACTCGAACGAAGCCTCGGTCTGATAAACAGGGGTTTTGGAGGCTTGTGTAGGGATTGGCTCTGCTGGATTACCTTGGTTTTCTTGAACATTGGCAGTATGAGCGGTGGCTCTAGATGCTGGGATACCCATGGTAGGTGCATGGGATGCAGAGGCCGTAGCCGGCTGTGGTTGCTGTTGTTGTAGCCTGGTTATAACCTCGGCCTGACGGGCCGTGACCTCGGCTTGGCGGGCCGCATCCTACTGTAGGGTCTCAACTGTCTATTGCAAATGGTGTATCAGTTCTTTCACACTGACTGGGGGATACTGTGCCATTGGAATAGGTGAGTGATCAAGTACTGGAGTAGAAGTAGATGACCGTTCCCGAACCTTACTGGACACAGGTGAGTTGAGGAGTGACTGCTGTAAAAACTGAACTGGTGAATTCTGCCTAATTTTCTTTCGTCTTGTAATCAATGGGAGTGAAGTAAACACGGGTTGTCCTCGAACAAGATCCCCAGCTTTACAAAGTCTTCTGACTCGGGTCCAAAGTACTTGGAGGATATCCGAACTTTCTGAAGCTATGGTTTTAAACTACCTAGCAAAAGAAATAAAGCAAAAGAGCAGCAATCAGAAACCACACAACACCTCAGCTAAGATGTTTATCAACACAGACATGATCAAAGATAGAACTGTACTCCACACTGAATTCTGCCTCCTAAAACAGATACCAAATTTGCAACTGCTATGCACATTCCTGTACAGTTTCACTATAAAGAACATACCAGTTAAGAGACAGCCAAAACACCCCTATGAGGGGATAGGGTTACCCTGTCCTAGTTTTGTCATGAACTAGGTTTCACTATTTCAAACAAGCAGTTTCACGCAATCTTGCATACGGGTGAGCATCCTATCCTAATTTGGAAGAGTCACTATAGCTTTTCAATATGCAACTAGGCCAAATGGTTAAAGGGGGGTACCTCAGCAAGACTACCTAATATACCTCTTACACCTAAAACCGAGAAGTGAAAGGAGGATCAAACGGTACAGTGGCAGTCCAGATCCAAGGGTTGTGTTCCCATCATGGCAGAGCCCACGACCGGTCAGCCTTTTGCCAAGCTTTTGGGCAAGCCTCCGGCAAACCGTCCAGGAATAGCAGATGGCAAACACAGTGACTTAAGCGTACCAATGCAAAGAACATATAAGTGTAGATAAAATTTCACATCATGAAGTTCGAGTCAAGTTCTCTAAATCCCTAGCAAAGTCGCCAGAAACTGTAGCTCAACTTTTCAGGCTCCTTTCGAATACGACTAGCCCTACAGTTCGGACTCCCGTGGTTCTTAATCTCATCTCACAAGTGCAATGTGAAATAGATAAACACAAAAGAGTCCAAATTTGACAAATCTTTTGAAAAATCGATTTTGAATCAAAATGCCAAAAATGGACTGTTTTGCCAGATACAGAGTCGCCACCTAAATATTTTTGAGAAATTTAGGAAACCCATGACTCATGCCAAAGGCCACGTGTCCATCATCACCAAGATTGTCTCGGCTCGGGAACTTAGGTACGAGAGGGGAAGGTCATAAATTGAGCACCCCACTTGCCCGATCAAAGATCGACCTCTACGAATCATGATGTGATTTTTATTTACATTATATGCTCTTGTTCTGGTTTGTTAGACTAACTTACTATGTGACGCGCGCACAAGTATAGACTAATTTGAAAAAATTGGAATAAATTGATTTCATGTTTGTTTGAAAATTGTTTGAATATGTACCACTTGAAAAAGAGATCTCATATGAACAATACTCAAATTATTCAAATTCAAGCCATTAGCCTTCATCCACAAGCAATCAATAAGGTATATCAATTAAGCACTTAGCCTCATGGTATTCATGCTCGACATGGCAACAATCACATGCATGTGATATGCTAAAGCCCAAAAATGCTCACCTAGTACTCCGAGACGAGCAAAAAGAAACAAAAGAGTTAGAAAACATGCATGCTCCTAACTAATACAACATGACTAATGTAACACATGCGATATGTAACTAATAGGCTTGGCTACTGATTTATGTCATGTGAGTCAATTTGATAGCATGCGGTTTATGCACCTTTTCAAAAAAGTATTTAAACGACAATGCATTGTTAGAATGATGAACCGAGTCTCGATGTATGCAAGACAAGTGGATGCAAACATGGAGAATGCTAAAAGAAACATTATGTTCTAAACTACCCATCATAAACAAGTAAATAAAAGGGAGAAAGGCGTGGGGTTGGAAGACATACACATTATTACAAGTTTGCCCTCACACAAGATGGTCCGAATGAATGGACTAGCTAATTATTATATTAACTAACTATTACAAACCAAATAAAATAAATTAACTACACTAGCTAATTAACTAATTATTACAACAACAAATTAATTAACTATTCTAGCAAATTAAATAATTACAACATAACTAACTAGCTATTCTAACTAATTAATTATAAATTTGCTACTTTAAGTAGAACATATTAATAGTACAACATCACTTCACGGATCCCGAGAATCAAGGGACGGCTCATGCATGGATATGGATTTCCACCCGATAATGCTCTCCGTTTTGCTACTAGAATGCTTCTGTTTCACAGTTAGAAAATTGCACTATTTTCATGTCAGCCTCTACTTTGCTCTACTAGAAAAAGGACACTGCTTGCCTAAAAAAAGTGGCTGGCAACCCAAAAGTAGTGGTCGGCCACCCACTAAAAGTGAGTTGCCATCCAGTAAAAGTGGCCGACAGAGGACAAACAGAGTACAAACCAGAGATTTTCAGGGGATGTTTGTCCACCCTGCCTCTCCTTATCAGCAAACAAATCAAAGGAAGAGTAGACTTGATTCGCAAGCCATCAATTGACGCAATTTCATTGCGTGATGACTTATGAATCAAGGGACACAATTTCAATAAATGCATAACAAAAGACTAACAAAACCTCCTCCCTATCATGGATTGATCAAGGGAAGTGGTTGACTTTGGAAACTTGAACCATTTCATCACTAACAAGTATGAAATGACTCAAGTCTCCATATGTTCAATTTAAGTCCGATTGAACACCAAATTAGCTTTATTATTTTGCATCACTTTTAGTCCTAATTTTATTACTCTATTTTAATTACCTTCCATTCCTTAATTCATTGAGTCCAATAACGAGCTTTAAGTCCTCTAATGGAGAGAAGTTCCAAACCAAATGTTGTTTTAGGCATGAGAGAGATGTCATGCCGTTAGTAATGAACCCCCAAAGGGATTAAACCATTAAACATAACAACCTCAATATCAAGCTTAAACAAATAATTGGTTTGAAACCACCCTCAAAGCAAAGGAAAAACCAAGAAATTGGAGAGACTGCAAAGATGCTTAGAGGTGAAAACAAGTATGGAAAGCAAGAAATAAATGCTATCAACTCAAATAGGTTGGTGGCTAAGGCCTAAACCACCAAGCCTATAAGGACCATTACAGTACAAGCATACTATGCAAAGCATGAATGAAGCTAACTCATAAAAACAATCTGAAAATAGTCCTAAAATAGTCCAAAAAAGTGCTGGAATTAAGATAAAAATAACTGTAACAACGAGCTAAAATATTGAGGAATTAAAACTAGCACACAAGCACAAAGAGAAGAGGCTAACCCCTCCACTTTTGGGGCTTCTAAACATGATTTTTGCCTCTGAAAAACCTCTGAAAATCAGTTGTAAAAAGCTTAAAAAAAGATGATGAGAAGGTGGGAAACACAAGGGCAAAGGGCTTAGAAACAAGGTTCAAAGAAGGGTTATCAACCCCTCTACCTTTAATGGCCTTAAACCACAAGTTTTATCCCAAAAATAAAGGTAATAAATAGCTCAAAAATAGCAAGAAATAATATAAAACAATTAGTGTAAAGATGGTACAAAAAGCACTAGAAGGTATACCTCTTGAAGATGAATGAAACCTTGAGTTACAAACCACTAATTTCACACTCTCAAGTGCCTCAAGAGCTAAAATTCCAGCCCAAATCACCTCAGCAAGGAACTCTCTAGGTTTGGGTTAGAGTGTTTGAGCAAAGGCTATGTAAGTTGCAAGAGAAAGAGAGAATTTTGCTCTTCCAAAAATATTTTCTCACTCCTCAATTTTCTAACCTTGAAAACAAGAAGGGAGGTCATCTATATATAGAAAATCATGTGCCTATCTCGAAAATATCTGTATACATACAACTGGAATGGCGTATGCACATGGGGAGACAATTGGCAGAAAATATCTGATTTTTTGCACTAGTGGCCAGCAGGCCACTAATAGTGGGTGGCTGGCCACTAAAAGTGGCCGACAGGCCACATTAGTGGGCGGCAAGCCATACTAGTGGACGGCAGGTCCCTGGAGGCACAGGCTTGAAAAGCCACTGCTTTGGTCCAAAATAAGGCCAAAACTGAGGTGTCCTACTGAAGAAGTCATGCATTTGGTGAGCATACACATTCATCATTGAGTGATCAATCAATGGCACCCAAGTCTTAAGGGCCGTCAAAAATGGGGTGTCTACAGTGTCGTCTAAAGTGGCTATCTAATCTTTAAGCTTCTCGGCAAGGAATATCTCCATTTGTAAAAAAAATAGCAACAAAAATGAGGTTCTGTCAAAGAAATCGTGAAGGAAGACCTTTTGTAGAAGATATGGCTGTGAGTGGATGCCAGCTGTCAGCCAGCTGATGAAACACCACAACTGGCTGGCCGACCACCTTTACTAGCCGATCGTCCACTATTGTGGGCCTGGCGGTTTTGGCAGTTTGGTTCTATCCTGATCTTTGTATTTTGGGGTCTTGTTTTGAGTCTTTTGGTTTTAGCAAGAGTAAATAGTTGTGTTTACATTGTTTTTACTTTGTTTTCCGTTTATCGAGTTGTATTTTACATTTTGGTTGTGGGTCGGCTCATTATCCGATTAAGAACATCATTCTAATACAAGCATTTTTAGTTTTAAATTCAATTCCATTGTCATTCTATGCAAGTGTGGTGTTCATGATGCAAAAATAAAGCTCTTTTTATAAAACTGTGGGGTTTTCCCCCGATCATAGTTTTTACAAAAAGCGAATAGAAGTCTTTTCAAAAACAAAAGAAAGACCTATCTGAAGCTATACATGTGCTAAGTTACCAAAATAAAAGAAACTAAGCAAAAAGTACAAAAATCCGCACCAGTCACATCAAGCTCAAGAGGTCCTCTTCATCATTTTCCTCGAAGAGGACTCAGGGGCACTATCTCCGTCGGCGCCGCTATCAAAATCAGACTCTAAGCCAAAGCCAGTATCACCATCTCTGCTCTCTGACTCAAGCCAGCCTCGACACCCTCCTCCCTCCCTGACCCCGAGCCTGTATCATCATCCTCGCTCTTAGACAGCTCAAAGTATCGGCTCGCTGTCTCCTCGATGCCACTGGTCTCAGCATCATCCCCACTCAAAACTAGCTCCGAGAAAGGAGAGGTCTCCTCTATCTGGGACTCGTTGCTTCGACTCGGAGCACCTCCGCCCCTGCCTCAACCTCGATACTCGTCTCGGTCGGGTGTTAGGACCTGTTTACCTCTCCTCCCTACCGCTGAAGGAGGTGCCGCCAGTGCTGCCACTACCGCTGGTGCCCTCGGTGCAGGTGGGGTCTGAGAAACAAGCATCAGAGTATCAGATACAATATGAGTATGTTACAGAATGCATGATGTTGTATGAGTGTGATACAGGAAACAGATGCAGCATAGGTGCAGTGCATAAATGTAGTGTGTCAGTGTCACGCCCTCAAAAATAAACCCATAATATACACAATATTAATATGCATTGATTATGAAAAACAGAACCTTATTCCATTATCAGAGTAATCTTATTAAAAGACATTACATGTAATAACGAAAGTAAATGCCCTACGGGCTTACATCTTTCCAAGCTAACACTTGGACACAAAAGTCTGAGTACTAACTCAATTACACATTAAGCCCTTGGCCTGAGTTTACATGTAATATCAAATAAAACAAAATAACAACTAATCTAAACAGAGTCTTCAACTCCAAATCCTTCCAAGCTAAGTCCTTGGAGGTAGCATATCACCTGAACCTGAAAATGATGTTCCCGTATAGGGTGAGCCACAGCCCAGCAGAAATATACTAAACCAAATATAAGAATTGACTAAAGCAATAGCATTCGATAGATGGTTAACACTGTTAAATCCATTATATCACTTTACAGTTTCATGACAATAATGTCCATGACATGTTTTGCTTTACGTTATTAATCAACTTTCCAATTATACAGACATGGCTCAGAACCTGGCCAAACAATAATAATGAGATTATATCTCACATTAACATTACTTCCAATATCAACAAATTAAATAAGACTAAGGCTCATACTAAAACACTTCCATAAATCAATAAGTACACATATTTGCTGTACTAATGGAGTCCATCCCCTTTCTCCTCCTAAACAGGTTTGAGAGTCCATCCCCTATCTTCCCTCAAACCATGGAGTACATCCCCTATCTCCTCCCAAACAATACGCATATACAATGTATTAAACACTTGTCATACATAATATTCAATCAATACACAGATTCGCTGTATTAATTCAACTGTCACATTTAATGACTCATTCAATGTGATTAGTTTCAGTTTTCCCTAATCAACATGCAATGTCTACAACAATCACGACTATCCTCCACCAATAGCCCAAAACAGTTATTTCTAAACAGGAAATAAATGTATCAACAAATGTAAACTCAACATTTTCATAGGTGAGTGATTGAACTATTCAACTACACCATATATCTCATAATTCCCCAATTTCATGAATTAAACTTGTACGGGAAAGAAATACACCTTCTCGTATAATCCTGTTGATCAAGTCTGCGCTCCTCCGTACGTCGTCGTTCTACTACCTGAAAATACAAACGTGAGCTAGCCGGCGGGTGTGTGCCGGAAACCTCTCCGATGCCTAAGTTAGCCAACAAGGCAAATAGGCAAAAGCTCTACGAATTCAGGGAGCAAAGTTGCATTACCTCTCCAAAGGTGATATGGGTGAGCTTTTATAGGTTTCGTGTGGCACAATCCTAGTAGGACTCTCACTCCTCCATGTAGAGTCCTTCTAGGATTCATACTCCTGGAAGATAATGCTTATCCTCCAACACCCCCCTCACTGCTTGAACCAAGTGAGATGGTTTTACCATGGCCAAACTCCAATATGACCGAAGTAAACGCTAGTTCGGCCCTTACTCTCCATTCTTTTACCTCGGTTTTCCCATACTAAGACTGAGCTAACCACAAGAGAGTTGAGCCGAACTAACTTCAGAGCCAAGTCCTCTCAAGGACGTAGCATACCTCGGTCTTCATATGTTGCGACCGAACTAACTACTGAAGACCGAACACCGCCTTCCTCAACCGAAGTAGAAACAAGCCTTACGTGACCGAACTAATTACCTCGGTCGTGACCGGTCTAACACCAAGATCACTCCTCCAGACCGAAGTAACTTACACGGCCTTTTTACTCATCCCTCCGTAGTGCGGCCCAAAACGACCCATCACTTAGCTCGGCCCATTTTATCCAGCTCAGCCCAATATATAAATTACCCTCTCAATTGCCCCTTAATTCCGTCTGCAAAGCATGATAGGGATTACCTGCTTATCAACCGAGCTAGAATTTTATCCTCTCTAGCCGAGCTAAAAACACCTCATTAGCCTTTCCAACCGAGACAAAACACTAGCTTTTCTAGCCGAGCTACACGCCAACCGAACTGCGCACGTTCGGTCAAAAACGTCTTTTCAACTGCGGCAACTGAAATGCTTCTTCTCCCAGAGACACGTGGCAACTTTTTATTGGTCAATCCCAACTGTCGCGCCGTCCTCGTACTCCACACTTTTTGAACAGTTCCCGCTCTTTTTTCCTTTTACACCAAAAGAACTCCTCACTTTTGAATCACACCATACTCTGTTCATCTTCTCTCTCTCTGTGCTTCTGTTCTGAGCTTGGAATTGCTGCGTTTGAGTTCTTCATTGCTGCCTTTGCTTCTACCTCCAGCTTCCTCTTCTTCCTCTGGTAAGCTTTCAAAAACTGTTTCTGTTTCTCTTGTTTTCGTTTTGTGTGTTTTTGCGAAACACTTTCCTTTTGTGCTTTCTGGGAAAAATTTCATAAGAACACTATGAATACAAACAATATCCTGTAGAACACTTGGTTTTGATCCACAAACACGTCCAACCGAACTAGGAAACTGTTTGTAGTTTTAATGCCAGTGAGACTAGACTACACAACCGAACTACCACTTGTATTAGTAGTTCTAACAAATCAAACCACCTTCTGTCTGCCTCTAGCCGAGATAAATGAACCGAACTACGTTGTGAACCTAGCAAACTTGAAACCTTGGCCTTTAACCGAGCTAAGCCTTGGGGCTAAGCCAGCTTTCTTAGTTCCTAAACCGAACTCAGAAAGCTGCCCCTTGATGCCTAACCGAAGTAACAAAAAATCATAGGTAGAACCGAGATAACCAGACATCTTGCCGAACCGAGATAACAAGCAACTTGTTAGAACCGAGGTAGATCCTATAGTACCCTATTTAGCCGAAGTAAGGCTTCCTTTTCTTGCTTTGTTTTTTGTAGCACGGTCAATGATCTATGCTTGACCCCTTTGTTCTTCCACTTTGCAGACTTTAGGTTGCCCAGGCCATTCTCTTTGAAGGCTCGACCGAGCTACTGAGCACAACTTCTTTAGCCGAAGTAATTTATTCTTTATTTATCCGATAGATGGGGAAGTATAGATTCCTAGTAGAAACCCCAGGAGGCCTAGCCGAATTCCGCAAGGACTGCAATATTCCTGCCGACGTCAACCTTACGTTAGCCGAACTAGATGTTGACCCATGGGGCAACCAAGGCTTTGTCCCCTTCACCATTCAGTCAATAATAGAAACCGGACTACGATTCCCAGTCCAACCACTAATTTGTGAGTTTCTTAGGCAAACCAGACTATGCCCAACCCAACTCTCCACAAACACTTACCGAATAATAATGGGAATAGCCGCACTGAACCGCCAAACCGGTCTCAACCTAGGCTTAGCCGAAATATTGCACCAATACTCCATAGGATCCAAAGACGACGGCTGGTGCTATTATTTGAGAATACGCCGAGGCCGAGAGAAAATAATTAAGAACACACCGGACAAAGACTTAAATGATGATGATTACTTCTGGGTGTCTGGGAACTTTGAGGACCACCAGGCCCAGATCCCAGGCAGAAGCATAAACTGGAATAAAGGAATCCCTGGTATACTTACTTCGGTTTTCCATGTATTCTTATCTTTTACTCCGGTTTCTACTTATGCACCGGACTAACAGTTGTCTTCTTTTGCAGATAAAGCCCATCTTCTTTCAAACTACGGCTATCCCAACCTCGGTCTTCTGCACGCCGCATTACGAGTTAAGGAGAGAAGTTGGGCAAAGCTTCTAAATTTCGAGCCGACCTACCGATACAGCGGTCGCCGAAAAGCGAAGGTGACTGACTTTCTTCTTGAAGAAGCACCACAACCGGACCCCTCCTTGCCTGAAATCAACCTAATACCTTTCACAGCTGAACAGGAAATGGCAAAAAGGAACCGACTGAAGGCACTACTGACCGCAACAAACCCTGCCGAAGTACCACAAGCCGGCCGGACCACTGAGGCCGTAGTGGCCCTTCCATCCCAACAGCCATCTTCTTCTCGCCCAAGTAAACGTGCCCGGACTAGCCAAACCGAGCAACGGCTTGTGGATGAGAACGTTCTGCCACCAAGCCCTCAGCAAAGCCTCCAACCGGAGCAGTCCGACCGAACTACCTCTCTCTCTAAATGGGCTCCTACTCTTACCTTCAACGACCGAGATATAGCCACCTCGGATTCGGTGGTTGCTAAGAAGGACCACTTGATGGCTTTTAACCTAGCCAAAAGTGTGTGCCTTCCCAAGGACATGGAGCACCATTATAAGCAGCTCAACACCGAGCTGAAGTCAATCCAGTCTTCCACTAAGTCCATGATCCTGGTAAATAACTCCCTACCTACTAAGTAATTTTTTCCAACTTTCAATCCGACTAAAGTTACTTCTCCATGCAGGCCATCCAGAAAAACCAAGTTACACACCGGAGGGTCATGGAACTTAGGAGGAATACAAGGGAGGCCATGGCTGAGGCTGAGGCTGAGGCAAAAACAGCCGAGCTAGAAGAGGCCAAAAAACAAATGGCCGAGCTACGAGCAGAAAATGGTCGGCTGACCGAGCTAGCTAATTCGGTTGAAGCCGAAAAACAGAAGGCTGCCAACAAGGCGAAAGACAAATATCTGCGCATTTTGGCAAAGATTGAAAAGAAAAAAGACGCCGAAATAAACGAACTGAAGGCCGGAATGAAGAAGGCCGAAAAACGAGGCTTCAAGAAGGCCGAAGTAGCATACACTCTACAATGCGACGCAGCAAAAGACCTATTTTTTAAATGCGGCTGGAGGACTGCGGTGGAGCAGCTCGGTTGTACGTCTGACACCGAGGTCTACAATGCTCTGCCGTACTCCATTCCGGCTTCACTGTCGCAGTATGCTGCCGATCTTCAAAAGCAACTTCTTAAGGGGTCTGATGAAGAAGATGATGATGATGATGATGATTCTGAAGAAGATGAGCCGACTCCCACCCCGGTCCTTAATGAGCAACCCAACAACCAGTCAGTTCAGCTGGAGCCGGTCATTGAAGATCTTACTAATGAGCAGCTGACTGACAAAACGCAGCCAACTGAGACGGAGGTTCAAGCCGAAACCGAGCTCCCAGCCCAAACCGGACTCCGGACGAATGCCGACGATGAATTTGATGCCGAACTTGATGCACTTCTACGCTGATTTTTTCTTTCTCTTTATTTGTATTTGAATTTTGTAACCGGCCTGTGGCCCCTCAATTGTACTTGTTTTTTACTTCAATGAAATAGTCTTCTCCAACTCTCATTCCGGTTTGTTTTCCTGTTTGAGTATGCTTGTATTTGAAATGAAATTTCCATGAATTCATTTGCTCAGCTGTGACTTCGGTTTTAGCTGTCTAACTCACTAGCCAACCACTCTTTCGCCGATAATAACTACTTCGGCTGAAGAGTACAAAGAGTTGGTTTAATCCAGCCAACCACTCTTCAGCCGGTATAACTTACTTCGGCTGAAGAGTACAAAGAGTTGGTTTAATCCAGCCAACCACTCTTCAGCCGATATAACTTACTTCGGCTGAAGAGTACAAAGAGTTGGTTTAATCCAGCCAACCACTCTTCAGCCGATATAACTTACTTCGGCTGAAAAGTACAAAGAGTTAGTTTAATCCAGCCAACCACTCTTCAGCCATACACTTACTTCGGCTAAAGAGTACAAAGAGTTGGTTTAATCCAGCCAACCACTCTTCAGCCTTGCACTTACTTCGGCTGAAGAGTACAAAGAGTTGGTTTAATCCAGCCAACCACTCTTCAGCCATACAGTTACTGCGGCTGAAGAGTACAAAGAGTTGGTTTAATCCAGCCAACCACTCTTCAGTCATACACTTACTTCGGCTGAAGAGTACAAAGAGTTGGTTTAATCCAGCCAACCTCTAAGTTGGTTTTTCCAGCCACTTAGAATAAAGTGTTTGGTTATACGACCAAACGTCCTGCAGCCTGGATCCTGATCCTGGCTTAGGAAGGGTTATAGTTGGTTATTCCGGCCAACTATGTTTACAATGCTACTAACTTACTAAAGCTACTTTCTACTGAAAACAATTATGCTAAAAAAGAATCGATTTGTTTTATTGAGAAAGTAAAAAAAAAAAAATTAACACATACTTAAAAAAGAAAAAGGCTAAAAATAAAACAACTTGAGATTTGCAGTGTTCCATGGCCTGGGAATTGCTTTGTCGTCCTCATCTTCTAAGTGGTATGCCCCTTTGCCCGCTAATCCGACCACTTTGTAAGGTCCTTCCCAGTTAGGTCCCAGTTTGCCGTCACCTGGTACTAAAGTGTTTCCCATGACTTTGCGCAGTACCCAATCTCCGATCTTGAATTGTCTTGGATGCACTGTTTTGTTATACTTTCTGGACAACTCTTGCTGGTAGGAGGCGATGTGAACCAGTGCTCTGTCTCTTCTTTCTTCCGCAAGATCAAGCTCCAATGCTATGGCTTTGCCGTTTAAGTCTGGATCAAAGTTCTCGCTTCGAATTGTGGGGAGGCCAACTTCTAATGGGATGACTGCTTCCATGCCATAAGCTAAGGAGAATGGTGTTTCTCCTGTTGATCGTCGAGGCGTGGTGCGGTAAGCCCATAAAACATGGGGGAGCTCTTCTGCCCACTTGCCTTTGGCTTTTTCTAACCTTTTCTTCAATCCATCCAAGACTACCTTGTTTAACGCTTCTGCCTGTCCATTTGCTTGGGGATATGCCGGTGTGGAATTGTAGAACTCTATCTTGTACTCTGCACAAAAGCCTCTGAAAATCCTAGCATCGAATTGAGTGCCGTTGTCTGATATCAGTGCCTTTAGTATGCCAAATCGAGTGATGATATTCTGCCAGACAAACTTCTTCACATCTTTTTCCTTGATTGACGCCAAGGCTTCTGCTTCCACCCACTTTGTAAAGTAGTCGGTTGCGGCAAGGAAGAACTTTCTGTTGCCTGGAGCTGTTGGAAGTGGGCCTACTATGTCCAATCCCCACATTGCGAAAGGCCATGGACTGGTTAGAGGTAGAAGTTCTCGGGCAGGTTGGTGGATTTGGTGTGCGAACTTTTGACACTTTTCGCACTTTTTAACATACTTCTCTGAATCTGCTTGCATGTATGGCCACCAATATCCTTGTGAAATCGCCCTATATGCCAATGATCTTCCTCCTTGATGGCTGCCACATACACCCTCATGTATTTCAAACAGGAATGCTCTACTTTGCTGGGGTGAACACACTTTAAGTAAGGTCCTGAGAACGACCTCTAATATAATGCCAAGGATGGGGAGAGCCAAAATCGCTGTGACTTTGCTCGTATTCTGTTGGCTTCTTTCTTCTCTTCTGGTAAGGTGCCGTCTTTCAGGAACAGTATGATGGGATCCATCCAAGAAGGGCCTAGATCGGCGCAACATACCTCTACTGCTTCTGCGTCTTCAATGCTTGGCCTAGGCAAATAGTCGATTAGTAGTGGGTAAGGGATGGAGGTATCTGCCATTGAGGCAAAGCCTGCGAGTTCGTCTGCTCTGCTGTTTTCTTCTCTGCCGATCTGTTCTATCCTCACCACTTCAAACTTTTTTATCTCTGTTCTGACCAATTCTTGGTACTTGGCCATTCTATCATCCTTTGCCTCGTAGTCGCCAGATATTTGGTTTACCACTAACTGTGAGTCGCTGTAAACCATTAGCTCGGTGGCCTTCATGTAGAAAGCTGACTTGAGGCCTGCCAGAAGCGCTTCATACTCTGCTTCGTTGTTTGATGCAGGGAAACCAAGGTTGATTGCCTGCTCCACTACTAAGCTGTCTGGAGAGATGAGGACTATGCCAAGTCTTGCTCCATGCCGGTTGGATGCTCCATCCACGAAGAGCTTCCACATCTCTCTGACGAACAACTTCCAGCAGGTGGAGGGATCAGATGATGCCTTGGGATCTTCCATGACGCTGGTGTCTTCTTCAGAGTCCATGCTCGTTGTCTGCCCCTTGCTTTCTGTTTGCACCAAGTCCTTATTTGTTAGCGAGTCCTGACTTGGTGTAGCGTGGTCTGTTTCTTCCTTCCTTTCTCTACTCTGGTCTGCCTTGGGGCCTGACTGAGTAACCAGTACTAGGGGTTGCGTTATTCCGATGTCAACTTCCATCCCTAGTTCGGCTGTTTCAGTTAGGTCGACTGGGCAGATGTGATGACTTCCTGGTGTGAATTCCGCGACAAAATCTGCCAATGCTTGCGCTTTTATTGCGGTCCTAGGTTGGAACTTGATGTCGTATTGTCCCACTCTACTGCCCACTTCAGAATTCGCCCAGAGAAGTTTGTTCTTTCAAATAAAGCCTTTAATGGGAAGGTTGTGAGAACAACTATGGTGTGGGCGTGAAAGTAGTGCGACAACTTTCTTGAGGCCATCATCAAGGCCAATGCCAGTTTCTCCAGTGGCAAGTACCTTGTTTCGGCGCCCAGTAATGTCTTGCTGACATAGTAGATGGGCAAGTGTTGGATTCCTTCTGCGCGGACCAACATTGCGCTGATTGCATGCTGGGAAACTGCGAGGTACAAGAACAGTTCTTCTCCAGGTATTGGGTTACGAGTAGTGGTGGAGAAGACATGTATTCCTTCAAGCTTTCCAGAGCTTGGTCGCATTCGTCGTCCCATTCAAACTTGGCTTTCAAGAGCATGGAAGAATGGTCGTAGTCTATCTGACGACCGCTTATGAATCGATTGAGCGGCAGCGGCCATGCGGTTAGATGTTGTACTTCCTTCACTGAGTTTGGTCTCTCCAGATCCTGAATCGCTTTGATCTGGGAGGGATCTGCCTCTATACCACGGTTGGTCACCAGGAAGCCTAGGAATTTGCCAGATCCTACTCCGAATGCACACTTCGACGCGTTGAGGCGTAACTTATGCTTCTTCAGGATCTCAAACATCTCACCTAGGTCCTTGAGATGGTCATTCTCATCCTTGCTCTTGACCACCATGTCATCGATGTAGGCTTCCATTGTCTTGCCTAACAATGGTTCAAACATCTTGGTGACCATCCTCTGGAACGTCGCCCCTGCGTTCTTTAGGCCAAAGGGCATGACCCTGTAGCAGTATAGTCCTCTTGGAGTGGTGAAAGATGTGACCTCCTGGTCTGGTTCGTGCATGGCAATTTGGTGGTAGCCTCTGTATGCGTCCAGAAAACTAAGTCGGTTGTGCCCTGCCGTTAAGTCCACCAGTTGGTCTATCCTTGGTAGAGGAAAGCTATCTTTTGGGCACGCCTTGTTGACCGTTTTGTAGTCGACGCAAACAGCGCCATTTGCCATTCTTTTTGCACTACGACGGTGTTGGAGATCCATCTTGGGTAGTGCACCTCTCTGATTGCCCCTGCCTCCAGCAGGTTTCCTACTTCTTCTGCCAATTTCGGCGTGGTGGAGTGCCGATCTGCGGGTGCGCTGAATGATTGGTCTGGCAGAAGGGTAGATGTTGAGTTGGTGACAGATGAAGTTGGGGTCAATGCCTGGCATGTCGTATGGGGTCCAGGCGAACACTTCGATGTTGGAGGTCAAAAATTCCAAGACCTCCAATCTCTCCGCGCTGGATAACGACGAACTAAGCAAAAAGAACTTATCCGGGTTCTTCATCTATTCTGACCTCCACCAAGTCCTCCACTGCTTTCTGACTAGCCGCCTTGCCAACATCTGCGAATAGTCATTACTCTCAGGTTCTTCCACCGAATGAACGTATCCTTTGGCAGCGCGGCTGCCGTTTACTGTGACAAAGCACTGCTTCGACATGATCTGATCTCCATAAACCTCCTCAATTACTCCGGCGTCGTTTGGGAACCGCATCACTTGGTGGTAGGAGGACGCCACCGAGCTCATGACATGCAGCCATGTTCTGCCCAAGATAATGTTGTAGGTGGAGGGGACCTTCAATACCCAGAACTCCACTTGTTTCGTCACGCTCCCTGCTCTGACTGGGAGGATAATTTTGCCGACCGGCCATTCTGGCATGGAGTTGAATCCAATTAGGGGAGATACGGCAGGTGCCAAGTCTTTATCTTGCAACTTTAGTTGTTTGAAGGTTTCATAATACATGATTTCGCACGAACTACCCTGGTCAATCAGAATCCGCTTGACGTCAAAATCCTTGACTCGGAGAGTGACGACCAAGGCATCGTTGTGAGGGCAATAAATCCTTGCCAAGTCTTTATCCGAAAAAGACATGACATTTGTGGCCTCTGTCTTCCCCCTTTTGAGGACTGGTTAGGCACTTAGCACCTCTCTTAAGTGTTCAGCCTTTTTGATTGAACCTCTGAGCTCGCATACACGCTTAGGTTCAAAGACTCCATGTATTACGTTGATGACGCCTTGTGGTGGGCGTCGATCGGCATTCCATTGGGCATATTCTGGCCCTGGGGGGCTGGCTGTGCCCCTCCCTCTATGTACTTGTCCAGGTGGCCTGCTACCACCAACTCTTCCAGATGCTATCTCAATGGCGTGCAATTCTCAGTGTGGTGCCCCTTTTCTTTGTGGAAGGTGCACCTCGATCTGTCATCGTAGTCCTTCTGTGCCTCGCCTAGCTTGGCTGGCCACTTGACGAAAGGCTCGTCTCGAATCTCGCTAAGTATGCGGTAGATCGGTTTCTTGAAGACCGTGGTTATGGCGGTGCGGACTCTCAGCCATCTCTTGTCCTGGTCTTCTCCGTTGTCTCTTTTGCCACGTCCGTTTCTGTTCGGACGGTCTACAGCATTGACCTTCGCTGAGGCCTTCTTTTCCGGTGCTGCGGTCGCGCCAGACTTTGCTTTGGCACGTGCGCCATCCTCTTCTACCCTGATGTACTGATGCACTCTCTCCATCAGGGCCTCCATGGTGAGGGGCGGTGTCATGGTGATAGAGTCCCTCAGTCTGTTCCCGACCGGAAGGCCTCTTTTGTATTGCGCAATGGCGAGATTGGTTGGGCAGTCCCCAATCTGGTTAAATGTCTCCCAGTAGCAACTGTTGTATGACCTCAGGGTCTCCTTATCACCCATGTCGATGGAGAGTAACTGGTCGATCTCCACCGGGGTTTTCGTGTTTGTTCGGAACCTTGTCACGAATGCCTCCGCCAATTGCGCTCAGGAGGCTATGCTGCCTTCCGAAAGTTTCTCAAACCAAGTCAAGCCTAGGTCGCCAAGGCTTGAAGGGAATAGGATGCACATCAAGGCCTTATTCCGCCGGTATACAGCCATGACCTAGCGAAAGTGGCTCAAGTGTGAGTATGGGTCCGTCTTCCCCTCATATGTCGTGAATTTGGGCTGGAGGAAGCCTGACGGTAGGGACGCGTTCTCTATTGCTGGGACGAATGGTGAGGTCTGCAGCCTCGCCAATGCCTTGTCCTTTGGTTCGTAGGCCGGGCGCGGTATTGGCATTCCAACCTCGACGCTTCCATGCGACCGAGGAGCCAACCACTGTAAGGCAGAAACTCTATGTGGATCACGTGCCCTGGCGTCCTCCCTCCATCGTGCCTTTTCTTCTAGCACGGTTCGAAGGTCGGACGATCTAGGCAACTCTGTCTGCCTAGACCTTGTCTGGTGTGTATACGACGGCCAATATGTGCTTCCTTCGGTGTACGACCTCTCAGACCTCGTTCTCTCAGACCTGGAGTGACGAGTCCTGGAAGATCTGGAATGCGTGTCACCTGTCCTGAGGCTCTTGTTCTCTGCTTGAGAGGGTGTAGTACTCTGACTACGACTTCCCGAGTGGCGAGGGGGCGTCTTGTTTGTGCGCCCCTCTCCTGTCGCCACTTCTTTTCCTTTCACTTGTCGTTTTAGGGATTCCATGTCTGCTGTCATCCGACGGATCAATTCGTCTTGTTCCCTGATGCGATCCTCCAAAGTTTGAGGATCAATTCTGCGTCTTTGTCTTTCTGGGCTTTGCGAACGAGAGTGATGGGGGCTGTTATTCCGCCTTCGTCCCCTTGTGTCCCTCCTGGAATTTTGTCTGTGTGGGTCCAGGTTCGCCATAGGAGTGACCGAGGGTAGGCCTTCGCGCCTTGCACCCCCTTCTGGAGTTAGTCCGTCAACGGCGGACTGAGGTAATTCTTCGTTGTTCGCCATTGATTTTTGGGAGAAAAAGCTTGATCAAGAGGTTGTTCTTGTCTGAATTCCCACAGACGGCGCCAATTGTACGGGAAAGAAATACACCTTCTCGTATAATCCTGTTGATCAAGTCTGCGCTCCTCCGTACGTCGTCGTTCTACTACCTGAAAATACAAACGTGAGCTAGCCGACGGGTGTGTGCCGGAAACCTCTCCGATGCCTAAGTTAGACAACAAGGCAAATAGGCAAAAGCTCTACGAATTCAGGGAGCAAAGTTGCATTACCTCTCCAAATGTGATATGGGTGAGCTTTTATAGGTTTCGTGTGGCACAATCCTAGTAGGACTCTTACTCCTCCATGTAGAGTCCTTCTAGGATTCATACTCCTGGAAGATAATGCTTATCCTCCAACACCCCCCTCACTGCTTGAACCAAGTGAGATGGTTTTACCATGGCCAAACTCCAATATGACCGAAGTAAACACTAGTTCGGCCCTTACTCTCCATTCTTTTACCTCGGTTTTCCCATACTAAGACTGAGCTAACCACAAGAGAGTTGAGCCGAACTAACTTCAGAGCCAAGTCCTCTCAAGGACGTAGCATACCTCGGTCTTCATATGCTGCGACCGAACTAACTACTGAAGACCGAACATCGCCTTCCTCAACCGAAGTAGAAACAAGCCTTACGTGACCGAACTAATTACCTCGGTCGTGACCGGTCTAACACCAAGATCACTCCTCCAGACCGGAGTAACTTACACGGCCTTTTTACTCAGCCCTCCGTAGTGCGGCCCAAAACGACCCATCACTTAGCTCGGCCCATTTCATCCAGCTCAGCCCAATATATAAATTACCCTCTCAAAACTCAATTCCACATTTTTCCCAAAATTAATTATACAAATTAATTTATTACAACAACTAGGGCTTTTCCCCCTTTCCTCAAAATTAACCCTAAGGTTCAATTTTATCAACCTGACACTACCAATGTCATTTTTTCATGATTCACAATCACATGGAATTTAATATATAAACAATTCCCTATTTCTCAAATTATAATACAAACCCTAGTTTTCCCAAAATTACCAAACGACACTAACATATCAAAAATACCAAAACTTAGGACAAAACCTATAATATGGAGTAGGAAATCCCTACCTCAAAGTGAAGAACTCAAATGGAGATGATGGAGATGATGACCCAAAATCCAAAGTGCTCCAAACCGCCAAACTCTCAGATTAAAAGGAAGCCCTCACGACCCTCTACCTTTTTAATAAAGAATCTAGGGTAGAAACACCCTAAAAATAGATGAAACCTAGGAGGGAAGGTGAGTGGAGGGAGAGAAAACACGGACCTAGGGTTTTGAAATCAAAAAAAGGATGAAAAAGTGTATTTAAAACCACTACTGCGTATTTAAATGAAACAGGCTCACTCGAGCAAAGACTTGGTCGCTCGAGCGACCAGACATAGAAAACCCTCGCTCGAGCCAAGAATGTCTCGCTCGAGCCAACAACCCAGAAGCTCGCTCAAGCGATAGACTGCTCGCTCGAGCCAACAACTCAAACCCTCAGGTCTGTAACCAGACGCACGCTCGAGCGACGGAACGCTCGCTCGAGCGATGAACAAACCAGCTCGCTCGAGCGAAGAAGAGCTCGCTCGAGCCAAGAAACACAGCTCTCAGGTCTATACCTAGACGCAGTCGCTCGCTCGAGCGAAGAAACCCTGGCTCGAGCGACGGACCAAAAACAAAGAGCTCGCTCGAGCGACGAACTGCTCGCTCGAGCGAAGGGTCAAAATTCTGGGCAGCAACCCTTTGCTCCCAAACACTACCAACCTGTAACAAACCTGCTCAATGCATCCCATAACCCAGAAATAAGAAATTAAAGGACAACAACAACAATTATATAACAACAGGATCTACGGAACCTAAGTCCGGATGCAACAACCAAATGGGAAAAGACCGGGGTCGCTATAGTCAGTGCAGTGTGTCAGTGTAGTGTGAAGCAGTATCAGAATGCATGTCAGTGTACAGTGTATCAATGTGAGTATCACATAGTATTAATATAGCATATCAGTGGGAGTATGGCATGTCAGTGCAGTGTGGGAAGCAATGCAATGCACGAGAGGAAGGGAAATATACCTGGATACCGTGAAGAGCAAACAACGTCTCTCTCCTCTGCACCATATGGACTAGAGAAGCAACCAGCTGAAGGAGTCCCTCCGTGTACTACGTGGGTGCCTGCAAGTGAATTTGAATAATCAATATCTGAAAGGAAAAATGCTGAATGCAAGTTGTCAAGTGTGGTTTATACTTAAGGTGCATCCAGGGCTCTGACATACCCATGTCTTGCCTCCGGTGGCTCTATCGGGATCTGATAGGCCGTCCCGCTCGGCTGCCAGCAAGGAATCATAGTAGCAATCATTGGCCAACCGGCTACATGCACAATAAGAGGGGCCTCTCCAACATCAACCTCGGCCTCCTAGGCAGCCTCTCCGACAAAAGGGGCACCTGCAGCATTGCCGGCGCGAACTCTAGTCAAGGGTCGCATGAGGTGAGTCCTGATGAAGGTTGTGTAGTATCCATCTCGCCGAAAGTAGTCCGCATCCTACCTCGCCATGAACTGAATAATAGCCTCAACTGGGAGGTTATTGGCTGATCTCATCAATACTGGAAGGGAAGTAGGAACGACTGGGGAAGGTAGGCCTATGGTTCGACGTACAAAACGCTCACCCAGAAACCAAGCCCGGCAAAATAGGCCCTTCAGCAAGATCCGATACCGGGAGGTAGCCCAAGCCCCAATGTACTGGTCCCGAACTCTTGCAGGCATCATCGCCTATGGCTGCCACGCGATCTATAAATGAAGAATTTATGAGTTGTTAGTTACTGTCAATTGTCAGAGTATGAATCTGAACGGCAGCAATGGAAATAAAAAAGAAATGACTATAAGTTTTGGATTACCTCGTGGGCCACCACCGTGTCGAAATATCGACAGAAGTAAGTGAATGTCATGTCATCACGGCCCCGGCGCCAGCGCCGGTATCCACCATCATACCGCCACGCATAAAGCACGGATGGTGCTACTTCCTCTACCAGCACCGGGGTGAGGGCCAAGAAATAAGCATAGACCCAGAGCTGTAAGGCCAAGATAAAGTGTGAATTCATATGTGCGAACAGATATGTAAATAGAAAGTGCAAAGCAGAAAGCACAATGCATGGACAGAGATAAAATAGAAAATGCAAAGCAAAAAGCATAAGAAGCAAACAGAAAATGAAAGTACAGTGCATACCTCCCAGGCTCTCCAATAGCCACCAACCTTGTTCCCTCTCATACGAGAACTACAACTCATATAGTCGTAGAGGGTGCCAAGGCCAGCTCCACCCCAGTCATAAAACCAGACCAAAGGCAAGGTCACAAGAGCGCTCAACAGATACAAGCCCACAGTATTCCACCTGTTCACGAACAATGTGTACCGAAAAGCTATATCAAGAAGCCCCAAGTGTACTGCCCTACCTCCTCCTGAGTCTCGGGCTGACTTTTACGAAAGTGCTCGAGGAATCAACTGTATCTAACCATAACTGGCCTATCTAGAGGTGGGCTCGCTCCAAGCAGGTAAATCCAAGCTGCCTTTCACTAGCCCATATCCATATCAAACGGGATTGGATCACCCCCTACGCCCAAGATGATGATCATCGAGAAATCATAAGGGGTCATCGTCAACTCCCCGGTGGAAGAGAAGTGGAAAGAGTTGGTGGTATCCCACCACCTTTCCACTAAAGCTCCGAGCAACCCCAACTGGCCATGTGGCGTGAGAGCCCGATGTAGAATAAGCCAAAGCCTACCTCATTGACAAGATTGCAGACTCGAGGGGGGAGCTTGTAATACCAGTCCTTAGCCGTCACCGTCTCGTAACTTCTTCAGGAGCAAGAGTCCTCCTGTGACAAGAAAATAGTGGGTCAGATAAAAGGCAGTCAGATGAAAGGCAATAATGAAATGGCTAAACAGGTAAAGTACATGAAAGAAAATTTTGTACCTCAGAAGCGCCGTGAGAAATGTGGGAGGTCCACTCCCTCAATAAAACATCCTCCGACACGCCACTAACAAAATCATCAAATCGCAGCACATCGCCGGGGGCCATTGCGTGCGTCTGTGGGTGGTAAGTGGCCAGATCAAATGGACTCAGCCTCAGTGGCAGCAGCTCGGGCTCGCACCCTGGTGGAAAAACTGCCTCTACCTTGGCCTCAAAATCAACAGCGATATCTTCCGCCGTCCCGTCAACCTCGGCAACTGCTGGCTCCTCTATCTCGGCTATAAGTGGAAGTAGAGGTACCTCGAGAGAGACACCGTCATGTGAGACATCATCTGCCATCTGGAAAGTGGGTGAAAAATGGTGAAAAATGGGAAAAAAAAATGAGGAAAAGAGAGAAAACTTGAAAAAAGTCAACCCTAGGAGAAAGAAAATGGAAGAAAAAGTCAAAACCCAGGAAAACTCACGGAACTCAAGAAAAACCCGAGGGAAATGAGCCCAAAGTGATGAAAACCTGAAAAAATCAACAAAAAAGAAATCTGATCAGTTTAAAGTGTAGAGGACCAAAGAGGTTTTACGAATAAAGTTTGTGTGGGGCATTGGAAAACATGTACAAAGCATAAATCTATAGAGAGAAAACACCTAGAGAGAGGGGGAGGATTTTTGGTTGTGTGTGTGTAACATGCCGAGGGGTACCCGTGCGCGTTAAACAGTTCGGACTCCCTTTATCTCTTTGATCTAGTCTCACGAGTGTAATGTGAAACGTAGACGAGAGTCCATTTTTGGCAATTTTCAGAAAATCCATTTTTATTGCAAAACCTTTTGCCATAAATGGACTGTGTCATCAAATCTCAGAGTCGCCACCTAATATTTTGGAAAATTAGGAAACCCATGACTCATGCCAGGGCCACTGTTCATCAAAACCAAAGTTGTCTCGGTTCGGAACCTTAGGTATGAGAGGGGAAGGTCATTAATTGAGCACCCCCGTTCACCCGATCAAAAGATAAGCCTTTACTAAACCATGATATGAATTTTATTTACTTTATATGTTCATATTTTGATTATTTAACAAATCCTAAAAATTATTATGTGATATGTGAAGCATACAAGTATAGACTATGTCATTTATTTTGGAATAGTTTGATTTCATGTATTTTGAAAAAGTTCTGAAGATGTACAACCCAAATAGATTGAGTTTACAAACATGAAAATCATCATCATTCCACCTCCATCCACTGGCATTCATAGAGTTATATCACATAAGCACATAGCCACATGGTAGGATACTTAAACATAATAAGGCAAAACACACACAAACGAGATGCTAAAGCATAAAAACTTACATATTTACTGACGTCCGGCAAATAGCTACAAAACAAGTTAGTAAAACATGCATAATCTTATATACAAAATCCTAATACAATTCACTCATGAGATGCAACTAAAGATTCGGCTTTTAAGATATGACATGTGAATCATCTCAAGAACATGAGGTAGCGCACATAATCACATAGGAATTGATTAAATCCACAAATGTAAACTTGGCCGAATCAAGATGTATGAAATATAGATGCAAAGCATGGATATAACGACAAAAAAATAAAATAAAATAAACATGATGCATATTCACAAATAAGGAAAATAAGTAAAGAACGGGATAGAAAGAAGTGGGGTGGAAAATTATTACAACACTTTGAATAAATTATTACAAACCAAATTAGAGGGGGGGTGAGAAGAATATTACAACAAAATAAACCTCACAATACACTCAAAATAAAATAAACAAAAGAAAAAAAAAAGTTTCATGTGTCTTGGAAACCACTGGAAATTGGTTAATATCGGAAGACAACGCCGTCTTGTCCAAAAGAAGCTAACCGGCCGGTCAACTAGGCCTAGCAAAACCTGTCTTATTGCAAAACCAAGAAAAATGAACAAACAAGAAATATGTAGGTGGCTCAACTAACCACAACCGGTTAAATTAAAAACAAGAAAACAAATATGAATAAAAAAAATACAAAGTTATAACAAAACTAACATGAACCTAAAATCAGAAAACAAATATAAGGTAGAACATGCAAGATTACAACAAAACTAATATGAGACTAATACAAGAAAAATATAAACTAGGAAATGCAAGATTACAACATAATTATTATGAAACTAAAATACAAAAACAAAAATAAGATAGAACATACAAGATTACACAAAATTAGCATGAACCTAAAACAAAAAAAAAGCATTTTGAGGTAGAACATGCAAGATTACAACAAAACTAATAAAGACTAATACAAGAAAAATATAAGCTAGGAAATACAAGATTACAACACAATTACTATGAAACTAAAACAAAAAGCAAATATAAGATATAACATACAAGATTACAACAAAACTAACATGAACCTTAAACAAGAAAGCAAATATGAGGTAGAACATACAAGATTACAACAAAACTAATATGAAATTAAAGCAAGCGAATGAAAATAAATAATTAATTAATTATGAGCTAAACAAACCACTTAGATTACAACGACACACTATGAAATATAAAGTAAGAAAATAAATATGAGATAAACAAACCACTTGCATTATAACAAAACACTATGAAATAAAAACAAGAAAATAAATATGAGATATAAAATATAAGAAAATGAAAGACTAGAAATTCACTTTCCAAAAAAAGATTAAACTTCTTGATTTCCAAACTTCCTCTTGATCACCCTTAAGTTTAGGAAGTGTGTTCTCAATCCTCAATTTGAAACTAGAATGGAACTTTGGGTATGTATGGTGGAAAAGTGGCTAACTCTCTTATTTTTTTCTCACTTTCAACAACACTCACTCTTTCAGTTTGTATGGAAGGTATGGGGTGTATATAGAAGATAGGAATGCTTTTGACTCAAAAACTCAATTTTTCTCTCTTTTTTCACCATTTTCTCACTCTTTTCTCTTCAATTTCGTGGTCCTCCTTCTCTCTTACAATATGATCATTCTATATAGGCAATGAGAGAGAGTAAAGGTCAGAAAGAAGGTGGGAGACAAGAATGTGATAAGAGGGCAAATTTTCAAGGTGGTTGCATGGTATACTCCTTTATGGATGCAAACAAAACCTCTTTTTGACAATGGGGGATGATTAGGTATAATGGAGGATGAGTGGGTGCACTTGAATGGATCATAAAATAGGTAATGGGGTGTCCCAACTGAACCGAAACCAAGAAAATGGGCTGTTACTGTTTTGGGCCGAGTCAACAAAATCTGCCATTAAGCCCAACTTCAAACGGGCATATCTCCCTTATATGGACTTGGTTTTAGGTGGTTCTTGGGTCTAAATTGAAGCCCCATAAGTCTAATTTCCAATTGTGATGGCTTCACATCTAAATTCCAAATGTACAAAGAGATATGCCTAATTTAGTGAAGGCTGTTCATTTCTCTCGGGCCAGGTCAACAAAATCTGTTCTTAAGCCAACTTCAAATGGGCATATCTCCCTTATTTGGACTTGGTTTTAGGTGATTCTTGGGTCTAAATTGAAGCCCCATAAGTCTTCTTTCCAATGGTGGTGGCCTCACATTTAAAATCCAAGTGTACAAAGACATATGTCTAATTTAGTGAAGGTTGTTCATTTCCTTCTTAACAATTTGATGTTCATCCTTTCCCAGTTTTCTTCCATCCCCTCATGTTTCCTTCAAATCCAAACCCATCCAAACCTATAAAGAAGATGTTTTTAAATATATATATATATATATTTTAAAGAGTTCACCTCCCTTCCATTTATTTCTACTTTGTTCTTACTCGGTTTATAGAAAAGTGCAATATTTCAATTGAAATAGAAGCCTTGGAACATCGTAGAAACATTTGAAAAATATTTGAAAAGAGGGTTTTAAAGTTTAAAATAGTTTGGCCAAAAATGTGTAAAGGTTGGGATAAAAGCTCAAATTCTATTTTTCTTGTTGAGGACTGCTGGGGAACACATTCTGATTGTCGTCATCAGGTAATCAACAGAAAGCGCCCAAGTCTTAGGGCTAGTCAAAATGGGGTGTCTACAGTTGGTATGTGTAAAATGGAGCCTAGGTGTTGTTTTATAAAGACCCGAGCTGAAAATACCATTTTGCCCCCGAATCTGCCACAAGTGGCTGGCCGTCCACTTGTTAGCCGGCTATATACCCATTTGTGGCCGGCCGGCCCCATTTGTGGTCTCGGGCTAGTTTTTGTTGCCCTTTGCCCAATCAGTGTATGGGAGGTCCTGTTTTGGGTCTGGGAAGAAGGATTGAGGTACTTGAAGTGGATTTGGTTTGCGAGGATCTCGAACTTATGTTTTGGTTACATCGTTCTGAATCACGTTGTGTCTCCAGTGCATGAAGGTGCCCCAATTTCAAATGTAAGCAAGTTGTATCCTTTTTGAGTATTTTGCAGAGCCTCCGAGTTGTAAGTTGGAGGTCGTTGTTGAACATCACTTTTGTCCGTCTTTTTAATTCACATATTTTTTGCATTGAAGATGCATTCTCATATACCTCTTACGTTGCATGTGCGCATTGTATCATAACTCATATACTTTTCTTGTTTGCATAGAACTTGCATTACATCTTATGTTGCATAGAACATGTAATGACCCCAAAAGTCATTCTTATTTAATTGGGGGTTAATGTGTTTTAATTCAACTACATCCATTGGAATTGAGAATGTTTTTATCTATTTTGGGGTATTGATTGAGGTAGTGGGGTGATGGTATTATGTGACCCTCATGAGAATGTGAATTAGTCTCTCATTGTTAAGTGTACGATAATGACATGATACATCAAGAAACGCTCTAGCTATAATATGTTCCGTTTGAATTAATGAATGATGTTCAAGTATGTTTCAGGCACGTTTCTAGTATGTTACAAGTTCAAGTATGCTCAGGTATGTTTCAAGTGCATGTTACAAGTTTGAATATGCTACAAGGTCAAACAAGTTTCAAGGGCTTATAGCCATCAAGTTTGTGTTGCAAGATTGGGCCTAAGGCCGTTATGTACTTAGCACAGAATCAGACTATTGCATTGACATGTATTATGTTTCACGTTAAGCATCATTTTATTTATGTATTACTATTCACTGAGCCCGGCTCACTCTCTATTATGTCTGTTTCTGTAGGTAACCAACCAAGTGGTCAGTCCTAAGCCATGACGCTTGTCCTCTTGGGTCAACCTTTCCATGTCCAAGCCTAAGAGAAGCTGCTCTTATTTTCATGAAGTTTTGACGAACTTTGGTTTTACGCCCTAGTTGTTGGCTTAAAGTTGACATGTGTGCAACACTTCATTCTCTAATGTTTTTGATATATGCCCAATTACCAGGCTGGGTCTGTATATATGTTTGTATATAACCAATGTTCAGGTGTATGTTTTAAATTTTATTTGTCTCTTAAGAGTTTATGATCCTGGCATGATAGTGGTAGCTCAATGGAGTTTGTTTCTATTGTCAAATTTAATATTTAATGCTTTCGTTCAGGCCCCATATGATATATATAACAGGTTAAGTGTTTGTCTTCGAATAGGTCATGCCCAAATCTTTTAGGGGCGGGATTGGGGCGTGACAGAACATGCGTTGTCACCGTACTAACTTTCAATTACATTGCATTATGTCGTATTCATATGCGTCGTGGTGTCCGCCCTTGTCATGAGCGTATGATTTGGGTTCCCTACCTTTAACCTCGCCACGCAGTAGTGTGGCTTGGTTTGTTTTTTAACCTCACCACGCGATAATGCGGCTTGCTTTGTTCTTTAACCTCGCCACGCGATGGTGTGGCTTGGTTTGTCTTTTACCTCGCCACACGGAAATATGGCTTGGTTTGCTCTCATCCTGTCTACGCGGAAGTGTAGTTAGGATTACCTCACCACACGGTAGTATGGCTTGGTTTGTCCTTTACCCCGCCACACGGAAGTGTGGCTTGATTTGTTCTTGTCCTCTCTACGCAGAAGTGTAGTTAGGATTGTCTCACCACACGGTAGTGTGGCTTGGTTTGTTTTGTTCCTCGCTACGCGGAAGTGTAGTTAGGATTACCTCTCTACACGGTAGTGTGGTTTGGGTCGTTTTTGTTATCCTCTCTGCGCAGAAGTTAGTTAGGATTACCTTTCTACATGGTAGTTTAATTTGGGTTATTTTGTTCTCTTCTCTATGTGGAAGTTTAGTTAGGATTACCGTGCTACACGGTAGTGTAGTCTGGTTTCCCTTGTTCCTCGCTATGCGGAAATGTAGCTTGGTTCGTTCTTGTACTCCTTTACGCGATAGTGTAGTTGGGGTTGTTTTGTTCCTTTCTACGTGGAAGTGTAGTTAGGATTGTTTTGCATTATATATGTATCATT